>CAUYUJ010003049.1:0-35000 GCA_963575745.1 Prorocentrum cordatum | reverse complement strand
CTGGGAATGACAAACAACTCATGCAAGACATCATGCAAACTACCACTGCGTAGAAGACTCACCACCACCGAAAACAGAAGAGGAAAGCGAGAGCGGGAGGAGGCGGAGGACGGAGGCGGAGGACGGAGGAGGAAGGGGAAAAGGACCGCCCTCGACGAGCGTCTCGGCAGCATCACTGGCCCTCCTGCCCGCTCGACAAACTGCATCCCAGTTGAAACAAAGTGGGGGTGAGGAGGGGAGGCGGAGGACGGAGGCGGAGGACGGAGGGGGGAGGGGAGGAGGACCGCCCTCGACGAGCGTCTCGACAGCATCACTGGCCCTCCGGCCGGCCCGACAAAACTGCATCCCGGTTGAAACAGTGTGGGGGGAGAGGAGGAAGAGGACGGAGAGGGGAGGGGAGGAGGACCGCCCTCGACGAGCGTCTCGGCAGCAACACTGGCCCTCCGGCTGGCCCGAAAAACCTGCATCACGGTTGACACAATGAGGGGGTGAGGAGGGGAAGCGGAGGACGGAGGCGGAGGAGGAAAAGGGGGGAGGGGGAGGGGAAACTGCTAACGACCTTGGGCTGCTACAGGCGAGCCACCACCGCGCTCCGAGCCTCACCTGCCTGCAGCATCGTTCGCTCCCACACTTGGCGTAGCTCCTCTGCCTAGGCATGAGGCTTTGCTCTGGCTTTTCTGATCTCCGCTCGTGTGGGTCCTCTGTGCGGGTACTTTCTCCGGCACTGGCCGTGGAGATCGGTCTACGCACGCACGAGTTTGAGTTCACAGTTTACCTGCAGCTGTCTGGAATGGCTATCCGAAGATTGTTGCCTGGGGCAGGCCATATTTCCAATGCTCGGCGTGCAGGCTGTAGGGTAATCCACGGTTGTCGCTTGAGCTCGCTCCTTTCCTCTTCCTCCTCCTCCTCTTCTTCCTCGTTCGCTTTCCTCTCCACTTGCGTTGGGCACCAGTGCGAGTCCCGCCAGTTTGGACTGGTATGGGGTACGCGCGCGCGAGTTCATACTTTAGCCGCGATTCCATAGAAGCATCCGCGCGACGGACACGGAAATGTGCTACTACAGTCAGCTTGTTTCCGCATGTCTCATTTCGGCTTGTGCGTTTTCCGCCGGTAGTCGCAGACTGCACCGAGTGAGACGAGTGGTATTCTGTTCTTCGGTGGTTCGCGTCCTCCCCTCTGCCCTCCCTCCCCCTCTCCAAAAGATCCTTTGACCCCATTTGCTCGGACTGGCACACTCTTGGCGCTGGGCGCGCTGTCCGAGGAGAGCACGCGCGAGAGGCGGCAGGCGCTCACTGCGATGACCCTGCCGTCGGTCGCAGCCAGGCCACTGCCAAATGAGGCGTTCCACAAGAAAAAACAAAAAAAAATTCAACACCTTGCGGAAAAGTACACGCACGGAACCGAAAACTGCACAGGGAACGGACGTCCGAGCGATGGTGAGCGTCCTGGCCCCCAGCGTCAACGTCCCGAGCCTCTCCCAGCCTCCCGCCTTCACGGAGCGGAGCGGCACGCGGTGCGCTTCCGCTCGCACGACATTAGCGTGTGTCGCCGGGGGCCGCCGCCTCGGCACGCTGAGCAGAAGCTCTTACGTATCCCTATCGTTGCCCACTCGCCCCCTCCTGCGGGCAAGATTCACATCCACATCCTGTGCGTCTTGGACCTGTCTGGGAAGGACCCGCCAGAGCACCAAGAGGCCGAGGCGCTGTGGATACGTAGGCAACGCACGGGCCTCGAGGGGCCATATTTTTATCCATATACGCTGCGCCTTGAGTGTCCGCGGAAGGGAACCCGAAACTCCAGGATGCAGCGGATATAGCGGTAGGGAGGAGGAGGAGGAGGAGGAGGAGGAGGAGGAGGAAGAGGCGGAGGAGGAGGAGGAGGAGGAGGAGGAGGAGGAGGAGGAGGACGCGGAGGAGGAGGAGGAGGAGGAGGAGGAGGAGGAGGAGGAGGAGGAGCAGAAGGAGGGATGACGAGCAGTGGGGAGGAGGAGGGAGTTTGAGGAGGAGGAAGGATGTCCAGGAGGAGGAGGGATGCTGCCGACCCTGTCGCTGTCCACTCACCCCCCCTCCAGCCCTTTGGAGGAGGTGCTCGCCCCGCCCGGCCTGGCGCCGCAGGGCGGGCTCCTCCGGCTCGCGGCCGCCGCGGTGCTGGCGCCGTTGCTGCCGAGGCTTCCGCCAAGGGGGGGGAGTCTCCCCTCGCCCTCCTCGGGGGGGGAGCAGGAAGGGGGCCAGACCCCCTCGAGTCAGGAAAATATCACCACGGAAGGTTTTTCTCCATGTTCAGACCCTGGGGGTCCTTCCCCTGCCTCGGGACTGTCGAACAGCGGCTCAGGATAAAAAAACAATCCTGAGGAGTTGGTCGAGACGTCTTGGGGTCGACGCTCTGAACAACTCATGATGTCGGGGGTCTGGGGGGAGCGGAAGGGAGGAACACGAGTTGAATGAGGCGGAGGGCGGAGAAGGAGGAGGAGGAGAAGGAGGAGGAGGAGGAGGTGGAGGAGGAGGTAGAGGTGGAGGAGGAGGAGGCGGAGGAGGAGGGAGGAGGGGGTGGAGGCGGAGGTGGAGGAGTAGCAGGAGGAGGAGGAGGATGAGGAGGAGGAGGCGAAGGAGGAGGAGGAGGAGGAGGAGGAGGAGGAGAAGTCGGAGGGCGAGGACGAGTGGGGGGAAGAGAGGGGAATAAGGGCCTCATCATCAGATCTCATCACCGTCCCCATCCTTCCCATGCTCCTCCTCTTCCCTCCCCCTGCCTCCTTCTCTGCCTCCTCCTCCCGCCTTCTGCCTTCCTTCCCGCAGATGCTTCTCCGACCGTGCACGTTCGTTACGAACACGACAAGCCCAACCTTGCAGCGGTATACCAGGCGCCGTGGCCGTCCGCAGAACAAGTGGACGTCCGTAGCCCAGAGGGAAGCACCTCGTGCCGATGGCATTCCTGCATTAGTGCAGGCGCATCGCACGCGGAAGCACAGCGTCGCACAGCACTGTCAGCGACCACGCGTCTGTGGCGTGCCCAGAGATCCAATGTCCCCTGGAAGCCCCGCCCTTCTTCTGCGGCGGGCGTTTCGTCGGAGTCTTCCGCATTGACGGCCTCTGGGGGCCCGGCGAGGGGCGAGGGTGCTCAGAGGCCGGGAACGGCAAAAGACCTCCGCCCTGAGTTTGTTCGACACGAGGGCGGCCCAGGCGAGTGCTTGCCCTCTGGATCCCGCTCTCCCGAGGCTGGGATTTGTCCATAGCCACCGCATGGGGGGATGGATCGTCGCGGACCTCCATGAGCGGTGGATAGAGGTATGGAAAGACACGTGTGTATATATCTATATATATATATGTACATGTGTATGCATGCATGATTGCACATACATGTGTATGTATGTATGCATGTATGTATGTAAAATACTGTGATGTCTTGTGATGTAATGTAATGTAGTGTAGTGTAATGTGATGTAAGGTAACGTATTGTAATGCCATGCAATGTAATGTAATGTAATGTAGTGTGAGGTAGTGCAATGCAATGCAATGCAATGTAATGCAATGCGCTGTATGTATGCATGCAGCACTGTATGTATGCATGTATGCATGCATGTATGGATGTATATGTATGTATGTATGCATGCATGCATGCATGCATGCATGTATGTATGTATGTATGTATGAATGAATGTATGCATGGATGTATGTATGTATGTATGTATGTATGTATGTATGTATGTGTTTGTATGCTTTTGTATGTAGGTATGTATGTATGTATGTACGTATGTATGTATGTATGTATGTATGTATGATCCAGGGTCGAGGGCCCACGGCCCCCCCCCCCCAGATGGTATGGTCCCAGGATTCCTCGGGCCCCCCCCCCAGATGGTATGGTCCCAGAGACGACGACGACGACGACGACGACGACGACGACGACGACGACGGCGACGACGGCGACGACGGCGACGACGGCGACGACGACGACGACGACGACGACGACCACGACGACGACAACGACGGCTGCGGCGGCGACGACGCCGGCGGCGGCGGCGACGACGACGATGACGACGATGACAACGGCGACGACGACGATGACGACGACGACGACGATGACGACGACGTCGATGACGACGACGACGACGACGAGGACGACGAGGACGACGAGGACGAAGAGGACGACGAGGACGACGACGACGACGACGACGACGACGACGACCTCTGAACCACCACAGCACCACACCACATCCACAGGGGGGGGGAGGGGGGCACCGCAGTGCAACACCACGCCACGCCCACCTCTGAATCACCACAGCACCACACCACATCCACAGGGGGGGGGGGAACCGCAGCGCAGCACCACGCCACGCCCACAGGGGGGGGCGGGGGGGACCATCGCGCGGGGGGGGGGCCCAATGGCATCAGCATTGGGGGGGGGGCCCAAACCCTGGACCATGTATGTAGGTCTGTCTGTCTGTCTGTCTGTCTGTCTGTCTGTCTGTCTGTATGTATGTATGTATGTATGTATGTATGTGTGTGTATATATGTATGTATGTATGTATCAGTGGGTGGATGGATGTGTGGATGGATGGATGTATTGATGTATGTGTGTATGTGTGCATGTGTGTATGTAGGTATGTATGTGTGTATACATGTATGTATGCATGTGTTGTTTGTATGGCCGTATGCATACATGCATGAATGTAGGTATACAGACATGCATGTATGTATGTATGTATGTATGGATGTATGTACATATGTGTGTATGTATGGGTGTATGGACGTATGTATGTATATACCCATATCTATATGTGTATAGATTCGGGCTGGGTGGGGCAACATGTATCCATATCCACCGCCTGCTCGGGCTCCAGGACGTCGGCGGTTCCCGGGCGGCGGACATGGGCAAGTGCCGTTTCGCAGCTCTTCCCCCTGTGACCAAACATGGGGTATAGATTAGGGTTACGTCGGGCCTGTCCCTCCACAGGAGGAATCTTCAAAAGTAGTCAACAAATTCTCTGGGAACGATTTTTTAGCTATGTTTAAACATGTTTGCACATTTTGATGATTTCCTGCACTTCCTTCAAAATCCGCCTGTAGGGGGACACGTCCGACCTAAGATTCGGAGCTACTGCATTGCAAATGCATTTCGACGGAGAACTGTCTGGCATTATATTGCAGCCGATGTGCTGCACGCGAAGATCAAGCAATACATCCGCGCACTGGCACGTACTGCTCGCCCCGAACCTGCTGCAGCCCCAAAGATCTATGGCACCAGATCCATTGCACCACCCCCTTCTCGGTGGACCCCCCTGTCGGGCCAACGGGGTCTCCCTCCTCTCCCTCCTCCTCTTCCGCCTCCTCCTCCGCCTCCTCCCCTCCTCCCTCCTCCTCCTCCTCTCCTCCACCTCCTCCTCCTCCTCCTCCTCCTCCTCCTCCTCCTCCTCCTCCTCCTCCTCCTCCTCCTCCTCCTCCCCCCCCCCCTGGCGCGCGAGGCTCCTGCGGCTCGGCGGCGCCTTCGGCGCGTGGATCTCTGGCTGCCTGATGCTCGCCTCGCTGCTGCTGCTGGGCGGCGCGGTCCCTCCCGTGCCCCGGCCCCTCCTCTCTGGCCCGCCCCTTCCTCGATCCTCGATCCTCCTCGATCCTCCTTCTCCTCCTCCTGGCGCGCTCCGCGCGCCAGGGAGGGGGGTCCAGCGCAGATCCGAGAAATCCGCGCGGGGCGCCAGAGGTTTTTAGGTTTACACGATTCTTCTTCTCCAATACTCACCGCCCACCAAACCACTGCAACCCCACCGCAAGGCCCAAATTGACCCTCGATTTCCAGCGAAGGGGGTTCGGGGAACGTAGAAAAACACACGGGGAACCCGTACCCCCCACCCAACCCGAATCTCGGGTTTTCGGGTTAGGTTGGGGTGGTCTGGTATGTAGTCATATACACGCAAGAGTGACCCTTCGCCAGAGTGCCCTTTGGTGCGGGGCCCATTGGGGTTCTCTGATCGCCGAGAGCGATGCGACAGCAGCAGTTTGCGCGCTCTGGCCTGGCCCCTCCGCACCCCCCCCGGAAGCCGCGCGCTAACAAGATCACCCTTGCCGAGGGTCACTCTTGCGCACAGCCGGAAACAGATGAAGAGTCGGGGCGTCTGGCAGACCGCAGCCTCTGCGGCCGTGGAGGCCGCTTCCCGGCCCCAGCACCGGATAAAGAGCCAGGCCCGGAGAGGTGATCGAGGTCCCCCAGGGCCGGCCTCACGACGAAGCTAGCTCCTCCTTCTCCTCCGCCTCCTCCTCCTCCTCCTCCTCCTCCTCGGGGGATGGGGTCCGTCCTGCCTGCCCCTCCAGTGCTCATCCCCCCCCTTCTTGTCGACCACTCAGAAGCATGCAGGAGCACGATCCATAGCGCACCAATTGTCCCGAGCGTGCCCCGTTGGCAGCGCGCAGCCCGCGTTTCCTCGTGTTCACCCCATGTCTTCATCCACATCCTCATCTTCATCAGTGTCATCATCGTCATCATCGTTACCGTCATCACCGTCAGCATCGCCAGCCTCATCCTCACCGTCACCACTGGATCTGCCTTATCACCGTCACCATCGTTATCACCATCACCTTCGTATTCGTTCGCTTCGACGACGCTGCGTCTTCATCGTCGTCCTAATCGTCCCCATCGTCACCCTCTCCTTCCCCCCCGTCCTCATTATCACTCCGATCCGATCCGTGGATTAGCGACGGGTCCCGTTTCCATAGGAAATCGCTGATTGCCGCCTCCGAACGAGGCGCCAGCGGCCGCATTTTGGGGGAGGGCGCCTCCCCCGATCCATGGATTTGGCGACCGCGGGCCAAATCCATGGCTCGCTAATCCATGTCTGCGCGCCCCCGAGGTTCGCAGGTTACTAAGGCCCCCAACCTGCTAGGCCGATGAGCGAGTTGCTCGTTTTCCGGTCCTCGAGAGGGTGTCGCGGCCGCAGTCTGTTGCGGGCCTGAGGCCGCCGGGCCTGGCCCAGGGTCGTGTTTGCTGGTCCATGGATCGCTAATCCATGTTTGCGCGCCCCCGACAGCAAAGCGCGGCCCGCGGGCGGCATCTTGTTCGCGGTCCAGGTCGAGAGCACGGCACCGGCGCGGCGGGTGGGCGGCACCCTTCCCGCGACACGCGCGCACGACGTGGCTCTCCCCTCCTCTTCCGCCTCCTCCTCCTTCTCCTCCTCCTCCTCCTCCTCCTCCTCCTCCTCCTCCTACCCCACGTCCCCGACGGGACGGGGAGGACGACGACGACGACGAACACGAAGACGTGAACGACGATGACAACGAGAGCGAAGATGCCGTCGATGACGTGACGACGACGACGACGAGATTTCCCGCCCTCCCCTCTCTGGTACTCCTGCTGCTGCTCGTTGCTCGCCTTCTCCTTACGCCCCTCTTTCCGAATCATGCCGCTCCTGTTGTTCCCCCTCCTGCTGCGTGTTCCTTCTGCTCCTCGTGCTCCTCCTAATCCCCGTCGCCTCAAACTGCCGCATTTGTGAGGGGGGAGGGGGGGGCGATCCCATGCCAGGGAGTCCTGTGTAGATCTGGTCTGTCAGCAGTCAGCAAGCTCTCATTGACTTGACCTGGGGTGAGAGGTTTTGGCCGAACCGCATCCGGAACCATCTCCTTGTTCTCCTTTGCCTCTCTTGCGAATGGGCGCAACTAAGTTGGAGGGACGTTCGCCCCGCACTGCAGTGCTTCAGGACACCTCCTGCTATCTTCTCCTTTCTGCTGCTCCTCCACCTCCTGCATCTTCTTCTCGTCCCCTCTCTTTTTATTTTCCTACTCCTCCTCCTTTTCCTCCTCCTCCTCCTCCTTCTCCTCCTCCTCCTCCCACCAGTCGACCTACCACCTCCTGACTTCGTCCTCGTCACCCCCCTCCACCTCCTCCTCCCCTCTGCCCCTGTCCCCCTTATCCAGTTATCCCTCCTCGTCCACCCGTTCCTTTCCCCTGCTCCTCCTACTTATGCGTCTTCTTCTTAGTGTTACGTGTCTTATTATTTCCTTCTCCCTCCCTTTCTCCTCCTCCTCCTCCTCCTCCTCCCTCCCACTCGTCCTGCTGCTCCTCCTCGTTCCCACACTCCCTCCGCTCCTCCTCTTCCTCCCTCTCCTCGTCCCGCCTCCGTGTTTCAGAGCAACTTGTCCTTGTCGCACCCCCAGCCGTGTCGATAGGGCGGGCCGGGCGTTCGTCCTGCGACACCCTCGCCGGCGGAGGAGCCGCTGGCAGGATGGAGGCCGGGACGTGTTCCAGAGGGGCGCGCTCGCGCCAGAGCCTCGCACATCTTCGTGTCAACAGAGCGCACAGGCCCCATGGATGAAGTCGGGCGTGTCACTCCACAGGCGGAATGTGCAAAAATAGTTTAAACATAGTCGGGGGACGATTGTTTGACTGGTGTTGCCCAGTTTGGGGGGCATGTTTTGCATACGTCTTGTTCTTCGCCCAGAATCCCCCTGTAGGGGAGAGCGCCCGACTTAACCCATGGATGGGTGGTGGAGGGCGCTTCGTTTTTCTGAACTCAAGCAGTGGCGAAGAGTCCTGGCTCGCCTATAGCCCTACCAAACAATGTTCTAAGAACCTTTTGTGATTCCCACGAAATGTTGTCAGAACATTTCTGGTTGGGACTGTCTTGTTTTTTCACGTCGGGTTTATGTTCTAAGAACATTGTTTTAGTCCTTAGAACATTTTTGGGGTCTAAGAACATTTCGTGGTAGGACTATGGGAATGCCGGGACTGTCGGTCCTTGCTCAATGAACACGTGGCCCTCGCTTGGTGCACGCTCTGGTCCTCGGTGCTGTGCCATGTGTTCGAGGGCGGCGGGCCTCACGTCCAGAGGCTGCCCTTGCCCGGGGGGCGCCGCGCGCGCTCGCTCCAGCAGCAGGTCGGGCCTGCCCCTCTACAGGGGGGGAATATTCAGAAATACACAGCCGTGACAAAAGTTTCTTCAATTTGCTATGATGAAGATCTCTCCCATCCCTCTCAAGATTCCTCACATGACATGATGCTGGGTCATTCTGCGGAGTAGTTTCCGATCCCGGGGACGTTAATAACTCTGTTACCCCAAAACGGGATCGGAAACTACTCCGCGCCAAACCATATAAATTACCGAGCGGGATGCGATTGCGCGCGGAGTAGTTTTAGTAAAATTACTCCGAACTACTCCGCACGAGCGCGTCATTCCAAAAGTCAAATTGACAGAAATTTTCGTCACGGCGATGTAGTAAGAAAAACAAGCGTCTGGGCACGATTTTGTGATTCTGTCAGGGCAATTGGGGCGTATGTTTGGAGTGTGTTTAATTTGTCGCCCAAATTCCCCCTGCATAGGGGACAGGCCCGACAATTCTAGAAGCGCGCGCAGGTTCCGAGACGGCACCGTCGTGCTCAAGAAGGCGTTCGCCTCCTTCGCCGCGCATGCGAGGCGTCTCAAGAGTTCGCGGCAGCCTTACGGATGGGAGTGCGGTTCCTTCTCTCAAGAGGGGGTGCTCTCGCCACAGCGCCGCGCACCTTCCAGCCGCCCGGCCTCCTGCTTCTCTTCCCACTCGTCATCATCCCCCTCCTCTTGGTCCTCCTTTCTCGCTCTTCTCCTCCTTTTCTCCCTCTCCTCCCCCACTCATCCCCCTCCTCCTCCTCCTCCTCCTCCTCCTCCTCCTCCTCCCCTCCTCCTCCTCCTCCTCCTCCCCTCCTCCTCCTCCTCCTCCTCCTCCTCCTCCTCCTCCTCTCCCTCATCTTCATTCATTGTCCTCCTCGGCCTCCTGCTCATTTTCATTATGCCCGTCTTCCCCTCCCTCCTCCCACTCCTCCTCGTCTTCCAGGCAGCCCCCTGGTGCCCACGAGTGGATGAAGTGGGAGAACGCCCTGCGCCGCGTCGTGATGGACCACGGCCACGGGACTGCACTGCAAATCCCTGATTAAAGCCCCCCCTACAATCCAACCCCCTCCGTGCAATTGCAAACTGAATCCGGACCCCCCTCGTCGACGGGCCCTTAATAAAAGGACCCCCAAGCCCAATCCAAAGAAAACGCCCTAATAAACCGACCCCCCCAGTTACAAAAAAAGCGAGTTGAAAAACCGGACCCGGGGGACGATTCATAAGGGATTTGGAGTATATCCTTTGCTCGTGGCCAGGAACAGTGGATGAGCACGACAGCGAGCTTTTCTGAGCGGCTTGCTTCTGCGATGTAATTTTCTTCGGCATTTCAGGTCTGCGCGCCCAGCACTGGGCCTCTTCGGAGCAGCGCGCTCAGCAGATCCCGCAGATCCTCGTCTTCAGCCTTGTCCCTCCCTCCCCCCCCCTCCCTTCCCTCCTCCCTCCCTCCCTCCCCTCCCCTCCCCTCCTCCCTCCCCTCTCCTCCTCCTCTCCTCCTCCTCCTCCTCCTCCTCCTCCTCCTCCATCCGACCTCCTCCTCCTCCTCCTCTCCCCTCCTCTCCTCCATCCTCCCCCCCCCCCCCCCCCAATCTAGCGATGCCTTGTGGCCTGCACTCAGGCAGGGGTCCCCCAGAGGCCCCGGCCCGAGCCGTTCCCTTGGCGGCCTCGGGGCCCGGCGATCGCGCCCCCCGAGGCGGAGAGCGTCACAGGGCCCCGCGGACTCCCGGACTCCCGGAGGCGCGCCCCTCGCACAGCAGCGACCGGACGTGGGCCAGCCTCTCCCTCGGCCTGCGCCGCGGCTGCCGCGCGGGCGGCCGCGGCGCCCGCGTCGGCGCAGCGAGGCGGGAGCCCGCGTCGGCTTTTGCCGTGTGCGCACGGCTGCAGTCGGGTGCACCAAAGGCCGGGGCTCATGGAGCCACAGCGGCTGCACGCAGTTTCGGGAGGTCTCGCGTCTTGCCGGCCCCCCCCCTCTCCCCCCAGAGCTCCTGGCTGGCAGAAAAAAACTCTGCCTGTCCTCTGGTTCGCCCCGTCCTAATTGGCCCTTGTCCTTGTCCTCCTCCTCCTTCTACTCCTCCTCCTCCTTTTCCGCCGCCTCCTCGACCTGCTCCTCCTTCTCCTCCTCGTTCTCCTCCTCCTCCTCCTTCCCCTCCTCCCCTTCTATTCTCGTCCTCCGCTCGCGCTCAGTAGATGTAGCACTGGTAGACGTCGTATTTGTGGCGAGTGTCGTCGTAGTTTCCTTGAGTCGTCTCGTCGTAGTCGGAGGACGACTACGACAACGACGACGACGACGACGACGACGACGACGACGACGGCGGCGACGACGACGACGACGACGCCGCTGGCGGCGTCGCCAGCGGAGGAATAGTTACTTGCCGTTAACTACTGGGTGTCGACAACCTCCAACCAGGCTCCCGAAAAAAATCACCCTTCTTGGGCGGGGCGGGGCAGTCGAGACCTTCTGCGGCTTTGGGTAGCCCTTCGCCAGAGTACCTTCTGGTGCGAGCCAGTAGATGGACAATATATTCGAACTCTTACACATCCATTCGAGAGAGATTCTAAATCACCCCCGCGCCCCCGTCATCAATGTTGATCACAGTAAAGGCGGTGTCTTGGGGTTCGAACATTTCTGTCCACTCACGCTTCCCCCGTCGCCACGCCATCAGTATCAATTTCGGGGGGTTTGGGGGGGCATCTTGGGTTACAGGGTTCGAACACAGTGTCCGTGTACGGGCCCACGGGGGGTCCCGGCAGCACCGGCCCCCCAGCGCGCCCTTGCATCTGACCCCCCGCGGCCCCCGGAAACCGCGCACCAAAGGCCACTCCTGCCCATGGGGGCGCCTCCTGCGTGTGGGCGGCCGACGAGGCCCTGGGCCTCCTCCTCCTCCTCCTCCTCCTCCTCCTCCTCCCCCTCCTTCTCCTCCTCCTCCTCCTCCTCCTCCTCCTCCTCCTCCTCCTCCTCCTCGTCCTCCTCCCCTCCTTCTGCTCCTGCTCCTCCCGAGGGCGTTGGCCACGCGGGTCCCTCCTCCCCCATGGCGGCGGCGGCGGCGGTGCCCGCGGCAGCGGACGACGACGGCGACGAGGTCCGCGCGGCCGCGCCGCACGGGCGCGCGCTGCCCGCCGCCTGGCTGGCGGGCTTCGGCGTTCCGCAGCTGGCGCCTGGCTGCCCCCCCGACGCGGTCCTGCCTCAGATGGGGGGGGGGGGGGGGCGAAGTCCCCAGGCCCCCTCGAGCAATGAACAATAACGCGACGGACGGTGTGTCTCCATGTTCGGCCTCTGGGGGCCCATTCCTGGGCCTCGGGGCCGTCAAGAAACGACTCGGGTTGAAAAGCTGGTCCCAGGGAGTAGGTGGAAACCTCAGGGGGTCGACGTCCTGAAAAAATCATGGCGTCGGGGGGTCTGGGTTCAGAGGGGGAAGAGCTGCGCCCGTACCGCTGCCCTCGCCCTGTGCTGGCCTTCCTGGGCCCCCTCTGGGGGGCCCGAAAGTCGCCGCCGCGGGGCTCGCCCCTGGAAGTCCTGGTCAGGACGCGCCCCGGGCGAGGTAGGGGCCGGGGATGGTCAAGAGGGGGATGACGACTAGGGGGGGGGGCCCAGACCCCCTCTCGAGTAGTGAAAAAATCACGACGGGAGGTTTTTCGTCATTTTCGGCCTCTGAGGGCCCTTGCGGAGCCTCGGGACCGTCAAGAAACGACTCGGGATGAAAAGCCCGGTCCCAGGGAAGGGGTCGAAACCTCTGGGGGTCGACGTCATGAACAAATCATGACGTCGGGGGTCTGGGGCGGATGTCATGGCCAGGGCCCTGATATCTCCCCAGATTTCGTGGCGCCGCTTCTTCATTTCATGGCGCCCCTGGCCCTCCCCCCGGGCCGCGCACGTGCCGCCAGCCATGATCTGCGCCCCCCCCCCCTCTTGGACGGCCCCCCCTTGGCCGCCCCCGAGTGGGGAGCAGCGGTATCGGTGCCTTCTTGGCGTTGGTTTCCCCACGAAAACATCGCGGTGACCACACCGCGTGTGTGGTGAGCCAGTGGGGATCGGCGGCGGAATCCGAACTTTGCCTTCGCCGATCCAAAATTCAGCCAACTCGATAGGCGGCGGGGGTATGCGTAAGTCGGCCGTGTCCCTCTACAGGAGGGGCATTCAAGAATAATCAAAACATAATCTGGGGACGATTGTTCTGTCAGTTTTGACAATGTTTTGCATGCTTTGTTTTTTTCGTTGTCCGCCCAAACTCCGCCTGTAGGGGGACATGCCCGACTGAAGGGTGGGGTTTGGAATTCGCCGAACGCGTGGCGAACTTCGAGCCTTGCACCCTCTGTTCAGGAGAAGCGATGGTCGGCGGGGGTAGGGTTCGCATGCCGCTGCCCATGGGGATGCGGGGCTTTCCCTCAGGGCCTGTTTCCCTTGGGACCCGCTCTCTTCGTGCCACGCGTTGTGCGGTGAGTCAGCGGGGAGTCTGGGTGTTCGGGCGGCTTTGTCGGTTTCTGTGGGGGCTTTCCTGCCTCGGGATGCGCTCCGGAAGCTGCGCCTCGCCAAGTGTGTGCTGGGGGTGCCCAGATCGCCCCGAGCTCCCGCCGGAGATCCGAGATGCGGTCGGGAACCTTGGCGGAGCGTGTCGATCCGGCGGTTCTCGCCCATCAAGCTTCGTCTCGACAAGCTACACATTGCTCATTTCTACGTATTAGAAAGTTCTTTGATCTTTTTGGGGGGCTAGATCCTTTCATTTCTAATTGTTCTTATAGAAACGAGCACAATTAGAAATGAGCACGATTAGACATGAACGACGTGTATCCAGTTTCTTGCCCCCCAGCGTTAACGTCCCGAGCCTTTCCCAGCCTCCTGCCCCGCGGAGCGGAAGGACGCGCCATCCACCTGTCATGCACAGCGTGTCGCTGGGGCCGCCGCCTCGACTCGCCATGCAGGAGTTCAGAGCCGTATGGGTCGAATGCCAAGCGTTCGACAGAGGATTGGTGGTGGGCAAGTTGGGATTTGCGGTGACCGCACGGTGTTGGGGCTTGGGCCGTCTTCCGAGGACGGCTGTGGTCTCCAAGATCCCAAGACGGTGCGGTGACGGACCGTGCGGTGAGGTGTTCGCGGATTCCAAGGTCACCGCACGGTTTGTCACCGCACCGCTGCGGACCCCCCAATCAGAGGCAGATGAATTACGAAGGAACCCCGAAACGGAGGAAGATACAGTTTCTTCCACCAGTACCCAATGTCCGAAGCCACTTGGCATTTGGGCTTTCAGTCAGAGGGGGAAACCGAGGCCGGTACCGCTACCCGTGTCTCGTCGCCACGTATAGGTTCGCTTCAGAGTACAGGTCAGCACTTACTTCGGGAGTTGTCCAGGCAGCATTGGTATCGGGATCTTTTGGTTTACCCTGGCCTCCCAAATGGGGTCCGAGCCGATGGGGTCGGAGGATCGGGCCGCATCGCTGATGCGTTGGCGATGCGGCTCGATTAGAAGCTCGATTTCTTCCCCGCCGATGTTGCTGATGCATCGCCGACGTTTCCGATGCATCGGCGATGCGATGCGGCGCGATACTCCGACCCAATGTTCTAAACTCCACTTCGGAGGCCGCTATCAGCGGCAGATGGATTACGGAGGAACCCCGATGTGGAGGCGGATTGTTGGAATTCCACAGCGCAGAAGATCAAACACCATTCTGGCGGTTATTGAATCGCTTCGCTCATTCCGCCGGCCCGTGATATGGCATCGCTGGTTTTTGTCTGTGTGTTCGTTGCCCATGTTGCGCTCTTGGGGGCGGGTGTCGTTCGGACGCGTTGCGTGGGGAGTTTTGATGGTGAAGCAGTTCCCTGGGGGTCGTCTCTCGATGGGGCGAAATAGAGTCGTCGTCAAGATGCTTCTTTGGGGGGCCTCTTGGGGTCTGTTGAGAGGCCGTTCGGGGGCGCCTGGGAGACATGTTTGAAGCCTTCTGGGGCTTCTTTTGGGCCTCCTGGGAGTCTCCTGGGGCCTCTTGGCGACATCTTGGGGCCTCTTGGAGGCCACTTGGGGCCTCTTTGGGACCTCCTGGGCGCCTTCTGGGACGGAGGGCTCCATTTTTGAGTTCTCGGTATCCCTCCTGAGTCCCTCTTGGGCCCGTCTTGGGGCCTCTTGGTCCGTCTTGGGCGGCACTTGGGCCGTCTTGAGGGCTCTCTTGGGTCGTTTCGGCGCCGTCTTGGGACCGTCTTGGAGCGGTCTTGGGGGCCTCTTGGGCCGTCTTGGAGCGTCCGGAAGCCGAAAAAGCCAGAACACAAAAAACATAGAAAAAACCAATGAAAATCAACGATTTTGGCCTCTTGGGGCTCTCTTCGGAGGCCTCTTGGAAGGCTCTTGGGGCGTCTTAGAGGCCTCTTGGGCTGTCTTGGGGGCCTTTTGGGCCGTCTTGGGGTCATCTTCGGCGTCTTCGAGCGCTCTTTGGGCGTCTCGGGGGCCTCTTGGGCAGTCTTGGGGGCCTCTTGGGGCACTCTGAGCGCGCTCTGGGGAGCCTGAGAGGCCGCACCCAGAAGGAAAACCATCTCTGAGTAGACTTGGTCGGGCGGCGGTCGGGCGGCGACCGGGCGTTGGTCGGGGTACTTTTCGCCGGGGGACCCCCAGGGGCCGCCCCGCGCGCGCGAACTAGAAATACTGTTAATACTGTTCACCAGTTACCGGAGATCTTAGCACGCCCTGGCCCGTTGGGCCGGCGAATTCAAATGAAGAAGTGGTACCGATACCGCACCCTGGTAGAGTTCCCGGGAGTCGCGGTATCAGTACCTTTCTGTTTCCCCGTTCGCCAGGAAGATTACGGATGTCAGTTGGACTTCGTGAGGAAAACAGAATGCGAACGTCATTTGTTGGTTGGTTGGTTGTCGGAATGATGTACTCGAATTCTTGACGCTTTGCGTATCCCCACCAGCCCAGCCAAAGCCGACGCCCAGGCGAGTTGAGACGATGATGGAAGCGTAGGAGCAGAATGTGACAGTCGTTACCGTTCGAGGGCGGAGGAGGAAGAGGAGGAGGAGGAGGAGGAGGAGGAGGAGGAGGAGGAAGGGTGATGGAGGAGGGAGAAGGATGATGAGTTTGCGGAGGAGAAGGCGGAGAAGGAGGAGGAGATGGAAGAGGAAAAGGAGGAGGAGGGCGAGCATAATGATTAGGAGGAGGAGGATGAGGAGGAGGAGGAGGAGGAGGAGGACCCAAGATTCATCAACGATGTTTGAATAAACCCTCCCTCCAAGCTTCCTCTTTATAGGCCCCTACAGCTGTGAATTCCCACTGAAGGAACTGCCTCGTTGGAAGACAGCCACTTGAAGACCTTGAAGCATGCCAAATCATCGTTCTCGGGAGTCCAGCGCCATGGATCAACATGACTGTTGCGTCTTGACGATGCTGAATTGCGCCAGGATTCAAATCCTGGGATTTCAACACAGCGAATCAACGTAACTGCGGTGCCCTCATATTCCTGAAAATTTCCCAAAACACATTGTCTGGTAAGGCGACGATCAGGGTGATCCGTGAAACTGCTGGACATGTTTAAAACGAATGTGCGCGGCGCTCAGGCGAGAGCCACATGTTGAGAACGACCCGCCCTGAAACCGTGAAACTCTTGCAATGCTTGAAAACACATGTGCGAAGCGCTAAGGCGAGAGCCACATTTTGAAAAGGAACCGCCCTCAATCCGTAAAACTCTTCAACCTGTTTTTTTACCAAAAAAACAACGAATGCGCGCGGTGCTAAGGCGAGAACCACATGGTGAACGCCACTCGCCCTCAATCCTTGAACATCTCGTAAATTTCAAAACGAATCTGCGCGGCGCTTAGGCGAGAGCCACATTATGAAAACGACCCGCCCTCAATCCGCGAAACTCTTGCAAATTGTTAAATCGAATGTGCGAGGCGCTAAGGCGAGAGCTACAGTTTGGAAACCACCCGCCCTCAGTCCGTGAAGCTGTTGCCACGTTTAAAGCTTCAGGGTCGCCAATGATGAGGAAGTCTCGGACAAAACGCCTGGCCCGCTCCAAACACATGCCTCGGGGTGTGACAGAGACGCTATTTATAAGGAAAGGGAATGGAGGAAGAGGAGGAAGAGGAGGACGAGGAGGAGTAAGCAGATGATGATGATGCTGATGATGATGAGGATGAGGATGAGGATGAGGATGAGGATGATGATGAGGATGATGAGGATGATGAGGATGATGATGATGATGATGATGATGATGATATGGATGACTGATATGCTGCTGATATGATGATAATGAGATGATGATGGATGAAAAGAGGAACAGGAGAAGGAGGAGGAGGAGGAGGAGGAGGAGGAGAAGGAGGAGAAGGACGAGAAGGAGGGGGCGGAGGAGGAAAAGGGCGCACAGAAGAGCTCGACGCCTCCTGGATGCCTCTCGGAGTTCCCTCGGATAACTCTTGGAAGCTTTTTCCCAACCATCCTGTGGTGTTGGGTCCTCGTTTTGAAGAGACGGCGCCCCGCGTTCCTCACCTCCTCCTCCCCCCCTCCCTCCTCCCATCATCATCATCATCATCATCATCATCATCATCATCATCATCATCATCATCATCATCATCCGCCCTCCTCCTCCTCCTCCTCCTTCCTCCTTCCTCCTCCTTCTCTCCTCCTCCTCTCTCCTCATCATCATATAATCAATCATCTCACCACGATTCGGCACACCGCTCAACGTTTCGTGGCCCCATAGGGAGCTCCACCGAAGGCCCCAGTGCATGGTCCGCATGCCCTCCCCACCACCCATTTCGGCACACCCCTCACACGTTTCGTGGCCCCATAGGGAGCTCGACCGAAGGCCCCAGTGGCTGCGCTCCCATGCGCCCGCCGCGCCCATTTCGGCACACCCCTCACACGTTTCGTGGCCCCATAGGGAGCTCCACCGAAGGCCCAAGTGTCAGGGTCCGCATGCGGTTCCACCTCCATTTCGGCGCACCCCTCACACGTTTCGCGGCCCCATAGGGAGCTCCACCGAGGGCGCCAATGGCAGGGTCCGCATGCAGTTCCACCTCAATTTCGGCGCACCCCTCACACGTTTCGCGGCCCCACAGGGTGCTCCACCGAAGGCCCCAGTGGCAGGGTCCGAATGCAGTTCCACCTCCATTTGGCGCACCTCTCACACGCTACGTGGCCCCATAGGAGCTCGACCGAAGGCCCCAGTGGCTAGGGTTCCGCATTGCCCTCCACACCACCCATTTTAGGCCACCGCTCACACGTTTCGTGGCCCCATAGGGAGCTACACGAAGGCCCCAGGTGGCAGGGTCCGCACGCTCACACCAGTATGTCGGCACCACCCCTCACACGTTTCGTGGCCCCATAGGGTTAGCTTCCCGAGGCCCAGTAGGCGGTCCGAGAGGCCTCCCCACCACCCATTTCGGCACACCCCTCACACGTTTCGTGGCCCCATAGGGAGCTCCACCGAAGGCCCCAGTGGCAGGGTCCGCATGCCTCCCCCACACCCATTTCGGCACACCCCTCACACGTTTCGTGGCCCCATAGGGAGCTCCACCGAAGGCCCCAGTGGCAGGGTCCGCATGCCTCCCCACCACCCATTTCGGCACACCCCTCACACGTTTAGTGGCCCCATAGGGAGCTCCACCGAAGGCCCCAGTGGCAGGGTTCGCATGCCTCCCCACCACCCATTTCGGCACATCTTTCATATGTTTCGTGGCCCCATAGGGAGCTCCACCGAAGGCCCCAGTGGCAGGGTCCGCATGCCTCCCCAACACCCATTTCGGCACATCCCTCACACGTTTCGTGGCCCCATGGGGATTTCCACTGAAGGCCCCAGTGACTGGGTTCGCATGCGCCCCCACACCCATTTCGGCACACCCCTCACACGTTTCGTGGCCCCATAGGGAGCTCCACCGAAGGCCCCAGTGGCTGCGTGCGCATGCCTCCCCACCACCCATTTCGGCACACCCATCACACGCTTCGTGGCCCCATAGGGAGCTCCACCGAAGGCCCCAGTGGCTGCGTTCGCATGCCGCCCCCCACACCAATTTCGGTGCACCCCTCACACGTTTCGTGGCCCCATAAGGAGCTCCACCGAAGGCCCCAGTGGCAACGTTCGCATGCCGCCCCCACACCCATTTCGGCACACCCCTCAAACGGTTCGTGGCCCCATAGGGAGATCCACCGAAGACGGTACTCACACCAGCATTACTCACAACTGCATATGGTTGGGTCCTTCGCCAGGCTAGTTTGAGGCCTCCTGGGGCGTCTCGAGGGGCATCTTGGCGAGCCCAGGGCCATCTTTGAGCGTCTTGGGTGCCTCGGGGATCCTCTTGAGGCCTCTTGGGGGTCATTTGGGAGCCTCTTGGAGGTCCGTGGGGCGCCCCTTCAGGCCGCCTGGGCGCGTCTTGGGGGCCCTCTTGGGGCGCTCTTGGGAGCTTTGGGGGCGCTCTTGGAGCCATCTTGGCCTCGTGGGGGGCCTCCTCGGGGAGGCTACGTGTCCTCTCGGGGCATCTCGGGAGCCATCTTAAGGCATCTTGGGAGCCATCTTGAGGCATCTTGGGTGGACGAAGACGGACACAGGATTTGTTAGCGGTAATGCTACGAAGGCGCCGATGCCAGGATGCAGTTATGCTGAAACTGCACGGTGCCATAGCCAGGACGTGGGCAAGGCTATGCCTTGTCGCGGTCATCTTGGGATCTCTGGGGCACTCTTGGAGCTGTCTCGTGCCATCTTGGACGCTCCCACCTCTCGCGGACTCCCCCGCTCAGGTCCAGGGGAGAGGGTAAGGCGGAAGGGAAAGCCCCTCCCGAAGGGGAAGAAGGCGGTTTGAAGAGAACCCCCCCCAGGCCACCTACGCCCAGAGGGCTGGTGGGATGTTGCACAGTTGCGTAACACGTTTGCAGAAGTCGACCCCGTGATGCCTTTTGTACGCATGATTACATGTTGCTGCGGTTGTTGAGAAGGCGGTTGAGGTGTTGTGGCCGATTTCAGTCAGACTTCTCTTCAGTGATCGATCTTGTCTCAAGTGTATACTCATTCTCGCGTTTGCTCACACCTTCCAGACCCACTGGGCACGCCCATGCGGCAAATGATTCCGCCCGTTTGCGCAGACTTGCCCATGCCGAGGCACTCGCAAAGGGAAGTGCCAGAACACGGGATGCGCATGCTGCTAGATCCGCGTAGAATAATTGCTCCCCTTGGGGTTCGACGCCCCTTCTAGGCGTCTATGGTGTTCGGAGTCGCGTCTTTGTTTTTTTCCACCATCTTGTGGTGTGGGTCCCTTTTTGAGAGGACGGGCCCGCGTTCCTTCACCTCTTCCCCTCCCCCCCACCTCACTCCTCCCATCATCATTCATCATTCATCATTCATCATTCATCATTCATCATCATCATCATCATCATCATCATCATCATCATCATCATCATCATCATCATCATCATCATCATCATCATCATCATCATCATCAGCATGCGTCCCTGCACCCATTTCGGCACACCCCTCACACGTTTCGTGGCCATAGGGAGCTTCACCGAAGGCCCAGTGGCAGAGTCGCCATGCCTCCCCACCACCCATTTTCGGCACCCCACCCTACACGTTAGTGGCCCATAGGGAGCTCCACCGAAGGCCCCAGTGGCAGGGTCCGCATGCCTCCCACCACCCCTTTTCGCACACCCCTCACACGTTTCGTGGCCCCATATGGAGCTCCCACCGAAGGCCCAGTGGCAGGGTCCGCCACGCCTCCCCACCACCCCTTTCGGCACACCCCTCACACGTTTCGTGGCCCCATAGGCAGTTCCACCGAAGGCCCCAGTGGCTGCGTTCGCATGCCCCCCCACCACCCATTTCGGCACACCCCTCACACGTTTCGTGGCCCCATAGGGAGCTCCACCGAAGGCCCCAGTGGCTGCGTTCGCATGCTTCCCCACCACCCATTTCGGCACACCCCTCACACGTTTCGTGGCCCCATAGGGAGCTCCACCGAAGGCCCCAGTGGCAGGGTCCGCATGCGTCCCCACCACCCATTTCGGCACACCCCTCACACGTTTCGTGGCCCCATAGGGAGCTCCACCGAATGCCCCAGTGGCAGGGTCCGCATGCCTCCCCACCAGCCATTTCGGCACCACCCCTCACACGTTTCGTGGCCCCATAGGAGCTCCACCGAAGGACCCCAGTGCAGGGTTCAGCATGCCTCCCACCACTTCATTTCGGCACACCCTCACAGTTCGCGCCTCCGTAGTGGCCCCATAAGGGCCCACCGAAGGCCCCAGTGGCAGGGTCCGCATGCCTCCCCACCACCCATTTCGGCACACCCCTCACACGTTTCGTGGCCCCATAGGGAGCTCCACCGGAGGCCACAATGGCAGGGTCCGCATGCCTCCCCACCACCCATTTCGGCACACCCCTCACACGTTTCGTGGCCCCATAGGGAGCTCCACCGAAAGCCCCAGTGGCAAGGTCCGCATGCCTCCCCACCACCCATTTCGGCACACCCCTCAAACGTTTCGTGGCCCCATTGGGATTTCCACTGAAGGCCCCAGTGACTGGGTTCGCATGCGCCCCCACACCCATTCCGGCACACCCCTCACACGTTTCGTGGCACCATAGGGAGCTCCACCGAAGGCCCCAGTGGCAGGGTCCGCATGCCGCCCCCGCACCAATTTCGGCACACCCCTCACACGTTTCGTGGCCCCACAGAGAGCTCCACCGAAGGCCCCAGTGGCTGCGTTCGCATGCCGCCCCCACACCAACTTCGGTGCACCCCTCACACGTTTCGTGGCCCCATAAGGAGCTCCACCGAAGGCCCCAGTGGCAACGTTCGCATGCCGCCCCCACACCCATTTCGGCACACCCCACAAACGGTTCGTGGCCCCATAGGGAGATCCACCGAAGACGGTACTCACACCAGCATTACTCACAACTGCATATGGTTGGGTCCTTCGCCAGGCTAATTGATGCACGGCACGCACAACGCATCTTATAGCTCTCCTTCCCGATCTTTTCAGTTCCTCGTCACTCCATTCCAATCCTCTCCCCCTTCCTCCGCACTGTTTGGCGTTCCTCCTGAATCTTCTGCCCTATGTTTCGCTCCTCCGAAATCCTCCACATTTTTCCTGAGTCCCCCCCGCTCCCCAAACCTCCTCCCCACATTCCTCCGCCCTCCAGAACCGCTCGCTCTCGTTCTCGTTCTTCCGCCCTCCTCTCCACCCCTCCCCCGTTTATGTATGCGCTCCCCTCCCATCCCCCGCTCTCCTCCAGAATCCTCCCCTTCCTCCGCGCTTCTCTTTTTCCTCTTCGGCACTCTTCCCCTTCTGCACTCTTCCCCACTCCTCCACACTCCTCCGTACTTTTCCGCACGCTTTCCCGCTCGCCCGTCCTCCGCAATGCTCCGTCCTCATCCTCCTTCTCTCGGAGAGGCGCACCTTCACCGAGTATAGGACGCACCACTATCGAGGATGGACGCCCCCCCCCTCGCAATGACGTGCCCCAGCCCGAGCCCGGAGTGGTTCGCCAGTCGACAGGACTTCTGGGTCGGGGATCTCGGGGGCGGCAAAGAGGGGGGTGATGACTAGGGGGGGTGGATATCATGGCGTGGGCCATGCTAGTTCCCCAGATTTCATGGCGCCTCTTCTTACTTCATTACGTCCCTGGCCCCCCCCCCTCTGGGCGGCCCACATGCCTCCGGCCATGATTTGCGCCCCCCCCTCTTGGACGCCCCCCTCTTGGCCGCCCCCGAGGATCGGGGTCGCCCGAGTGGAGGGGGAAGCAGCCCGCCGCTCCAGGCTGAGCGCAAAGCCCGCGGACCCCACGGGCGTGTGCATTGTTCGCGACGGGCCCCGCTTCCGCACAGAGCTGGAGACTGTTTTGTTCTAATCCCCCCCCTCAGGATAACCTGACCTTGCCGGTTATGCAGGTCCGGGGTGGGGGGGCGCGGGCATATGCAGGGTTGCCCACAGCGCGAAAGTTTGGTTATCGGCCGGCCCCCTCCTCCCCCCCCCGGATAACCCAGGTTATCGCCGATTCAAAACAAAATGTCTCTTGACGCTCTTCGTCGCCGAATGTGTTTCTTGGGGGTCATGCTTCGGGGGGCACTTTCACCGATCCGCGGATCTGGCGCCCACGCGCGCGGGAAGCATGTTATGCTCCCGGGCGATAGCGGGCGCTACCAGGAGGGGGGGAGGGGAGGGTCGGGGCCGATAACGTCACGTCGTTTCGCGCCAGCGCCGTCCGGGAATGCCTGGGAATAGTTACCCAGAGACATCTCGGAGGTCAGCGCGAATCGTGACCTTACCTTGGGGGAAGAGGGGGGTGGGGCCTGAGGCCGGTACCGGCCGCTGTCGCGAGAAATGAAAAAAAGCTCTCCAGACCCACGGGTCCATAGTTCATGTTATGATTATTGTGTGCCCGAACCGCCTGGCCGCCCCCCCCGTCACCCGGCCGTCGGCGAGGTGCTGCTGGTGGTCCCTTACGTGGTGCTGGCGCGGCGGGCCTTCGTGGGGTCTGCACCCACGGCGGTGCTTCGGGGATACGGGGGGGGGCTCCCGTGCAGCTCTCATGTGGTAGCAAATCATGGGAGCTCTGTGTACCCTCCAAATGCCGTCTTTAGAGTGCGCTGGCGTCGATTAGCGCTCAGTAGTCGAGGGGACTGCGCCGATGTAGCGCCGATGGGCGTCGATGGGCCTGGATGCGTCGATTGGCGTCGATTCAGCATCGATGAGCTGTGCTCAGCGTCGATCCACAAGGGCCAACTCGATTGCACTGGAGGCGCGCGGGAGTTGCCGCAGACTTCCCGCGGCCCCAGCAGCACTGCAGCGAGGGACTCGTCGCAGGCTCCCCAACGGCCACAGGGGCCTCCCGGGAGGCCCCCGCCGCCACGGCTGCATCTAAGTCGGGCATGTCCCTCCACAGGGCCCAAAGACAGTTTAAATATAGTCCGGGGGCTATTTTCTGAGTAGTTTTGGATATCTTTGGGGTATGTCTTGAGTATCTTTCATTTTTCGTCCAACATCCCCCTGTAGGGGAACAGGCCCGACTAAGGTAAGGCTAGATTCTCCTTGAAATTCTTGTGAGAACGCATCCCAAAATAGGTACGGGAAGTTGCGGTATCGGTACTTGTTCTGTCCCCTCGAAGTTGGCGCCAGCTCGCAACGAAGCGGAAGGATGGTTTTTCCCACCAGATAGGTTGGGACTGGTAGATTTGCAAAAGCGAGCTCGCCGACCACCCATGCACACCCTGCATTCTTCGGGGGCCCCCAAACGGTGCGGTGACCACACCATGTGGTAAGGCAGAGGCAGTCGGGATTCGAGGCGTCCACATGGTTTTGAGACTTTTGGTCGTTCTTCGAGGATGTGTCAGGCAACTTGGGCATCCAGGGTCCCAAGACCGTGCGGTAACGGAGCGTGCGGTGAGGTGCTCCAAGATTGTGGAGGACGACCATTTCAGAGGAGGCATGTTGGTACATATGTTCCAGATGTCAAAACATGTTTCAAAACATGCACCAGACATGCAAATCATGATTTAACACAGGTTTTAATACAGCATTCAAAGCATGTGTTATGCAATGCTCGAACTGTTGGAGTGTCCATTTTCATGGCATCTACAACTTCAGGATTTCGAGGGCACCGCTCGGCCATTCACCGCACCACCTTTGGGCCTCCGAATTGCCATCTCGGAAGCGTGCGAATCACTTCAGGGCTTCAGTCTCAGGGCTTCAGTCTCAGGGCCTCCACCCCGCTAACCACCATTTCGGATTACGAGATGGTGGTTATGGGTTTCGGATCGTTCGGCTCAGCCACCACGGCGCATCCGCCGTTCCAGAATTTCGAGCAGCAGCAGGGACGGGGGTGCCTCCTGCTCATCAGTCTCATCCTGCTCCCCCCCACTCCTTCTCCTCTGGCACTGGCGTTGGCGCAGGAGCAGGGGGAGGCGGAGGATGGGCGGATTCAGAGCAGGGAACGGTACCCATAGCGCTACCCTTTCCACGGTTTCCTCTTTTTGGGCCTCTTGGGAGGCCCTCGTCGCCACCGCTGGATTCGCCTCGAAATTCCTAGTCAGAAAGACGGCGAGTAGTGGTATTTGTACCTTGTGGTTTCTTCATGCATGGAGGTTGAGGGCGCGGGCCCCGAGGAGGAGGAGGAGGAGACGCGAGTCCCAGCGGACCCCCATGGCGCCTGCGAGCATCGCCAGTGTGTCGACCTCGGCGCGGTGCTACTGCTGTCCTGACTGCCAGCGCGCGTCGCCAGTGGAGCGATGGCGGCAGCGGTGTCGCATCGCCAGTGTCTCCGGCGGCGGCGCCGTCTGTCGGCTGCAGAGGGGTCCGAGCGGGGGTGCAGGGGAGGTTGGATGCAACTCCTGGGAGGTTAAATTCTGATTCTGCCCTGGTCCGCCATCTGGCCAAATACGGGTTAGTACCATTTTATCCGGCCTAATCCCGCTTAATCCTGCTTAATCCGCGGCCCAATCTGGCGTAAGTCGACGAAGACCTCCCAGTAGTTGCGTCCTAAGTTAGTAGGGTGAGGTCTAACAGGAGAGGGCGACGATGAGGAGGCGCAGTGCGGGGGAGGAGGAGGAAGGAGGAGTCCCCTTGAGCCAGGGGGTAATGAGACAAGGGAAGGGGGAGCACGAGCAGGAGAAGCAGCAGGAGAAGGCGGATGAGGGGAGGAGGTTGAGGAAGAGGAGGGAGGGCGAGGAGGTGAGGGGAAGGGGGGTGACCCAGACTCCCGACGTCGTGGTTTTTCCGCAACGCCTGCCCTTGCAGGTCTCGACCCATTCCCTGGGGCCAGCCCTTCCTCCCGAGTCGTTCTTTGATGGTCCCGTGGCCCGGCGACAGCCCCCAGGGACCGAAAACAGGAAACACCGCCCGTCGCGATCCGGTCTTGAAGCCAGGGGGTCTGGGGGAGGAGGTGGAGGAGGGGGAGGAGGAGGAGGAGGAAGACGGAGGGAGGAGGAGGGAGGAAGGAGGAGGAGGGAGGAGGAGGAGGAGGAGGAGGAGGCGGAGGAGGAGGAGCACGCAGGGCCCCCCCCCCCCCTCCCGAGACGCCGCCATCTGCCGCAGGTGTGCATCGCGATGGGGGGCGTGCCTCCCGCGGCGGCCCGGCTGCTGTGGGCGTGGGGGGGCGACGCCGTGTGGTCGCTGCTGCACTCGGAGGTGGCCAGCCTGTGCGCCGGGGCGCTGAGCGCCGTCTGTGCGGCGGCGGTCTGCAGTCGCACGCTGGCGAGGGGCCCTCCCTAAAGGAACAGGGAGCGTTCCGGCGCCGTCGCCGCCCTCCTCCTCCTCCTCCTCCTCCTCCTCTTCCTCCTCCTCCTCCTCCTCCTCCTCCTCCTCCTCCTCCTCCTCCTCCTCCTCCTCCTTCTCCTCGTCCACCTCCTCCTGGGGGGGCCCGTGCTCGCGAGGGGGAGGCTGAGGCACCGCTCCGCGATGCGCCGCTATAGCGGATCCTGCGGCGTGGGCCGTTCCTCATTGTCGTTGCCTCGTGCGCCGAGGCGCTTGGGTCGCTGGTGGCTCTTGTGCGGCTCTTGCCTTGCCCTCCGCCTCCTCCGCCTCGTGCCTCCCGGCCTCCCCGCTCGCCCGAGCCCTCGAGTGCATCCCTCGCCCTCCCGCCTTGGCTGGGTGTCCCCACCTCGAGTGGAGGCCAGCACATTTCCAAGTCGTGACCCTCACCTGAAGTCGGCAGCAGGCCCAGGGGGGAGTGAGAGGAGAACGGGCCCAGGCCTCCTCGCGCTGTGAGAGAAAAATCATGCCGGGAGGTGTTTCGCAATTTTCGGGCTCTGGGGGCCCTTCCAGGGCCTCGGGACTGTCAACCAACGACCGTGCGTCGGCGGCGAGCGAAGGGGCAGGCCTTCTCAGAAGGCTCGGAATTCGCCTGGCCCTCTGAGAAGTGTTTGACGGCCTTCTCCCCCTCGTTTCCCCCCCTCGCTCGCCGCCGAGTAAACGGGTCTGCTAGGAACGTCGGTGCGCGCCCTCTACACAGCTCGAAGTAGGGGGGGGGGCACTAGCAGAGCAGGAGGGCACAGCCGAGTGAAGTTAGGGCAACGCTGGGTTCAGGAGGCGCTCCCGTTGTCCCAGTCGCTCCCCAGAGCCGCGTCGGGGAACCCATTCGTGGTCGAGACTTGCCGCGTCCAGCCAGGCTCCCTCGCTCCTCACCGGGGGGGTCCTCAGGGTAGCACGGCGGCTTCGGGAGCAGGAGGAGGAGCAGGAGAAGGGACGACCAGGAGGAGGAGGAGGAGGAGGAGGAGGAGGAGGAGGAGGAGGAGGACGCCGGGCGACAGTTGGGCTCTCCTCGGGTGTGCCTCGAGGAGGGCCCGAGCGAGGCAGGCCCGCATCCCGGCACGACGCCTCCCGCACCCTCCCCCCCTTGCCCCTCGAGGGCCGCCAAGGGCAGGGGGGCTCTGATGGTGCGGATGGTACGACATCTCTCGAGAAGAGAACCAACAAACGCCACAAACATGAGTTTGTTGCGCTCCGCGCGGAGTTCTTGGACCCGAGCTGGGCCCTCCCGGCGGCGCCTCCGGCGCCGCCCCCGGCGCGCCGCCCCTGGCGCGCTCTGCGCGCCAGGGAGGGGGGTCCAGCGCAGATCCAAGAGATCCACGCGTTTATGTTTAGGGCGTTTTGCTTCTTCTTCCTCTTCTTCTTCTTCTTCTTCTTCTTCCTCTTCTTCTTCTTCTTCTTCTTCTTCTTCTTCTAATCAAGGCTGGGGCCATGACCTCTCCCCAATTTCGTGACGACCTCCGGTTCTCTGCAGCACGTTCCCTGGTCTCCCTCCCTCCCCCTCCCTCGTCTGCGCACGTGCCCTCTCGGCCAGGGTCTGCGGCCTCCCCCCCCTGTGGGACGCCCCCGAGCCCGCTCCCTTCCCTCTCCCTGGCATCGCTCGGACGTGTGCACTTCTTCCTCGGCGAGGACCATCGAGGACCATCCTGGACCATCGAGCAACAAAAAACACGCACGAAACCCAAACATACACGGGAAATGGACGTCCGAGCGGACCATCCTTGACCATCGAGCAAAAAAACACGCACGAAACCCAAAAATACACGGCAGATGGACGTCCGAGCGACGGCGAGTCCCTCTCTCTCTCTCTCCCTCGCGCGCGCCCTCCCCCTTCGGGCCCTTGTGCGGCGCTGCTCGCCGCGCTCCGCCCGCCCCGTCTCTGCCCCCCGCCGTCCTGGTCCGAGAGGGGGGCGAGCGAGCGTCCCCAGCGACGGGCCTTCGCGTGAGGTATGGCCGCAGCGCACTGGGGCGCCCTCCACTTGGGAGGACAACGTAGCGTGGCTTCGTGCCTTGCCTCACCCCTGCCGGCGCATGCAGCGAGGCGTGGTGCGCCTCTGGGGCAGGCGCCGCCCGAGCCACCAGGGCCACGATCCGGCGTCGGGTTCTTCGCGCCCCTGGCGTCTCGGGCGTCGCTGCGACGCGCGTCGGGGCGACACACACACACAGACACAATTAATCGTCCACTCCCAGGAAAATATGGGGAAATATGGGGAGTGGGGGAGAAGACAGAAGCTCAAATAAATATATATATATATATATATATAGGAAAATAGGGGGATATACGTTATTTGTGTGTATTTATTTGCGTGTCCTGGGGCCCCTTCAGTGTTTGCATTGCTGGCCAGCGTGGGTCCTAAAAACCTGGGCTGTATCGCACCGAGGGGGTGCAAAGCTCTGCGGTGTGGGCCGTGTGGTGCAAGCTCCGTCGTGTAAGCTATGTGGTCAGGGCTGCGGAGGCGGTAGCTGCGCGGTGTAATCTGCAGCCTGGCATCGCTCGGGCGTGTGCATTTTCCTTCGGCGAGGACCATCGAGGAGCATCCTTGAGCATTTCGCGAAAAAAACACGCACGAAACCGACAAAAAAAAACTGGGAATGTACGTCCGAGCGATGGCGAGATGTGGTGATGGCTACGGAGGCGATAGCTGCGCGGTGTAATCCGTAGATGGTGCAGGCTGTGCCGTTCAAAAAGTTCGTGGTGTGAGCTGGAGGTGAAAGCCTTGCCTTTTGCAGCTTCGTGCGGCACGGGACGCCTACGATTAAGTCGGGCACGTCCCCCTACAGGAAGAGTATTCAAACATAGTCACAAACAAACAAGACATCATTGGGGGACGATGTTTGAAACATCTGTTCTGAAAACTATGTTTGAGTATGTTTCCAATCGGTTTGTCCATAAGTCCGCCTGTAGAGGGACACTCGGCCACGCGCAGAGGGGGTTGGGGGGAGGGGGGAGGGCTTCTTAGAAACACCCCTGCTGCTTAGAAGGCGCGGAGGCCGGCGCCGTCTGAGAAGCAGCCTCCTTCTAAGAAACCTTCCCCCTCCCGTCAGGCCCGTGTGCGCGCCGAAACCGAAAATGGCGGACAACCTCCCGTCGTGGTTCTTTCACTGCGCGCGGGGGCCGACCGTCCCGGCACTCCCATGGGCCCACCACGACATGTTCTCATGGAGTGCTCTGAGAACAAAAACGACGCCTTCCGAACAGCTCGACGTGCCACACGCAAGACGGCCCCAGCCAGATTCGTGCGCGCCGCCAAGACGCGCCCGACCCGAGCCCACGAGCGCCCGCGGGGCTACAGGGGGATTTTCGACGAAAAATAAAAAATACACCAAAAATTATAAACAAAATACTCCAAACATAGTCGTGGGACTAGTTTTGGAGTATTTTATCACCTTTTGGGAGTATTTTTGGGGTATTTTTATTTTTTCGTCGAAAATCTCCCTGTAGGGGGACAGGCCCGACTTAAGCCGAGCCGCCCGGCCCCCCCCCCCCGGGCACGCCGGCCGGGGCGGCGCGCGGGCGGCGCGCGCGGCGCGCCTCGGCGACCCCGCCCCCCCTGTGCTGGCGCGGGGCGCCCCCGGAGCGGCGGCGGGCCGCCGGGGCCCGCTTCCCACCACCAAGAGGACGAATGAGGAGGAGGAGGAGGAGGAGGAGGATGAGGAGGAGGAGGACGAGGCGGAGGAGGAGGAGGAGGAGGAGGAGGAGGGGTGGACGCAGGAGAAGGAGAGGGACGGAGGACGAGGACGAGGAACCCCCCCTGGCGCGGGAAGACGAGGACGGGACGAGGACGAGGACGAGGAGGAGATAGAGGACGAGGACCGATGGGCGAGGAGGAGGAGGCGGAAGGAGGAGGGGAGGCTGGGGGAGGAGGAGGAGGAGGGGAAGGAGGAGGAGGATGGAGGAGGAGGAGGAGGAGGAGGAGGAGGAGGAGGAGGAGGAGGAGGAGGAGGAGGAGGAGGGGGGAAGGAAGGTGAGAGGACGAGGAAGAGGAGGAGGCGGAGGAGGAGGAGGAGGAGGAGGAGAACGAAAGTGGAGGAGGAGGAGGAGGAGGAAGTGGAGGCGAATGAGGAGGGAGGGGAGGGACGAGGAGGCAGGGAGGAGGAGAGGAGGAGGAGGAGAGGAGGAGAGGAGGAGGAGGAGGAGGCGGCGGAGGACGAGGAGGAGGAGGACGAGGACGAGGACGAGGACGAGGACGAGGAGAGGAGGAGGAGGAGGAGGAGAGGAGAACAGAAGGATAGGGGGAGGCAGGGGGGAAGGGAAGGTGGAGGGACGAGGAAGAGGCGGAGGAGGAGGAGGAGGAGGAAGAGGATGGGGAGGAGGAGGAGGAGGAGGAGGAGGAAGAAGAGAACGAAGTGGAGGAGGAGGAGGAGGAGGACGAAGTGGCGGAGAATGCAGTGGAGGAGAAGGAGGAGGACGAAGTGGAGGAGAACGAGGAGGAGGAGGAGGAGGAGGAGGAGGAGGAGGAGAGGAGGAGGAGGAGGAGCCCCTCCCCCTCCATCTTACGGTGGTAGTGGTGGTGGAAAGCAGGCCCATCAACGGCCGGCAGCGGGGCGCAGCCTCGGCCGACTCGCCCAGCGCAAGTGGCGCCCACGAGCGCCCACGAGGCTCAAGGCGGTCACGCCCCTCTGCAGGAATATTCACAAATGGTTAAAATTATCCCAGCGCAGCCCTACCTAGGAGTTGGAGCCTCTAGGAAAGCAACATTACTAGGAGCGGTCAACGCCGTCCTCCTCCTTCTCCTCATCGTCGTAGTTGTAACAGTAGCGGTAGTAGTAGCATGGAACATACGTGCGCAAACACACAGATCTATATAGTACACACACACATACATATATATATATATATATATATATCCCGGGGGAGCAGGCCCGGGCCCCGAAAAAAGGCGCCCCGACCCTCCATGGGGGTACCGGGGCTCATTTTCCCTGTGTTTTACAGGGTTTCCGCTTCCCGGGCTCCGGAGGCCGCAGGGGCTGCTGAAAGAGGCCCAAGGCTGTTCTGCAGATGGTTCCAATAGGCCCAAGGACAATCTCAGAGCGCTCCAAGAGGGTCCCACAAACAGCTGCCCCGACCCCCCATGGGAGGACGGGGCGGCCAGGGAGGGACATAATAGTCCAATGGGGGCCTCCAGAGGCTCCCCAGACGGTCCAAGCGGGCCCCGAATCGCCGCAAGACCGCTCCTGGACGCCCAAGATAGGCCCAAGACGGCCCGAAAGGCCCCCCCAAGGCACTCCACGACGCTTCAAGACGCCTCCAGAGCGCTTCAAATGGCCGAAATCGTAAATGTTATTAAGGTTTAGGAGAGGTTTTGGCCTTCCAGCCTTTTCGGCTGTCCGACGTTCCGAGACGGCCCAATATGCCCCCAAAAGCGCCCCAAGACGGCCCCAGAGGGCCCCCAGACGGCCCCAGAGGCGCCCAAGACAGCCCAAGAGAGCCCCAAGACGGCCCCAAGATGCGCCCAAGAGGGGGACCACGACTCCAAAATTCGACCTTCCCGCTCGAGGAGTGCCTGAGGAGGCTCCAAGGAGCCCCCAAGAGGCCCCAGGAGGCCAACGACACCCCAACAAGTCATGTTCCCAGGAAGTCTTACGGCCAGTGCCGCCGACGTTGAAGGAGGACGGTCCAGGACACCCAGAAATCTTCCAAACAGGCTTCCAAGAGGGCGCCGAGACAGTCCAGGGCCGCCCCCAGACGGCCCAAGAAAGCCCCAACACAGACGAAAAGGGCCGCAAGAGGCCCTCAAGAGGCCCCGGAACGAGGACATATCGTTCGAACGCGCCCAAGATGGCTTCTGGACGGCCCACAAGGCTTCCAACACGGCCCAAAGGACGCCAAAATCATTGATTGTCCTTAGGTTGCTGATGGATTTCAGACACAAAATGTCGCCCCAACAAGCCCCCACGAGGGCGCCGAGACGGCCCACCCACCCCCTGCCGCGGGCACGACGCGGGGCCCGGAACGGAGCCCTCGCACCGGGGGGCCTGGGGGCCCTGCCGTGGCGCTGGGGGCCTTACAACTTGTAAAGTCGCCCGAAGACGGCCCTGGATTGCCAGAAATGGCGTTTCCAGACAACGAAAAACGACCAATGACCGCTCGAGATCACCCCAGAATTGGTCCCTGACTGTCCAAGAGGCCTCCAAGACGCCCCAAGAGATCTCCACGATGGCTCCCAAGGAGCCCCAGGAGACACAACTAATTTGTTTTCCTTTGGTTTTTGATAGATTTTCGAGTTCTCGCCTTTAGTTTCCTGACGCTCCACGACGGCCCAAGAGGCTTCAATTTCCGCTCCAAGGCATCCCCAGAGGCCTCGAAGACGGTCACAAGACAGCCCACGGGGGTCCCAAGACGGCGCCAGAGGCGCCCAAGGCGGCCCGAGAGGGCCCCAAGACGGCCCAAGATGGAGCCAAGAGGGTTGACACGAACCGAAAATCCGACTTCTCCACCCCGAGAGGCTTTCAGGAGAGCCCGAGAAGCCCCTAACAGGCTCCAAGAGGCCCCAAGAAGCCCCCCAGGGGGCCGAAGAGTATCCAAGAGGCAAAAATCAATGTCTTGCCATAGGTGTTTGATTGATGTTAGAGTTTTCAGCCTTTTGGCGTCCTGACGTTCCAAGACTGCCCAAAAGGCCTCCAAGACCAATCCAAGATAGCCCAAGAGGCCTCCAACAGGGCCCAAGACAGCCCGAGAGGCACCAATACGGCCCCAAGGGGGGCCCAAGAGGGGTAAGACGAACCGAAAATCCGAGCCTTCCACCCCGAGAGGCTCTCAGGAAGCCCCAGAGGCCCCCAAATGGGACCCAAGAGGCCCTCAAGAAGCTCCCCAGAAGGCCGAAGAGGTTCCAAGAAACATTGTTTTCCCATCGGCTTTTGATGGATTTTAGAGTTCCCAGCCTTTTGGCATCCCGACGCTCCAAGACGGCCCAAGTGGCCCCCAAGACGGCCCACGGAGGCCCCAAAACGGTGCCCGAGGCGCCCAAGACGGCCCGAGAGGGCCCCAAGAGAGCCCCAAGAAGGGGAAGGCGAACCCAACAGCAGAGCTTTCCGCCCTAAGAGGCCCACATGAGGCCCCAGGAGTTCCCAAGTGGTCCGGCGAGACCCCCACCAGGCCCCCATGGAGACGCACCAGGGGCCCCAAGATTGCCCAACAGTGCCTTCGATGCATCAGAATTGCTTCAAGGAGGCCCCGAGAGGCTTCCGGATTGCCCCCATGTGGTCTCAAGCCGGGCCTACACGCAGCCAAGACGGCCAATTGACTGCTTCAGACTGCAGAACATCACTTTCGGATTGCCCGGAGAACCCGGACGATGCCCCCAAGTGACCCCAAGAAGCCCCAAGATGCCCCCCCGAAAAGCACCCAAGAGGTGCCTCCAACAGCCAAGTGAGGAAGCACGGAGAACCCCCAGAAATTTTCCAGATGCCCCCACGAAGACCCAAGAGGTTCCCAAGAGGCCCTCAGGAGGCACGACTATGTCACGCGCCTGTGCTTGATAGCGCGGTCCAAGATCTTCTAGCGCGCCCCCGGCCTGGGCTAGAACCTGAGCGCGCGCGAAGCGCGCGCGATGGTTCTAGTATCCTCCTCCTCCACCTCCTCTTCCTCCTCCTCCTCCTCCTCCTCCTCCTCCTCCTCCTCCTCTTCCCCCCTCCCAGTACCCCTCCTCCTCCTCTATTTCATCCCCCTCGCCTACTCCTCTCCTCCTCCTCTCCTCTTCCCCCTCCTTCCTCCTCCTCCTCCTCCTCCTCTTCCTCCTCCTCCTCCTCCACAATTACTCTATGCTATGCTATGCTGCGCAATGCTATGCTGGGCTAGGCTAGGCTATGATATGCTGTGCTATGCTATGCTGCGCTATGCTATGCTGCGCTATGCTATGCTGCGCTATGCTATGCTATGCTATGCTATGCTATGCTATGCTATGCTATGCTTTTGCTTTGCCTTCGCTTTTGCCTTCACTTTTGCCTTTGCTTTTCCTTTTGCTTGGCACCCAGGGAGCGCAACTGGGGGAACCGCGCGTTTGCTTTTACCTTTGCCGTTGCTTTTGCTTGGCTCCCAGGGGACTGGGTGAACCGCCCGGGGCGCTTTCCACTGCCCGGCCCCTTTAAGCTAGAGAGTAAGAACCCTTCTAGGCAGTGCCCAGGTAGGGAACATTGTCCGGGGACGATTTTTCTATTACTATGTTTGACCATTTTGGAGCATTTCTGGACTATGTCTAGTGTTCGTCCAACGTGCGCTTGTAGGAGGACTTGCCCGACCCAACCACGAGGCGGCACGGGACGGCAGCGTGGAAAATCCCCGCTGCCGAGCTGTACAGTATACAGTATATGTGTGCGCCGGAGAACAAGCACGATCCCCTGAATGCAAGCACCGTTTGGGGAAGCAGCCCGATCCAGAGAGAGTCTCCACACACACACACACACATACACACATACACACATACACACATACACACATACACACATACACATACACACACCCTCTAGCCCTACTTGCCATCGTACGACCCTCGGTACACTATTTCAATCTGGCGCAGTTGCATGTTTGTTTGCCCACAGGCCCTCCCCCATAAGTTGTCGCCAACCGCCCTTCGCTCTTCCCCCGTCCGTCGCGTCGTTCCCGTCTCCCGCCGGTCGCGTCGTCCCCGGCTGCTTTTTCCCTTCCTGGGCGGGTTCGAGACGTGTGCCGTGTTCCGCAGGCGGCCGCCGTCGGTGTCCACCTCCTGTGAACATCCTGCTGGGTATGCACATGGCTCCAAGATCGGGGCTGCGTCGCCCAGCCAGCCCCCCCTCTCGCCCATCCCACCGCCAACCACGAGGCTCACCGCGAGGGAGGGCGAAGGGTGGAGCTCGGCCGCGCCAGAGGATGACGCGGCTACCTCTGGATTCCGTGCTGACGGGCGACGCCCTGATCATCAAGCAGGACCGTCCAGCGCGCCCATGGTCGTGTGAGACCTCGTCTGTTGACCATCGTT
>CAUYUJ010003048.1:77520-82709 GCA_963575745.1 Prorocentrum cordatum | reverse complement strand
CGCGAAGTGTTGTGGGGTCGCCGCTGTGGAAGCTCCGCTACCTTCTGCGCGGACCGCGAGTGCTCGTGCCAAAACCTTCACAAACTGCGCCAGCAACCGACCACAGCATCGGTAGGCTACGTATGTCCGCCACCTGGAAGATGATATGATGTCGAAGGTCAACACAACTATCGACATTTGAGGTATGGGGTTATGGGGCTCTAGCGCGAGGAGGCCTTGAAGATTGAAGTCACCCATGCTTGATCCCTTTCTTATCCTTTCGGGCCCCGCCCCTCAGAGCCCCATTTTCGAACCCCCGAGACTACGACACCTGACCGAACGGTACCCCTGTCTGGGTCCAGAGGCGGGTCCGGGGATACAGACTTCTGAAGCCTGACGTCTGCCAAGACGGGCGGCGACCGTGCACGTCGTGCACGTCGCCGTGCACGTCGCTGGCGGCTCCACCTCCTCCTCCTCCTCCTCCTCCCCCCCCTCCACCTCCTCCTCCTCCTCCCCTCCTCCTCTCCTCCTCATCCTCCTCCTCCTCATCCTCCTCCTCCTCCTCCTCCTCTCCTCTCTCCCCCTCCTCTCCTACCCCTCTCCTCCTCCTTCCCTCTCCTCCCCTCCTCATCCTCCTCTCCTCCTCCTCCTCCTCCTCCTCTCCTCCTCCTCCTCCTCCTTCCTCCTCCTTCCCCCCTCCTCCTCCTCTCCTTCTTCCTCCTCCCCCTCTCCTCCTCTCCTCCTCTCCTATCCTCCTCCTCCTCTCCTCCTCCTCCTCCTCCTCCTCCTCCTCCTCAATTACTCAATATGAATACTACTCTCCCTCTTCCCCTGATGACGTCTTGGGAGTAGCCGCCCCCCCCGCGCACTGCTTTTTACACACAGGTTTCCCCGGAGTTGGGTTTTCGCCTGCATTTTTGTTCCGATGCTGCTCTCGCTGGGGCGCCGGCCTCACTTTCGGGCCCCACTCGCTCCGAATCGCGCTCCCGCTGCAGCGCTGGCATCATTTCCGTCGGCGCCCGGGCTGCACTCCCGAGCCGGCGCCAAGGCCAGCGCTCGGGCCGGGTCCGGAGCCGGTTCCGGCCGCCGCCGGAAAATCGAGTTCCAAGGCGGCGCCGAAAAAAGGCCATTCTAATTCACATTTTTGGGGGGAAAATGCTGAATTTCTGCTTCCGGCGCCCGGCCGACGCCCAGGCCGGCGCCCTGGGCCGGACGCCCGACCTGGCACCCGGGCCGGCGCCCAGGCCGGGTCCGGAGCCCGTTTCGGCCGGCGCCGGAAAATCGAGTTCCGAGGCGGCGCCAAAAAAAGGCCATTCCAATACACATTTTTCTTTCGAAAATGTTGAATTTCTGCTTCCGGCGCCCGGGAGGCCTCCCGGGCCGATTCCGACGCCCAGGCCGGCGCCCGAGCCGTCGCCCGGGCCGGACGCCCGAGCCCGCGCCCGGGCCAGCGCCCGGGCCGGGTCCGGAGCCGGTTCCGGCCGGCGCAGGTACACATTTTTCTTTTGAAAATGCTGAATTCCTGCTTGTGGCGCCCAGGAAGCCTCCCGGGCCGTTTCCGGCGTGTTTCCGCTCGTTCCGAATCGTGCTCCCGTTGCAGCGCTGGGCCCTCATTTCCGCGCTTCCGCTCGTCTCGACTCGTGCTCCCGCTGCAGCGCTGGCGTCATTTTCCGTGCCATGCCACGGCATGCAATGCAATGCTGGGTTGATACTACGCTTTGCGGTGCTCTTCTACGCCATGCCACGCCGTGCTCTACAATGCATCACGTACCCTTTCGGGATCATTGCCCTGCTCGACATCCGACTGTGCGAGTAGAGAGGGGATCTGCGCCATGGTAAGGGATGGGAGGGAGGGGTAGGATGTCAGATATCATTTCCGCGCTTCCGCTCGTTTCGACTCGTGCTCCCGCTGCAGCGCTGGCGTCATTTCCCGTGCCATGCCACGACATGCAATGCAATGCTAGGTTGATGCTACGTTTTGCGGTGCTCTTCTACGCCATGCCATGCCGTGCTCTACAATGCATCGCGTACCCTTTCGGGATCCTTGCCTTGCTCGACATCCAACTGTGCGAGTAGAGAGGGGATCTACGCCATGGGAAGGGATGGGAGGAAGGGGCAGGATGTCAGATATGACCCGAGCGCACCTAGTCCATGTCATCCTCCCCTCCTCCTCCTCATCACCCTCACTCCTCCTACCCCTCCTCCTCCTCCTCCTCCTCCCCCTCCCCCTCCAGCTGCCGCTCCCGCGCACCAGCCCGCCCCGGCCTCGGCCCGCGCGCCCGCAGGGGGGCCGACGGGCACCCGCCGAGCGCCGGACGGACTCCCGCCGCGACAGGAAGGGGATCCCGCCGGAGCCCCCCTCGATGCGGCCGAGGAACGCGATGACCTTCCGCGCCAGGCGGCCGGCGTGCAGAGGCCCCCAGGCACAGGTTTCCTCTGGTGCCACCGCGCCGCCGACGCGACTCCACTCTGTCGCCGCCGCCGCCGCCGGAGACACAGAGCAGACCGACCTGGATGATGAGATGGATGAGCGAGCGCCCATTTTTGGGGCGAGTACGTCCGCCTGGACGAGGCGCGAAGGGGCTTACGCTCGTTCTTTCCACCGCCGCCTCGTGCCCTCTCCGCCTCCCCGCCTCGCCCTGCTGGCCCGGCCTCCCCCGGGAGGGCGCCAGCTGCTCTGCCTGGCACACCACCACTGAATGACAGGGGGCCCAGGGACGCACAAAGAAGTACGCACACATCCAGGGAGTCTCGATATTTTCGAATGTGTTCTGGGCGCTCGTCTTCCCCCCCCCCACACTTCCCAGATTGTCCCATATTTACCTGGGAGTCGACGATAAACTGTGTCTGTGTGATTTTCCCCGCCTGATACGCACCTACCTGCATGCCCGCCCGCCCCCCATTCCACCCCTCGGTGTCTTCGAACTCCTCGGAAGCTCCCAGAGGCCGGTACTACAGAGACGAAGGAACCCAGCAACATCTAGGTTCAATCTCAACGCCGATCGTGGCCAGGCACGCTCGACCTCCACGATCCGTGTGAGCGGTGGGCGGAAATGGGCGGGGAATGGCATGAACATCCTGCCTCTGAACCGACGGCGGAGCTCCCTGCGGGGCACTATGCGTGCGAAGGGTGCGTTGAGATGGGCAGGGGGCGTCACGTGACAGCTGCCTCTCATCATCATCATCATCATCATCATCATCATCATCATCATCATCATCATCATCATCATCATCATCAGCAGCAGCAGCAGCAGCAGCAGCAGCATCATCAGCAGCAGCAGCAGCATCATCATCATCGTCGTCGTCATCATCATAATCATCATCATCATCATCATCATCATCATCATCAGCATCATCATTGTCGTCGTCGTCGTCACCACCAGAAGAATCATTATCATCATCACCAGCATCATCATCATAATCAGCATCATCATAATAATCATCATCAGCATCATCATCATCATCATTAGCAACATCATCACCAACAATATCATCGTCATCACCATCATCGTACTCACCATCATCATCAACATCAAAATCAGTATCATCATCCGCATAAGCATCGTTAGCATCAGCATGAGCATAAATCGTCATCATCATCATCATCGTCGTAGTCGTCATCATCCTCGTCAATGGCATCGGCATCGGCATCGCCAATGCAATCGTCATCGTCAGCACAACCACCACCACATCCACCACCATCACCGTCAGCATCATGGTCGTAATCATCAGCCTCGCCATCATCGGAATCGATAATCGACATCACCAGCATCATTATCATCATCATCAGCATCGTCATCATCAGCATCATCATCATCCACAGCATCATCGCCATCACCGTCATCATCATCGTCATCATAGTCTTCATCGTCGGCACCAGCACCGCCCTTTCCATCGTCAGCATGGTTCTCGTCATCGTCGGCACCACAACCACCACCGCCATCATCATCATCATTTTCATCATCATCATCATCATCATAATCATCATCATCATCATCGTCATCATCAACATCGTCATCATCAACATCGTCATCATCATCACCATCAGTAACATCATCAGCAGCAGCATCGTCATCATTATCGTCCTCATCATCATCCCAAGCTTCATCATCAGCAACGTCGTCATCATCATCAGTATCACAATGAATATGATCATCAGCATTATTAGCATCATCATCAGCGTCCTCAGTATCACCGTCATCGTCGTCATCGTCGTCATCAGCGTCATCATCAGCATCGACACCGCAATCATCATCATCATCACCATCATTATCATCAGCATCATCGTCATCGTCACAGTCGTCAACATCGTCGTCATCATCAATTTCACAAAAAGCGTTACCAAGGCCAGCATCATCAGCATCGTCATCATCGTCGACATCATCATCCTCATCATCCTCATCATCCTCATCATCATCGTCATCATCAGCATCATCATCCGCATAATATCGTTATCAGCATCGTCCACGTCACCATCAGCAGCAGCCGCACCATCATCATCATCATAATCACATCATCATCAACATCATTATCATCATGATCGTCGTCGACATCGCCATCAGAATCGTCACACTCATCGCCAGCATCATCTCCTCAGCAGCACCACCGTCATCAGCGACATCAGCATCATCAGAATCGAGATCAGCATCGTCGACCTCAGCATCGGCATCATCATCATCATCATCATCATCATCATCATCATCATCATCATCATCGCCATCATCGCCATCATCGCCATCATCGTCATTATCGTCGTCATCATCAGCATGATCATCGTTATCATCACCATTCCTGTAGGCATCTCATCATCATCGTCATACTCAACAATATCGTCATCATCACCATCACCACCATCGTCATCATCATCATCATCATCAGCATCATCATCCGCATCGTCATCCTCATCATCATCACCATCGTCGGCACCACCATCACCATCGCATAATCAGCATCGTGAGAAACCCCCTCAGCATCACAAAAATTATGCTGATCGGCAATAGCATACACGTAGTCCTAATCATAAGCACCATCAGCATCATCATCATCATCATCATCATCCTCATCATCGTCATCATCATCGTTGTCATCATCATCGTCAACAGCATTATGAGTATTATCATCACCGTCATTCTCATCATCAACATCATAATCATAATTTTGATAATAATACTCAAAATACTAATGAAAATAACAATAATCATACTGGTCAT
>CAUYUJ010003048.1:62520-72520 GCA_963575745.1 Prorocentrum cordatum | reverse complement strand
ACCCTTGCTCCTCCACACTGTCCTCGTCCTCTTCGTTCTCATAATCCTCCTCCTCGGCCTCCTTCTCCTCCTCCTTCTCCTCCTCTTCCTCTTTCTCCTACTCCTCCTACTCCTCTTCTCTTCCTCCTCCTCGTCCTCATCCTCTTCCTCGACCCCTCTGTATGTCCTCCGCGTCCTCACAGAATGTGGTCCACTTGACAGAACACATCAGCCCACTCAGGCCATATTCCAGACAGGCCATGAACGGGGCTGGGACCTAAGAAAAACCTCGCAGTCCTCGGGGCCAAGCCTAAGCGTTGCTCAAACGGCGCACGAACTGGCAAGGGGGAGGGCAGCCCCCAGAAAAACACACACTGGGGCTCCTTTCCCGCCCTGACCTTAACCAGGGCCACACGAGCTAAGCTCCTCCTCCTGACTCTTCTTCTCTTCCACTCCCCCTCGTCATCTTCTTCCTCCAGCTCCTCCTCCTCCTCATCATCATCATCCTCCTCCTCCTCCTCTTGCTGCTTACCATCCTCCACCACAACTTTCATCATAGAAACCATCATCATGTATCATCATCAGCAGCATCATCAGCATCATCATCAGCATCAGCATCAGCAGCATCAGCATCAGCATCAGCATCATCATCATCATCATCATCATCATGAGCATCATTATCATCATCATCATCATCATCATCATCAGCATCATCATCATCATCATCAGCATCAGCATCATCATCATCATCATCCTCATCCTCATCCTCATCATCATCATCATCATCGTCGTCATCATCATCATCACCACCACCACGACCACCACCAACATCAACACCAACAATAATGTTAAGACTGATCGCTCTTATCTGCTCGCATGCCACTCAACACGTATGTCCTAAACCCTCCGCACCAGCTCTTTTCCTCTTCGATCGTACTCCCATTGGAGGTGTGTTTTCCTTGCCTGCCACGTGTAGTTGAGGCCGCCGCTAAATCAAGGGAGGGAAGGGAGCACGGAAGAGACAAGGGGGAGGGAGGGTGATGCAGCACGAGACAGATTTGCAAGAGGAATGCTAGGAGCAGGAGTACAAGCAGCAGAACCAGACAGGCAGGTCGGGCGGGTAGACCCTCACGTGCAGGTCGGGCGGACGGGGCCAGACGGCCAGGTCGAGCGGGTGGGTCGCTGAACCGTCAATCCAACATAAATCGCAAGGAATTTTGAAACGATAGCGCGATTCCCAAGTGAACTGTGATGAAAATACAAAGCGAAAGCGTAGTTCCTGAGTGTCGAGGGGTCACGGCGCCGCAATAAATTGTGAGGGAATACCACGCGAGAGCGCGAATTCTGCATAAATTACGAAGAATCCCCCAGCGCGAGCGCGGACTTGAAATACATTGTGGGGAACTATCAGGCGGGGGCCGGTCTTGTTGCAAACGGGAGGCCAACAACACAGATTGTGGACCAATACTTCCCCGTAAAAACCCCGGTGCGAGCCCCGAGAGGATCACGTGAGTTGAAAAACAGAATGGGTATCGAAGGGGGGAACAGCAATCATGATTGTTTAGATCTTAGTATTCATCAGCACACAACAAGATCATTTTAAGAGTGTTCGCTCTTATCTGCTCGCGTGCCACTCAACACGTATATCCCAAACCCTCGGTACCCGCCCTCTTCGCCTTCCATCGTACCCCTCTTGCAAGTATCTCTTCCTACCTGTCGCGTGTAGTTGGGGCAGCCCCTAAAACAGGGGAAGGAGCGGAAGAGTGAAGAGACAATGGGAAAATAGAAGATGGAGCACGAGAGAAACTTGCAGGACGAGGGTTGGGAGAAGCAGCACACGCGGCAGAACCAGCCTGGCGTGTCGGCTGGGCGGACCCTAATGGGCAGATCGGGCGGGTGGGCCCAGACAGCCAGGTCGAGCGGGCGGGTCGCTAATGCGTCAACCCATCATGAAGTTTCGAGCGATAATGCGATTCCCAAGTAAATGGCTAGGAAATCTAAAGCGAGAGCGTGATGTGTGAGTCTCGGGGGCACAGCGCCGCAATAATTGGTAAGGAAGTACCATGCGAGAGCGCGATGCCTGGATAAAACATGAGAAATCCTCCGCGGGAGCTACTACTACTACTACTACTACTACTACTACTACTACTACTACTACTACTACTACTACTACTACTACTACTACTACTACTACTACTACTACTACTACTACTACTGCTGCTAGTCCTAATAATACTACTACTACTACTACTACTACTACTACTACTACTACTACTACTACTACTGTTACTGCTACTGCTACTGCTACTACCACTACTAAAAGTAATACTACGACTACTACTACTAGCGCAACTATAACAACAACAACCATGTTAAGACTGTTCGTTCTTATCTGCTCGCGGGCCATTCAACACGTATATCGCAAACCCTCTTCGACTTCGATCGTACGCCATTAAGAATGAATGTCTTTCTTGCCTGCAACGTGTATTTCGTGCAGCCCTTCAGGCACGGGAAGAAAGGACGGATGGAAGGAACAGACAAGGGGGAGGGAGGAGGATGGAGCACTAAAGAGAGAGCAGAAGGGGGCTAGGAGCAGAAAACACGTGGCAGAACGAGACCAGCGGGTAGACGCTAAAGGGCGGGTCGGGAAGGCGGGCCCAAGCGGCCAGGTCCAGGAGGCGGCTCTTCAGCGTGCGTCCTGCATGAATTGCAAGGAAGTCTCGAGCGATAGAGCGATTCACAAATAAATTATCAGGAAATCCAGAGCGAGAGCGTGTTTCCTGAGTGTCGAGGGCGCGGCGTCTGAATAAATGGCGTGAAAGTCCCACGCGAGAGCGCGCGAGAGCGCGATTCGGGAATAAACTGTGAGGACTTATCAAGCGGGAGCCGCTGTTGTTGCAAACCGGAGGCCAGGAGGTTTGGTTTTACGTCATTTTCCAATGTAGAAAACAAGATGTGAGCCCCAGAGAAGCAATTCCATTTAAAAAAAATGATACCGGCGAAACACCCCAATCATAATCTCTTTAGGGCTATAGGGCTATGGGGCTATAGAACTATAGGACCATAGGGCTATAGGTTTATAGGGTTATAGAGCTACAGGGCTATAGGCATATAGAGCTATAGGGCTGTAGAGCTAGAGGTCTATGAGGCGATAAGGCTATAGAGCTATAGGGTTACAAGGGCTATAGGGTTATTGGGCTACCGTGCGAGTGGGCTATAGGGCTACAGGGCTGTAGAGCTATACGGCTATAGGGCTATGGGGCTATAGGGTTATAGGGCCATCGGGCTATAGGGCTATAGGGCTATAGGGCTATGGGGCTGTAGGGCTGTAGGGCTATAAGGCTATAGGGCTATTGGGCTATAGGGCTATTGGGCTATAGGGCTATAGGGCTATAGGGCTATAGGGCGATAAAACACCCAGGCACCCGGGCACCCGGGCAACCCCGGGCACCTCCGGGCACCCCCCGGGCACCCGTGCACCCGGGCACCCAGGCAGCCCCGGGCACCCGGCACCTGGGCACCCGGGCACCTGGGCACCAGGTCCAGCCACCAACATCGGCGACGAACCTCACCTAACCATATGAGAATCCGCTAGGACCCCTACAGAGGCAACTGATTGGGGATCAACGGTTACCAGACAGAGGGGATCAACGGTGATCATGATTTAGACATGAGATCTCAACAACAACAACAACAACAACAACAACAACAACAACAACAACAACAACAACAGCAGCAGCAGCAGCAGCAGCAGCAGCATCTCTCCACCACCACCACCACCATAATGATCGTCAATCATGATCGTCGCCGTCCTCCTCCTCCTCGTCATTGTCACCATCGTGGCCATCACCGTTGGCGCCACCGTCGCGGTCGTCATCATAATGCTCTGTCCCAGTGGTTATCTGATTGAAGATGTTTACGGATAACGGTAACGACTATGACGCTGGTGGTCATGCCGATGTTGGTGCTGATGCTCATGCTGCGCTTCTGATGCCCATGCTCATGCTCGTGCTGACGATGGTGCTGGTGTTGATGCTGTAGATAGTGATCGTCCTGCTGATGTTTAAGCTGGTGCTGGTGGTGCTGATGCCCCGTCTCCTCATCGTCACAATCATCGACGTTATCTTGTTACTTGCCTTCATTACCAACTGTTCATTTGTCTGTCTCGGAATTCCCCCTTTTGACGTGCCCCACATCATCGCTGCAATCATCGTGCGAGGGGTCCTGGATGGCACGACGAGACAACAACAAAGAATCGAACCACCAACAGGCGCAAATGAACGGTGCCTCAAAGATGCACGTGTGAATGAAGTCAAGCCCAATGGAATGCGCCAGTCGAAACCTCTTTCCGCCTCCTCCACCTCCTCCTCCGCCTCATCCAAATGATAGTCTTGAGTCGGGCCTGTCCCACTACAGGGAGATGTTCGACGAAAAAAATTAAATACTCAAAAAATACTCCAAAATGGTTGAAAAAGGTACTCAAAAAATAGTCCCAAAACTAATTGTTTGACTATTCTTGAATATTCCCCCTGTAGAGGGACAGGCCCGACTTAATGATAGTCATCATCATCATCATCATCATCATCATCATCATCATCATCATCATCATGATCATCATCATGATCATCATCATCATCAGTAGAAGCACCACCATCACCATCCCACTCCCCCTCTTTGAGACGGTGAAACACGTGCAAGGCCCATGCCAAACTGCTCGGACGACTGCGAAACACGAGCTCGAGCCACCCGTGTCATCTGCGTTCGAGACGGGGGCCTCCACTGTACCATCAATGGCCATGCACGCTTTGGTTCAAGAACCTTCGGCGCACTTCTGAGGTCGAGCCTCTTTTCGTCGAGGGAGAAAGGCGGAGTCTTCCATCGTCGGTGCACGACATCACTGTCAACGGCAGCAGCAGAAGCAAATCACGGCAACATTAACAGCAGCACTCATGACAAGCGTCCCCCGCTCAATTCCGATACGTGCCCTTGGCGGCCACAACCTCGTGTAGAGGCCTCCTAGATGGGTTCCGAATAGATGGGTCAAGAAATCGCGCCGACGGCGATGCATCGGCGACGTCAGCGTGGGAAAAGACGGGTTCCACATCGAGCCGCATTGTCGATGCATCGGCGATGCGGCGCGATCCTCCGACCCCAACTACTCGGACCCCTGTGGGAGGTCTCGAACAACAAGGTGATGCGGGCACTTGTGCGCACTGCGCCCGGGGTCGAAGTTAGGCGGACGTGCGCGCCGCGCCGGCCAGGGCATGGAGGGCCTCCTCCTCCTCATCCTCCTCCTCGAGATCGTGATCTCGAGGAGGCATGAAGGCAGCGGGTCCTGGGGGGAAACGGTCCCTGGGCCCACGAGGGACCAGCTCGTGATTCTGACGCTCTTTCTGACGGTTCCCGAAAGCCGGGGGAAGGCCCTCCGGGGGCTTTGAAACAGCCCCAGGCCGACAGGACCCGTGGCCCCCCTGGCACACCCCCTGTTGGCAGCGAGCGAGGGGGGGAAATGAAAAGAGGCGAGCCTTATGAGAAGCCTTCCCCGAAGACGCAAGAAACTCTTCGGAAGGCGCAAAGACTCCTGAGAATTCCCGCCGCCTTCTGAAAAGGCCTTCTCTTTCTCGTTTCCCCCCCTTCGCTCGCCGCCGACCCTCCTCTCTCCCTCACTGACGGCGAACCGCCTTGCCCACCGTGCCGGGGCGGGGCACGCCGCCGGGCGGGGGCGCAGCAGGCACTGGGCCAAAGGCGCCGACAGCGGCTGGTCGGGCAGAGTCGCGCACAGGTACTGGGCCACGCCCAGCACGGAACCCTGCGGGGGGAGCAGGGCGGGAGAATGGAGGGCAGGGAGGGAGGGAAGGAGGGGGGAGGGAGGGGAGGAATGAGGGGGGGGAGGGAGAGCAGGGAGGAAGGGAGGTAGGCATTTGGGGGAGGGAGGAGGGAGGGAAGGAGGGCACTGGAACTCTAGGATTCTAGGTCGGCCACGCGCACCAGGGCGAGAGGTCAAGGGCGAGAAGAACACAAGCGGCTGCACCCGGCGGCGACGGCGACGGCGACGGCGACCGGCGAAGCCCTCGGCGTCGAACTCTCCTTCAAAATCGGCGCCCTCGTCGCCTGCAGGCGCCTTCTGCATCGGCCAAGCTCCTGCATCCGCGGGCGATCGCCGGCCGTCAGGACGAACGCTCGAAGCACTACACCCTTCCTCCCCAGCCGCCAGCAGGAGGAGAAGGAGAACGAGGAGGAGGCGGACGAGGAGGAGAAGGAGGAGGAGGAGGAGGAGGAGGCCAACCAGGAGGGAGGGCACGCCGCCGAAGGGCAGGGTCCCGCCTAGTCGAAGCGCCTCGACTAGTGCACGTAGCTCTGGAGGGACGGTTGCCTCATGAGGACCTGGCACACTCTGGACTTCAATGCTCGGCGGAGTCTGGACTCACCTCGGAATCTCGACGTCGTTTTGCAGTTATGACAACTACTGCAGGCAGAATCTGAAAAAAAGGCAAAAGATACCAACTGGTCGTCGGGGAGAGGAAGAAGTGGGAAAGCAGCGGCAACGGCAGGCCCACCCCAAGACCCGAGAGCAGGAGGAAGGCGAGGGAGGACGGGGGCAATGGCATTACGCAGGACTGGGCACTCTAGCATGAGTGCTAGGGAATCCTGACATTCTGGATTGGTACAAAACAGGCATGTCTTAGATTGGCCTTTGAAGCGTCGCGAAGTCGTCCAAGCATTACAGATCGCGCGGAGGACAAAGGCGAAGACGCACGGCGGCGTCAACGCGGCAATTCTAAGAAGCGCGAGCAGCAGCTGATCTTTTTCCTCGGGCGAGATGCGAGACCAATGGGCGGCACGAGCGATGATGGTGGGAGCAGGGGTGTCGGGAGCACGACTCAACAAGAGCGCTTCCACTTTTCTCTGCAGCGCGGGCGTGCCAAACACAGGAATGCCAGGGATGCTGGACAGCGACCTGTAATTCAGCCAGATACTTCTGACACTGGAGTTCAATTACAGAGGACGACTCTCCCACGCGACAACACAATCAAAGGATTCACTAGATTGGCCAAACAAATGGATCATGTCATGGAAAAGCTTAACAATCATGGCTAGGCGACACATAGAGGCCCGAGACGTAGTGTACAAGTTCTGGGCCTGAACTGGGAATCCTTAATGCTTGACACTATATAGGAGGATACGACTGTAGGCATTACGGGGGCCCTCAGTCAGGAGTTGGAGACCTCGTCCCTGTAAACTCAGAGTGCTCTGGTCGGGGAGGTGGAACTGAGCGACGAAGGTGAGGGTGGAGAAATCCAACACCTTGTACCTGGCAAGGTTTTTTGCGAGACTCAGGTGCAGGGCGTTGGTCGAGGCCACGCGGTCGAAGAACTGTCTGCCAGGCGCTACCCACGACTAGTGTCAACACTCGAGACCGATCATCAGACCTACATATTTGCCCGCGTGCTTGAGCTGAAACCTCTTACCTCGAATTCCGAGCGCACGTAGTCTGCTGAGAAAGAGCTGATGCTCTGGCATACGAAACATGACGATCTGGATGCCCTCGAGCTTTAGAACAAGTCCAGCAGCGCCAGCAGCAGTGCACCAGATCGGATGGTGTCGAGGCAGAGGGCGAAGATGGAACCCGACAGTGGACAGCCCTGCTTAATGCCTCTAGTCACCAAGAAGCCGAAGGACTTGACGCCAGAATAAGATACACTAACCCAACATCGAGAGTAGAGCAACTTGATGGCCCAGCGGAACCTTGGGGGAGTCTCCATGAGCTCCATAATTCAGCGTATGTATGCATGAAGTAAGCTGGGGAATGCAGCCTTAACATCGTATAAGACACACCCAGAATCACAAAGACATCGTTGACACAAATAGTGACACCTGCTGGCCTCTAAACCTATCATGTTGTCGAACCTGGATCTCCCCCGTACGAACCCCGTTTGGTTGCTGCAGCAAACAACTCTGCAGACATAGCCCAGGACGTGGTTGACCACCAGACAGCAAAGCTTGTTACACGTGTTGCTCAATGTGATTGGCCTCGTCCACTTGGCGGAAGGCGGCGAAAACATCTGGTGGGAACTCGCCCTTGACTAAGAAGACAGCGAAGGCGTGGTTGAAACCGTCTCCCACACACACAGGCTCTGGAAGAACGATCAGTAGACTTGAAAGAGCGAAAATAAGGCCGGCCCCCTGCGCGCAGCCAAGAAGAGTAGACCAAACCGTCTGGGCCTGGAGAGGAGTCCTTAACTGTGCGAAGGATGATGCAGAATTCGTCGAACGTTATCTCCCACTCGGGCAAAGGCGGAGCTCTCTGGACAAACGGTCGGAGATGCTCGAGCTGTTCGGGCAGACAAGGTTGTACCTGATGACCATATCCCCAGAATTGAGCTAATCGCTTGGCTACTTCCACGGGGTCCGAGTGTTCGATGCCCTGGGGGTCAGAGATACCAGCCAGACGGATACGGCGGCCTCCAGAGGCCCAAGCAGAACAAAATTCATAGAACTGACATTGTCGCGCAAATCGTTTAGCAGAAGGTGAAGAAGAAGATGTTCCTGCATCTTCGATTTCACGTTGTAGATGTGCACGCTGTGGTATGCTAACATGCTGATGGAAACCGTCCAGGTCAGACCAGATCAAAAACTCAAGGTCCAGAAAGCGCTCCAGGGTCGGGTAGGCACGACACGCGCGGCGAGCAAGCGAACGATTGTGAGCACGGACGGCACGCAGGAGGGCAAGACACCAGAAGATCTTTTCCGAGTCCGAGCTGGCCCCCTTGGTCTCAATACGTCCCATAAGACTGCGAGCGGCACACCTCAGGACGTCCTTCGTCTCCTCAAGACGATCCCAGGGGTCCAAACTCAAAAAAACAGCTTCCGAGAAAACACGCTCGCGTTCAGTATGGAAATCGGGATGCCTTGAAACCCATTTGGGCGGAACATCGATGCCAGGAGTGCCAGGAGGCCGGGGCGCCAGGGCGAGGAAGACGGGGATGTGATCAGAGAGCGTTGTGCGGTCTGTGACATCACCGATGGTCATCGTGCTGGGCTGCATGTCTAGGATCTCTGCTGTATACATACTACACCTGATGCGATCCAAACGTGCGACCGACACCAGCAGATCGTCCTGAACAACACGATGCGTCGGCATCTCTTGCATCTCTTCGGTGTGTGGCGAAAAAAACCGAGCAGCATGACGAACAATGTAGGGTTTCGTCGGAACCAGCCTGCCAGAGACGTGCTGAGAGCCTTCGCCCTCGATGCAAAAGTTCCAGTCGCCTGCGATGAAACTTAAAGCTTCATTGCGGGAGCAAAGCTCGCGAGACCTGAGTAAGGAAGAACTTTTGGGCAGGGACGGGGATAGTCGGGGTGTTGCGGATGTTCAAGATTTGGAGGATCCCTTGAGAGCTGAAGAGGAGGAGGAGGAGGAGGAGGCGGACGAGGAGGAGGAGGACGAGGTGGAGGAGGAGAGGTCAACAGCGGGCTTCCCCCGGCGCGAAGGATGGCCCGAAAGAGGAGCCGCAGTCAGCGCCGGGAGGAGGACGCCGACGGGGGGCGCGGCAGAGGGCGCGGAGCTCGCGCCGCGCGAGCCAGGGCGGCGGGGAGCGGCCCCGCCCGCCGGCCTGATCCACGATCTGCTGGCAGCCGTCCCGGAACACCGCCAGGGCCTTCAGCGCCTCCGCCGCGTTCCTGCGCGGCGGGCGCCGGGGAGGCGCGCGCGCGCGCCGGGCTGCCGACGCCCCCCGCAGGGGTGCGAGGGCGCCATCTCCGCACCAGCACCGAGCGGGGCCGTGCCCATCCTGGGGACGGTGCATACGCCCTCCAGGCTCGAGCAGGGCAGGCACATGCACCCATGCTGTGGGCCCAGGATCGGCCTGGCCAATATCGGTGGAAGTGTGCAGTTGGTGCCCTCCGACGTCGGGCTGCTCCTGCTGCTCCCCCATCTCTGGTCCTACCCCTCCCCCTCTCCCTCCTCCTGCTTCTCCCACCCCCTCACCCTCCTCCATGTTATCCTCTCCGTCCTCCCCCC
>CAUYUJ010003048.1:17500-60000 GCA_963575745.1 Prorocentrum cordatum | reverse complement strand
TGCGAGGTCATCAAAGGTCAGTGATTGTCTCCAGGCCTTGCGAGGTCACCGAAGGGTCGCTTCGCCGATGAGCGAAAGAAAGGTATCCTATTCAACAATGTTGCATTTCACTTCATTGACCCGTGTGCATGTGGAAGTTCCAATATTAAGTCAGCTCTTCTGGATATTCTGGGTTTCAGCCACGCACTCCTCCCGAGTTGGTGCGAGTACTTTCCGCAAACCTTTATGGACCAGACGGCGAAACTCTTGCGGACAGGAGCAAGTACTCCACCCACGTTTCCGTGCGACGTCGGGGAACTTGCGAGGTTGTTCGAAGGTTTCGCCAAGCAATGGGCAACCGACGTCGGGGACGCGAACACCGTGTAATGTACTAGGGGTTGTGGCCTCGGGTGTGCGAATAGGGCGTAATGTACTAAGGAATGTGGCTTCGGGGACGCGAGTCTCGTATATTTTTACGTGTTCCCCCCCTGGACCCTCCTGGATCCCCACGACCCGCCATGACTCGGGACGAGGGCCCTGACGGCCGCCCCGGCCCAGCGCCCGCGCACGCGAGCATCATGCCCATAGCAGTATGTGATTTTCTGATTTTGATTGCTCGCGGCTGCTCTCAGCTGTTGGATGCAGCGCCCCTGCCAGCCATTGATTGCGAGCTGCCCCTGGCTGGCGATTCGCATTGCGGCCATGCTGATCGGAAATGTTGCTGAGCCCACACCTGCGCCGAGTGGCTTCTGCGATCCGACGGCTGCCCCACGGGAACTGCGGGCTGCGCGACGCGACGTTGCACGTTCCATGGCGGCCGCAGTGGTGCGCATAGGAGAACGAAACTAGTCGACGCATTCCCGCCCCCGCCCTGCAAGCCTCGGGGATTTACTGACCCGGGTCAATCCAAACCCAGGGCAGTCGGGCTTTGCAGAATCCAGGCCTCGGAAAAAAATAGCGAACACTCATGCCACATTCATCTATCAACGCCTCCTCCTCCCCCCAATGTTCAAAACTGGCGGTGGGTCTGATGAGTTGCACCTCGACCGCAGTCTCCCCCGCGCGTGCCAACTCTGAGTCTGGGGGACAGGGGGGGGGGTGTTTACTGATTGTCTCCCTCCACCGTCCTGCAACATGCTGCAGGATCCTGCAAGAGCCTGCACCCAAGCCCGGGCCAGTGCGACCCTGGCCCTGCAGGATCCTGCAAAGTGCGGCGCTCTGACCGACCCGCGCTTGCACTGATCCCGTCCCTCGAGCCCCGCCCGCAGAACACGCGGCCTTCCTGGGCAGGCCCCCTTCGGAGACCTCCCGTGTTCTGTGGGCGCAGGCCTTCCTGGGCAGGCCCCCTTCGGAGGCGTGGGGAGGAGGATGGGGGATATCCGGCGAGGCGGGGGGAGTGGGAGGGGGAAGACTCCAGGAGGGGCCGCCCTCCCTCGCCCCGTCCCCCGCCCGCTCCTGTTCTCAAGGTCCGGCCCCACGCCCACAGAACACGCGCCCGACCAGGTGCCCACGCCCCTCTCTGGGAGGTCCCCGACAGGCCGGCCTCTCCTGGGGCAACCGGGAGGCCCGGCACGACAGTGCCTGCCAGCAGGCAACCGCTCGGGCACTCGACCAGCACGGGAGGCCTCCCGGCGGGTAATTGCCGCCCCAAGCATTTGGCGGCGCGCACAAGGGGGGTAGGAGGAGGGGGGAAGGCTCCCTAGGAGGAGGCCGCTTCTACAAGGCGCCCGCCCTGCACCTGCAAACGAGGCCCGCGCCTTCCAAGAAGCAGGAGTGCTCGAAGAAGCCTTCCCCTTTCCCGAGACCTCCCTCTGCGGGCAGTTGAACATAGCCCACCCTGGGCAGACTGGCCGAGGACGGCCCCAAGACGTACCCCAGACCGGTCCGTCCATCGCCAGGAAGGGCCCCCAAAAAAACTCACCCGCTGGCCCCAAAGCCCCCCCAAGAACGGACCCGAGGCTCCCACTGGGCCACACCGAGGCTTCTAACAGGGCGCAAACGAGCATTACAGTCCAGTGGACACACAGCGAACGCTCTCGTTCTCTGGCGAAGGAGCACGGTTAAGCTACAGAACTCCGCGCATAACTGTCCAAGCTCCGCATCCTGTAGCAGATGCGACCCAGGAGGGAAGAGCAAGGAAAGAGGAGGCAAGAGTAGGAATGGCGCATAAACAAGGAGGAGGAGGAGGAGGACTGGGGCATGCACGGAACGCATGCCAGGAAAGAGGGTCAACGAACACGATCTCTCCTGCGGAGTCTGTAGTGCAACATAGGCGACGTGTTCGCAGAAGCCAGGCCAGAGCCGCCAGGCACCGTGGAGCCAGCAGAGCTCTTCGTCCTCGTCCTCCTCGTCACTCCCCCAAATCCGCGCCCCTCTTTGCCCTCGTCCTCGTCCTCGTCCTCCTTTCCCTCCCCTCCAGACCCAAGACGTCATGACTTTTTTCACAACGTCGACACCCGAAGGTCTCGACACGTTCCCCGGGACCGGTTTCCCATCCCGAGTCCTTTTTTGACGGTCTCAGGGCCCAGTGAGGGCCCCCAGAGGCCGAAAATAGAGAAATCTTCTCATCGTGATTTTTGGCACAACCCGAGGGGGTCTAGGCTTCAACATCCTCAACGCCATCATCTGCTTCCCATCTGCGCGAGACAAGCACGGACCCATCCTCTTGACGACCGCGTCGTCGCAGCCCAGGAGAAGCTTGATCAGCATGGGGAGCGCCGGACCCGCCCCGAGGATCCCCGTGATGGCTCTGGGGAGGTTCTGATTGCCCGTGGGCATCTTGCTGCGGCCACCTAAGAGGGGGGGCATTCGGGGGAAATCGGCTAAAATCAGGTCGGGCAGGTCGGACATGTCCTCCTACAGGCGGATTATGGAGGAAAACCAAAAACATTGCCCAAAAAAGTGTACGCCAAAGAGATTCCAAGGACAGCCGAAGCAGCGCCCCCAGGCTACTGCCTGACTCTTCTTGAACATACCTCCTATGGAGGGACATGCCCGACTTCAGGCCAAGAGTTAAGTCGGGCCTGCCCCCCTACAGGGAGATTTTCGACGAAAAATGAAAAATACCCAAAAAATAATCGAAAAATGGTCCAAAAATAGTCTGGGGACTATTTGTTGAATATTTTTGGACCATCTTGGAGCATTTTTGGAGTATTTTTCATGTTTCGTCGAAAATCCCCATGTAGGGGGACGCGCCCGACTTAAGCCAAGAGGGGGAGGAGCATCGCCCCGGCAGCGGAGGGGGCACCGCCGACGGCTCGCCGGGCCCTCGACGGCGAGGAGCTGCACAAGAGTCCTGGGCGGGGGGCGGGCTGCCGGGCCCCCGTGCGTCGACGATGGGCGCAGAGGATCACCGGCACGGGCCGAAGTCTTCGCATGTATGTTTGAGTCGGGCGCGTCCCCCTGCAGGGGTACTTCCACGAAAAATAAAACATACCCAGAAAGTGATCCAAAAGGGTCCAAAAGTACTCAACAAATAGTCTCCAGACTATTTTTGAACTATTTTTGGATCTGCCCCCATGTAGAGGGACAGGCCCGACTTAAGTGTATGTCCGCCTGGCTTTCGAGGTGGCGGACGGAGCGCCCCAAAGGGCGGCGCCAGAGGCGCTGCCAGGGAGGCCCAGCGCCGATCCAAGAGATCCGCGCGGACATCCCACTGTCTGCGCGAATGCCCCTCTTCGTCTTCGCGAGTGGGCGAGTGGGTCCGGTGGCAACTCATGGGAGCCTCCCGTGCCATCTTGTCGGCTCTTGCGAATCGACGCTGGTCGACGCTACATCGACGCTAATCGGTGCTAGATCGACGCGAATCAACGCTAAATCGGCGCTGTCTCATCGACTCCCAGACGCTGCTGGACGCTAATCGACGCTAAAGACAGAATTACGAGGTCATATCAGGCTCCCATGATTTGCTACCGGAATTGGAGGTCGATGCATCACTCCCTGAGACTCGTCCCCCCCAAAACGTTACCCCTGGCAACCTATCAGCAGCACCACGCTGGAGATGACGCGGCAGGCTTCCTGGCGCACGGCGATGGAGTCGTGCATCAGGAGGTTGGTGGCGGCCGCGGCGACGTCGGACGTTATGGCCTGCGCTTTGAGCTCCTGGTGCGAGCACAGGTCGCAGACCTGCGGAACAAAAACAACCTCGCCGACGTGGGCTTCGGACGGCCACGGACGATCCTCCCGCTGGGCCCCCGCCCACACCCTGGCGCGCGAAGCGCGCCTGTCCGCGGACGTCCGAAGCTTATGCTTATGTTTGTGTCTGTGTGTGGCTTGCTCGCTAGCTGAGACCAAACAGAGCGCGTCCACGAGCTTCTCCGGGGCCACGTCCTTATCCTCGAGCTGCCCCACCAGCCGCGGAAACAGGCGGTCGCCAAAGGCGGTGCTGATGTCGTCCTTCTTCAGGTGGCCGGTGATATCCTCCAGGTACGGGTACCTTGGGCGGCACGCAGAAGGGGGCGGGCGAGGGCAGTGGCCTTCTGAGAGAGCAGCGGGGCTACTTCTAAGTCGGGCCTGTCCCCCTACAGGGTGATTTTCGACGAAAAATAAAACATACCCCAAAAATATCCCCAAAAGGTCAAAAAATACTCAAAAATAGTCCCCAGACTAGTTTTGGACTAGTTTTGGACTATTTGGGGGGTATTTTTAATTTTTCGTCGAAAGTCCCCCTGTATGGGGAACAGGCCCGACTTAAGGCTACTTAGAGAGACCTTGGATGCTCCTGGGAAAGTTTCGGGCAAAGTGAGAGCCTCTTAGAGACGAGGTTATTCGAAGTCCGCATCCACTACTCTTCTGGCCAACCAGAGTCCGCTCAAAGCCGGTCCATGGAAATTTTTGGGGGCTCGTCCAAGCCAGCTCATCGCCCGCGTGGGGCGCCTGCAGGTGGCAAACCAGCAGGCGCTCATGCGGTGAGGAAAATACACGTCGGTCGGAAGAAGTAGGTGCAAACATGAAGGAGGAATCTGCGATAAGCGAGGGGGGGAAATGACAAGGAGAAGGCCTTCTCAGAAGGCGGCGGGATTTCTCAAAGCCCTCGCGCCTTCTGAGAGGTTGTTTGTCTTCCGGGAATGCTTAGAAAACTTCTCAGAAGCATGGGGGACCTCCGAGCCTTCTGAGAAGGCCTTTTCCTTTGCCCTTCGCTCGCCGCTGAAGAAGAGCGTCAAAAGTGGATTGGGCCTCCGCCCGCCCCCTGACGAGGAGGGAAGAGGACCGGCGAGTACCCTGCCGTGCACTTCCAGGAAGGCATGCCTTCGGCTGCGGTGCCCCAGGCACACATACGAAAACGATGACGGCGGGAAAAAAGGGGGAGGGGGGCCCCTGGACTTTGGACGCCCGAAATGGGTACTGACAAAATGGGTACAATGCCCAACAACAAATGTTGTCCCAAACCAACAGCGGCCGCTGTTGGGCAGGCGGCCTTCTGTCTCGAATGGACACAGGCCGCGGCGGCGCGGACAGCGAGTCCTGCTCAAAACGAACAGGGACTGCTGCTGGGCATTGTACCCATTCTTTCCGTACCCATTTCGGGCGTCCAGATGGACGTGCGCTACACCCTGCGCGCCGCCGACGCCCTGGCGACGCAGGGAAAAGGGGCCTCACGCGACCACGGCGCGGAGGCCTCACGCGGAGACCTCACGCGGGCCGCCCTTCGCGGCCCGCTGTGCGCCGAGCGGGGCCCCCGCGCGCGCGCCCTCGCGCGGGCGGGTCGCGCGCGGGCGCCGGCGCTGCCCACACCGACGGCTCCCTTCGCCGCCCACGGGGGCACCAAAAGGTATCCATACCGCAACTCCTCCTCCTCCTCCTCCTCCTCAGACGTGGCCATCTCCTCCTCCTCCTCCTCCTCCTCCTCCTCCTCCTCCTCCTCCTCCTGCTGCTCCTGCTCCTGCTCCTGCTCCTGCTCCTCCTCCTCCTCCTCCTCCTCCTCCTCCTCCTCCTGCAGGCGCATACCTCCCGGGGTGCGCTCTCACCCAGGACTCCGAGGCGAGCCCAGCGGTGGCGGCGAGGGCCTCCGAAGAGGCCCGAGAAGGGAGAGGACGAGAAGAGGGCAGCGGTATGGGCACCTCTTCCTCCTCGGGAGCGAGCAAGAGGAGGATGAAGGTCCGAGAGAACGGCCCGAGCCCCGAAACCTTCCATTCCCCCCAAACTGCCTTAGACCTCCCCTTCGTCCTCCTCCTCCTCCTCCTCCTCCTCCTCCTCCTCCTCCTCCTCCTCCTCATCATCATCCTCATCCTCATCCTCATCCTCATCCTCATCCTCCTCCTCTGAGCTCGCCTGTCGGCCAAGAGCTCGCTGACGATGTGCCGCTTGTAGCCCTGCAGCGGCTGAACGGCCGCGCGGACCGCCATGGCCGCCCAGCGCCGCCGCGCCCCCCAGAAGGGCACGGCGTGCCGGGCGGCCGCCCAGGACAGCTCGCGGCGTGCGCGGTGCTGACGAGCACGCGAGGACGCGGCGCGCGCCGACGAGGCCACGCGGGCCGCGAGGGTTCGACGTCGGACCGTCGTCGTCGTCATCGTCGTCGTGATCGTCGTCGTCGTCGACGCCTCCTTTCCCGCTTCCTCGCCTGTTTCCCGAACTCCTGGGAGAATGTCAGGAACAAAACATGCGCAAAGGTCAAGAAAACACATGGCTGGGGCCTTTGGGGGCCCGGCTGGGGGTCCTCTTAGAGCCCTCTTTGGGGCTCCCTGGGCTCTGAAGGGTTTTCTCGAGGGCATCGTGGCATCGTGGCCCGTCATGGAGCGATGTTGTGCCGTTTGAAGGCTCTCCTTTCCCACTTTCGTATCATTCCCGAACTCCTGGGTGGGGTCTCTGTTCTCTCTGGACGCTCCCGCGCAGGAGCCACTTCTACCTCACCTCCTCACCCTCTTAACCCTCCAGTGTCTCCCTCTCCCCATCTCTCTGTTTCTCTATCTCCCTATATCTCTCTCTCTCTCTCTCTCTTGCCTTCTCTCTCTCTCTCGCTCTTTATCGTAGTCTCTGTACGTAATATGTATTATATAGTTTCTACATATATCTATACGCATGAGAAAGAGAAAGAGAGAGAGAGAGAGCATGATCCACCGCCGATGTGTTGTGGAAAATTCCCCGCCCCTCTTCCTCCGGAGCGCGGGGGTCCCCCCCCGTCCGAAAATCCCCCCTGCTCGAAACCCTTCCCCCCCCTCCCCTGGTCCCCCGGCAACCCCACCACCCGAACCCCCCCCCCCCCCCCCCCCCCCCTACCGTTTCGAACCCCCCGCCCCCCACTGGAAAACCCGGAGGGGTCACTAACGGTTCGAACCCATCCCCCTCACACTCGCCGCTAGCAAACGACTCCCAGGTCCCAACCACCGTCCTCACCACCCCCTCACCACTGTCCCCACCACCACCGTCCCCACCACCGTCCCCAGTCCCCACTGTCCCCACCACTGCCCCACTGTCCCCACTGTTCCCACCACTGTCCCTTCCCACTGTCCCCACCAAAGCCCCCTCACTGTGGCACTGTCCCCACTGTCCCAACCACGGTCCAACTCTCCCCACTGTCCCCTCCACTGTCCACACTGTCCCCACCACTGTCACACTGTCCTCACTGTTCCCACCGCTGTCCCACTAACTATGCTGTCACACTGTCCCCACTGATCCCACCACCTTCCCACTGTCCCCAGTGTCCCCACCACTGCACCACTGTCCCATTGTCCCACCACCGTACTCACCACCGCCCTCACCACTGTCCCCACCACCACCGTCCCCACCACTGTCCGATTGACCCTACTGCCCCACTGTCCCCACTGCTCCCAACACGGTCCCCACTGTCCCCACCAGTGCCCCCACCACTGTCGCACTGTTCCCACTATCCCCACCACTGTCCCCACCACGGTCCAACTCTCCCCACTGTCCCCACCGCTGTCCCACTGGTCCCACTTTCCCCACCACTGTCCGTCCCAAAATCCCCGCTACCCCCACCGCTGCCCCGATGCCCCCACTGTCCCCACCAGTGTCCCGACTATACCACTGTCCCATTGTCCCACCACCGTCCTCCCCACGACCACCGTCCCCACCACTGTACCACTGTCCCCACTGTCACCACCACTGTCGCACTGTCCCCTTACCACTGTCCCCACCACCACCGTCCCCACCACTGTCGCACTGTCCCCAATGTCCCCACCACTGTCCCATTGTCCCCACTGTTCCCACCACTGTCCCCTCTGTCCCCGCCAGTGCCCCAATCACTGTCGCACTGTCCCCACTGTCCCCACCACCGTCCCCACCACGGTCCCATTCTCCTAACTGCCCCCAGTGCTCTCACCACTGTCCCACTGTCCCCACCCCCCCACCACCATTCCAACCACCACCCCAACCAATGTCCCCACCTGAGTCCTCCATCCAGAGTGCAAAGGAGGGGGGTTCGTATGCTGGCGACGAAGAGGGGGGAGGTTCGAACCGGTAGTGGCCCCCCCCGTTTTCATGAGGTACCGGAGAGGGGAGCTGGAACCCCACGTGACGGGGGGAGGGAACCCCCAGTGACCCTCCCTGGTCTTCTGCCAGTGGCGGCAGAACTCGCTCGTTCATTTGTATATGTTTACATACATCTATTTATACACAAACAACTAGACACATGTACGTGGACCTATGTGCATGCTTCGGTTGAATGTGTATCCTTATGTCTCTTTCTCTATAGGTATATGTATACTTATGCCTGTATGTTCCTCTCTCTCTCTCCTTCTCTCTCTCTCTCTCTCTCTCTCTCTTTCTCTCCTTATTTTTCTCTTTATATCTCTCCTTCTCTCTCTCTCTCTCTCTCTCTCTCTCTCTCTCTTTCCATATATATTTATACACCTATACGACCACCCTTCGGGTGATAAGGAGGTTCGGGTGGGGGAGGAACCAACGTCTCACTCGATCGGTCTCACTATCGATCTCACTATCGATCTCAGTATCGGTCTCGCTCGATCGATCTCCCTCGATCGATCTCACAATCGATCTCACAATCGATCTCACTCGATCTCACTCGATCTATCTCACACTCGATCTCACTCGATCATCATCATCATCATCATCATCATCATCATCATCATCATCATCATCATCATCATCATCATCATCATCATCATCATCATCGTCCTCATCATCATCAACATCATCATCATCATCAGCATCACCATCATCATCATCAGCAGCATCAACATCAGCATCAGCATCATCATCATCAGCAGCATCATCATCAGCATCACCATCACCATCACCATCATCATCATCATCATCATCATCATCAACATCATCATCATCATCATCATCAGCAGCAGCAGCATCATCATTGACATCCTCATAATGATTAGCATCATCAGCATGATCACCGTAATTGCCATTATCAGCTCTGTTACCCTTACCATCACCATCACCATTTGCATGATCAGCACCATCATAGTTATCAGTCCATTATCACTGTAATTGCCACTATGGTTTTCCATCGCCATACAAGCAACAGCGTGGTTTCAACTGTGATCACAAGCATGATCATCGCCGGCATCATCCTCATCATCCCAATATGTATAATCCGAATTAGTGTCACCAGCATCATCATCACCAGCACCAACGATGTCATCATCATGATCAGCGCCATCATTGCACGCACACTCACGCGCTCGCAACATCATCATCAACATCACCAACATCATCGTCATCCTAACCCTTTTGCACGTCTTGACTAAAGTATATAAATCATCCCACATGTCATCGTCGTTTTCGTCACCACCACGACCATCATCATCGTCACACCATCACCGTCATCGCAGTCGTTACCGTCATCATCATGTCAATCGTCCTCATCCGTTCGCTCATCATCGCCAGCATGTCATCAGAACCGTCTCAGCATCTCCATCACGTGCATAAAACACAACCAGTACCATCGTCACAAGCATCCTCATAATACAATGACCACGTATACATATTCACTCAATACCCACGTCAACATCATCACACCACGACAGCCCATCAGCATCATCACTACCCTATACACACTCGCGCGCTCACCCACACACACACACACACACACACACATTCACACACACACACACACACACATATATATATATATATATATTACGTCGGCGGTTGGGCAGAGGTCACTGCTCCGTCGATCGGGCATCACTGGAGCGCGCTAGATGCAAATTGTGCCGGGGCGCACGGTGGAACTGGAGAGGCCGCCGTGCGCGGGCGGGAAGCCGGGAAGCCGGGCCCGCCCTGGCAAGTCCCAGCAGCGGCAAGGCGGACGCAGGGGTGGCAGCCAGCCGCGACGCCAAGCAGCATCACACACACACACACACACACTTTTGTCAGCAGGGCTGGAGGGTGCAAGCGCGTCTGCAGAGCCTTCGGGCCGCGCAGGGCACCAGAAGGCACACCAGGAAGGGCGGAAGAGAAGAGGGCGGCCGAAGGCAGAGGGGCACAGGAGGCCCGGACAGCCGAGTCGGCAGGGCCGGAGCGCTGGCGGCCTCAGCAACCAGAAACCAGCGTCCTGCCACGTGGACGCGGTCAGTCCGAGCTCAATTCAACAATCACACGCACACGCACACACACACACACACACACACACACACACACACACACGCACACACACACGCACACACACACACACACACATGCGTCGACATTGAGAACATCTCGAGCAGGCGCCTCGCTTGCGAGCGAATTGCGAGGAACTCTCGAGCGGAGGGCCCCCCCTTATGGGGACCCGAACTCACTTTACCAATCCGATGCGGCCATCAGCAAACTGAACCAGGCATAGCACCTAAGCACCCCCAGAGGGGTAAATCGTAAGAATGCCTCGAATGGGTCTCTCATCCGTGTATTGCGAGGACGTCTCAAGCAGGAGCCCCCGTTCTAAAGGGCCCCCGCCTCACGCAACTAATCGGGGGCGCTCATCGGCGAACTGCACAAAGCATAGGCTCAGAGCACCTCCGAGGGGCAAAGTGTACGGGTGTCTGGTGTTGGGGCCCCGCCTGCGAGAGAATTGAGAGACGTCTGGAGCGGCCCGTCCTTCCCCTCTTCACGGAGCCCCACTTCACGTTACTAATCCAGGCACTCATGAGCAAACCAGACCAGGCATTGCACTGAAGCACCCCAGAAAGCAAATCGCGAAGATATCTCGAGCAGAGACCCCCTCTCCCTCAGAGCCCCTACTTGGCGGCGCTAATCCGGAGCAGGCATCGACCAACCGCAGCAGGCATAGCACTTGTGCGCCCGAAGCGGGCAAGACGCAAGGACGCCTCGAGTCATGTTGGCATTCCGACCCGCAGCGCCCTCCGGCTTCATCGGTCAGAGGCACCGACGTGTCTGAACGGCTTGCTCCAGGAACCGGTGGAAGAGGCACGAGAATGAGCGCAGGGCAGAAGCGAGGAAGCGGGAGACACAGCTACAGCATCCTCTGCACCTGAAATAGGTTATGGCGCATCGGGCTGTTAAATTATCAGGTCCGTAGCTGTGGTATTACTATGAAAACTTGTTCCGTATCATACTGAGAAAATATGTTCTTCGACTTTTGAATATGATATTGAATTCAGCTTTCTCGTCAAATTCTAAGCATAGCTCCGTGATTCAAGAGCTCTACGAGGGTCCAGGCGGTAACCTGGTTGGCGGTTTACCGCCGGCTCTTAGTACCTCGTAGAATTCTTCGGTATCGATGAGCTAGAGGAATTTCGGCGCGTGGTGGAGCTGGTACCTCGTAGAGCTCTTCGGCATCGATGAGCTAGAGGAATTCCGGCGCGGGGTGGAGCCAGTTGGCCCACCCGGCCCGGGCGGACAATGTGGGAACTTTGAATATGTTTTTTGGAGATTGTGAGAGATTTAATGATTCGTTCTGGGAACCCAGATTTTTATTCCCTGCAGTCGATCATGGCGCGCTTCATGGTGCAATTCTCAATGCTGTAGGTGCAATATTTCGATCAAAACACCAAGAGGAACCGACGTCGCCTAAAACCCAAAAAAAAATCTGCGAGTTTCCAAGCTGACATTCGAGAACGCTCTCTCCTCGTTATCTGGGCGCTGATTTGCGTCCTGAGAGCTCCACGAGGGTCCCGGCGGTAACCTGTTGACGCTTTACCGCCGGCTCCCAGTTGGCCGACCCAGCCACCGCGGACAATGTGGCAACCTGGGGTCAGTTTTTCGAATATTGTGGAAAATTTGACAACTCGTTTTGAGAATTCAGATTCTCGTTCCCTGCAGTCGATCATGCCGCGTCTGCCCGTCAAATTCTCAGGTCCGTAGCAGAAGGATTATCAAAACACTTGGAGCAACCAATCTCGTCTAGAAACCGAAAAATACAGTTTGAAAGTTTTTACTGAGTTTCGAGAAAGCCTGTTCCTCATAATCTATGCATTTATTCCCGTGTTGAGAACTCTACGAGGGACCTGGCGGTAGCCTGGTTGACGGTTTACCGCCGGCCCCCATAATCCCGGCGCGCTGGGGGGCTAGCTGGCCCGAAAAATCCCGACGGAAGTGTTGCATAATTTTGGTTGGTTAAACATTATGTTCTCGGAATCTGAAAATTCGTTAGAGCTCTAATATTTGTTTCCCCCATATTCGATCTTACTCCCGCTCGCCAACTTGATCTCAGGTCGATCGGGTACTTACTACTGTCAAAAAGCACTCTGGTGCGATCGGCTGTTTAGTGCCATCTTGGCAGCTGCTTGTCGGCTTGCCTAATTTAACTCGAGCTACAGACGAGCTACAGAGCTGTTCGGCACAGCAATCGAAAGCACATCATCAGACGCGTTAAACTCAAGCATCTAGATGCCCGAACTCAGTCTGCTACCAGAGCTGGGTCCGAAAAACGATTCGTATTCTGCTATTTGTTTAAGAGATGATGATGACGTTCTTGATCTAACTCGAGCTGCAGATGAGCTACAGAACTCTTTGGCACAGCAATCGGAAGACAACCATCAGGAGCTCTCGTGTCAAGTATCCAAATGTCCGAACTCGGTCTGGTACCAGAGTTCGAACCAAACAAGGATTGGTACTCTGCTGAATTTTCGGAGATGGTGATGCCTTTCTTTATGTAACTCGAGCTGCAGATGAGCTGCAAAGCTGTTCGGCACAGCAATCGGAAGAAAACCATCAGCAGCGCTAGTCTCCAGTATCTAGATGCCTGAACTCGGTCTGCTACCAGAGCTGGAACCAAAAACCCCATCGTACTCTGTTTTTTTAGCTTAAGATCACGAACAGCTCTTGCACTGTAACTATTCTACCGGCAATGATGTGCGTTTGCTGCATTAAATTCGAGTTGCAGGCCAGCGACGGGGCTGAGATGCGCGCCAATCGACAGAGAATGCTGCGAAGCATTAATCAATCTACAATTTAAACGCCTGAGATCGGTCTGCCACCAGAGCTGCATCTCTCAGAAATATGCGAGACGGTGTTGGATTTCTGCACTCAACTTATAAGCAAACTAGGGAGCTGGAACGGACACTGCTCAACAGGGAATCATCAGACCGTCGCCCATAGCATCGAGCTACAATTGAGCACTCTGCAATATTTGGTAAAAATCATACATGTATATATATATATATATATATATATATACATACATACATATACATATATATATATATATATATATATTCTACACTAAATTCAAAGGCTGCTCCTCCTCCTTTTCCCCCTCTTTCTTCCTTCTCCTCCTCCTTCTCATCCTCCTACACCTACGCGTTATCCTCCTCCTCCTTCTCCTCCTCACTCCTTCTTCCCCTCCACGTCCTCCTCCCAAAAACGCGCCCTCGCGCGCGGAATGCGAGATTGCCGCGCCCGCACCCCGTTTATGTATATCGCGAGGAAGCTCTACGAGTTCCCGGCGGCAACCAAGGTTGACGGTTGACCGCCGGCCCCCAGTTGGCCCATCCGGCCTGGACGGACACTGACTCGTGAGCTTCCCTGAGAGCGAAGCGGCGAAGTGAGGAGTAATTCCGGCTGTCAGACAACAGCCCCCCCTCGCCCGGGGGCACCTGACACTCTCGCTCGAGAGGGCGCACATCCCACGTCCTGTCGCGCCAACGAAGCCCCCCCCCGCTACCAGCGCCCGGAGCGGCGCATGGATCGGAGGAAGGAGCCAACCCTGCCGACCCGATGTGTAGAGCCGCATCTGGACCGCCGGAGTTAAGCCCACACCCATGATTAGAAACCTCTGGGGAGAGACTCACGAGTCAAGCGGTGAGCGCCCTCGCCTCGCTTTTCAGCAGCCGCCTCGACAATCAGGCAGCCTCTAACATCATCGGCAGCGAGAACAAAGGAGACTGAGGACCGTGGCTGGACCTGCTCACATGGCTGATATGTGCTACGTCCGCCGATGCATTGCGCTCTCGCGCGAGGGCCCTATGGGGCAACCACAGACTCAACCCAGCAGCAGCTGACACACTCGAGGTCCTGTGGAACACCCCGTGCCTGCCGGGGCCCCCACCGCGCTTCGGGATCGTCAGCCCTGTCTCCACGGCTGGAGTTAACGGCACCCTGGCGCTGGATTCCGCTTGTCTCTGACTGCGGCAACGAGCAAGACAGATTGGCTGTGAGGGACCGGCACAACCGATGGACCACTGCGACAGTCTCCGGGCCACATGCCGTCAACGCCTCCGACCGCGCAGAGCCGGAGACGGGCGACCGCCCGGAGCCACAGCGAGCAACACACCACTCTCTTCCTGACAACGACGACTGGGGAGCACGCATCGCGCCCCACCCCACCGAGCCTCCTGGCAACAGGCAGGAATCGGCGCGGGGAGGACGGAGGAGCGCCCAAGCACCACAGTGGCACTCGCAGGCCCCACACCAGCAGGCGGTGCGGATAGAAACCAGACGGCCCAAGGCGCACCGACCGCACGACGTGCTCAAGGGCCCCCGCGCAGACGCAGTCCTCCAGCGCAGGGCCGCAAAGGGGCGCGACACCTCCGCCAACCCCGAGGGGAGAAGACAACGGTCGCGCACCGCTGACCCCCGAGGCCGCCAACGCCCCCCTGCGGGCACAGGTGTTTCAGCGATGTTAGAGGGACACCGAATGGTCCCGCCAACAGCCCCAGCGAGAAGCGCCACCGCGCCCCGGCCATCGCCTAATCCAGGCACACCTGACACAACCGGTGCCGAGCCGGACACATCCACGGCGACTCCGCCAGACGCGCGAGACGTTCTGCTGGCCGCCTGGCGGCGCACGACCGACCGAAGCACAGGCGTGGCTCCAGTACTACCAGAAGACCCGCTTATACACGCATACCTCCGAGGGGGCACCTGGGGCCATCACACCCTAGTACGCGCAGTGGACGACCTGGCGTGTCGGCATAATGAGCAGGGCGCAGCCCATGGCGTTCCCAGACGACGTTTCCGGCAGCATTCGGCGGGCGCAGGCGAACCGCGTCGTACCATCAGCGTCGCTATCGAGTGCGACATCTTTTTTCTAGGCCTTGGAGATGGGGTATAACCCCGCCACTGTAGCTGGACAGTCGAACGCGTCGATTTGGGGCTCGCCGCTGACACCGATGCGGGCGGGGCCGTCGGCGGGGGCAGGGTGGGAGGCGTGTCTGTTCAACATGAAGACCCACAAGGCGACGTCCTGAATCTCGCCATCCCGTGGGCCCTGCATGATGACGCCCCCCCCCCCCAGCATTTATGGATATCGCTCGGCTCAGCTAGGGCGTCTGCCAGGGCGACCAAGACGTCGGAGCGCCGGTCTGGTGGAAGATAAACCGGCATCACGCCGAGCGCGTGGCCCTGCTTGCGTATGGTGGCTGAAATGGCGCACACAGGGACCAGAATGGTGGAGTCGATGAGCTCGTATTCTCGAGATAGGACGATGGCGACTCCCCCAGGCCATCCACCGCCCGGACCTGGGAAGGCTGGGAACGCAACAACGCATCTTGCAGGGAACATGGTCGTCCACACTCCCACGCCATGATCGGGCCAGTGCGTTTCCTGCAGTAAGGCAGTGCGCCTGTCGGCGGACGCTTTGGGGATGGTGGCCAGTTTCGCTTGGTTCTTGTGCGCTGAAGCGCAGGTATCGAAGGGTCCGAAGGGAGTCGCGGGCGACGGCCAGGGCGCGGCGGAGGTCGCCAAGGCAATACGGCCGACAAAAGTCGGCCCAAGTCGCCCGCCGTCGAATGGGGTTGTTATTAAAAAGAGACCACAGGATGATCGGGCATCGGACCGGGGGAAGATCTGCCACTGCCAGGGCTGCTCTGAGCGAGGCGCTCGCTACGCGCCGCGCGCCGCTTCGCTTCCCGGGCACGAGGGGGTCGAGCGGCGGGGGGCCGACCGCTGTCCACAGGGCGGGCCCCCCATTGGGAGTTTAGGGGCTCCCTAGCATGTGGCTGAAGGATCCGCGCAGGCGACTGATTCTCTCTTCTTGCCTGTGCAGACGAAATGAAAGCTCGCGCGTACCCCTCTCCATTATTACCCCCATGCGTCCAGGATGTTTCGGATGCGTGTTTTGACCGTTTCCAGGCTTGCCAGGAACCAGCGTTGTTCGCGATCCAGCTCGTAGAGCAGGTGAAGCACTCAAGTCTGTTACATGCTGGGCAGAATCTCGCCCTGGTCCCCGCGTGACCGCATCCAGGTGGGAACTGGGAGCTGCGGTAAACCGTCAACCAGGTTACCGCTGGGGCCCTCGTAGAGCTCTCAACACGCAGATAAGTGCCTAGATTGTGAAGAGAAAGCCTTCTCGAAACTCAGCTTCGAACCTTGCAAAATTCATGTTTCGGTTTTTTTCTACGGCGTCGGTTCCGCCACGTGCTTCGATAGTAATACTGCAGCTGAGGACATCAGAGTTTGACTGGCAGACGCGGGATCACCCTCTACAGGTGCGAAAAATACCGGTTCTCCAAACGAGTTATCAAATCTCTCACAATCTTCAAACAACCGACGCCAGGTCACCACATTGTCCGCCCTTGCCGGGTGGGCCAACTAGCTTCACCCCGCGCCGGAATTCCTCTAGCTCATCGATGCCGAAGAGCTCTACGAAGTACTATTCCGTCGTGTCAGAAGACCCACCGAGGCGCCCAGGGTGCGGCGATCCTCTGGATAGCCTGCAGATCGTTTGGCTGCGAAGGAGGGGGGGCCGCCAGCCAGGTCCGCCGCCGTGATCAAGGGGCCCAGTCCGTGACATGCATGATCTCAGCGTTGCTTGCGGGTGGGTCGCCGAGTGCCTCTCGCATGCTGTCGCGGTGCACCCCCTGCACTGAGTGACTCGTAGAGCTCCCCTAACAGCGAAGCGGCGAAGCTAGAGAGAAATCCCGGCGCGCCGGCGGGCTAGTTCCCCCCCCAGACAAAAAAAAACTCGACAGAAGTTTTGTCTTTTTGACATATTTAAAATGAATGTCTCGAAATTTGAACATTCGTTCGAGCTCTAGTATGTTTTCTCATCATATTCGATCTTATTCCCGCTCGCCACCTTAATCTCAGGTCGATCGGGTACATACTACTGCCAAAAAGCATCACGGCGGGATCGGTTCTTTAGTGCCATCTGAGCAGGTGCTGTCGGTTTTCTGAACGAAACTCGAGCTGCAGATCAGCCACAGAGCTGTTCGGCACAGCAGTCGAAAGGGAATCATCAACAGCGCTAATCTGAAGTTTCTGGATGCCCGAACTCGGTCTGCTACCAGAGCTAGATCCGAAAAAACTAGTCGTACTCTGCTATGTTTTAGAGATGGTGATGAGTTTCTTGATGTAACTGGAGCTGCAGATGAGCTGCAGAGCTGTTTGGCACAGCAATCGAAAGGAAATCACCAGAAGCGCTAGTCTGAAGTATCTAGATGCCCGACCTCGGCATGCAAGCAGAGCTGGGTCCGAAAAACTATTCGTACTCTGCTCGTGTTTTAGAGGTGGTGATGAGTTTCTGGATGTAACTCGAGCTGCAGATGAGCCACTGAGCTGTCCGACACAGCAATCGAAATAGAATCATCAGAAGCGCTAGTCTCAAGTATCTAGATGCCCGAACTCGGTCTGCTAACAGAGCTGGGTCCGAAAAAACTATTCGTACTCTGCTACTGTTTTAAGAGATGGCGATTAGTTTCAACTCCAGCTGCAGATGGGCCACAGAGCTGTTTGGCACATCAATCGAAAGGAGAACATCAGAAGCGTCAGTCTCAAGTATCTAGATGTGCAAACTCGGTGTGATTCAAGAGCTGGGCCCGCAAAACTATTCGTACTCTGCTACTTTTCTTAAAGAGGATGATGACTTTCTTGATGCAACTCGAGCTGCAAGCTGGGATCCCGCGGTACACCGTCAACCTTGGTTACCGCTGGGAACCCGGCAATCTCGCATTCCGCGCGCGCGAGGGCGCGGTTTTATGGAGGAGGACGTGGAAGGGTGGAGAGGGAGAAGAGGGACGATGATCATGATGAAGAGAAGAAAGATGAGGGGAAGGAGGAAGAGAAGGAGCAGGAGGAGAAAGAGGAGCAGGAGCAGATGAAGAAGAAAGAGCAGAACGGAGGAGAAGGAATAGGACGAGGAGCACGAATAGTTTTTTGGTTCCAGCTCTGGTAGCAGACCAATTTCAAACAGGTAGATACTTGCTACGAGCGCTCCTGTTGATTCGTCAAATTGCTGTGCCGAACAGCTCTAATCTCATCGGCAGCTCGAGCTACATCAAGTAAAAGGCATCGTCATCTCTGACAAATCATACGAGGACGAATATTTGTTTGGTTCCAACTCTGGGAGCAAACCGAGTTCGGGCATCTAGATACTTAAGACTCGCGCTCCGGATGATGTCCTTCCGATTGCTGTGACAAACAGCTCTGTAGCTCATCTGCAGGTCGAGTTACATCAAGAAAGTCACCATCATCTCGGAAAAATTAGCAGGGTACCAATAGTTTTGCGGGCCCAGCTCTTGAAGCAGACCGAGTTTGCAATTCTAGATACTTGAGACTGACGCTTCTGATGTTCTCCTTTCGATTGATGTGCCAAACAGCTCTGTGGCCCATCTGCAGCTGGAGTTGAAACGAATCACCATACCTTGAAATATTAGCAGAGTACGAATAATTTTTCGGACCCAGCTCTGTTAGCAAACCGAGTTCGGGCATCTAGGTTGTCGAGACTAGTCCTCCTGATGATTTCCTTCCGATTGCTGCGACAAACAGCTCTGCACCTCATCAGCAGCTCGAGTTATCTCAAGAAAGTCATCATAATATCTCAAAAAGTAGCAGAGTACGAATAGTTGTTCGAACCCAGCTCTGGCATCTAGATACTCGGGACTAGCGCGTCGGATGACGATTGCTGTGCCAAACAGCCCGGTATCTCATCTGCAGCTCGAGCATCTTTTTTTATATAAAAAAAAAACGAATAGTTGTTTCGACCCAGCTCTGCTAGCAGACCGAGTTCGGGCATCTAGATGCTTGGACTAGCGCTTCTGATGATTGAATTTCGACTGCTGCGCCGAACAGCTCTGACGCTCATCTGCAGCTCGAAGCAAATCAAGCAACTCATGGTCATCTCTTAAACAATAGCAGGGTACGAATAGTTTTTCGGACCCAGCTCTCGTAGCAGACCGAGTTCGCGCATGGAGATACTTGAGACTAGCGCGTATGATGATTATCCTCCGGTTCCTGTGCCAAACATCTGTAGCACATCTGCAGCTCGAGTTCCATCGAGAAACTTATCATCATCTCAAAAAAAAGCAGATTACGGATAGTTGCCGGGCCCAGCTCTGGTAGCAGACCGAGTTTAGACATCTAGATACTTGAGGCGAACGCGACTGATGATTTGGGATGGATGAGGCGTGCCAGCCAGCTGTGTAGCTCTACTAATTCTCGAATTAAGTAAAGAGAACCAACAGCATCTGTCGAGATCACATTGAACAGCCGATCCCGTCTGAGTGCTTCTGGACAGTAATTTGCACCCAATCGACCTGAGATCAAGATCGAGAAAGGAGGTTAAACAGAACAAAATGACTCGTAGAGCTTCCCTAAGAGCGTTAGCGGCGAAGCTAGAGAGTACCTCGTAGAGGTCTTCGTTATCGATGAGCTAGAGGAATTCCGGCGCGGGGTGGAGCTAGTTGGCCCAGCCAGCCCGGGCGAACAATGTGATGACCAGGGGTCGGTTTTAAGAAGATTGTGACAGATTTGAACATTCATTTTGGGAACCCAGATGTTTATTCCCTGCAGTCGATCATGGCGCGCTTCATGGTACAATTCTCAGGGCTGTAGGTGCAGTATTTTAATCAAAACACTAGGGGGAACCGACGTCGTATAAAACCCAACAAATACATTTTGCGAGTTTTCAGCTGACACTCGAGAACGCTCTCTCTTTGTTAGATTGGCACTCATTCCGGAGTTGAGAGCTCTACGAGGGTCCCCGCGGTAACCTGATTGACGGTTTACCGCAGGCCCCCAGTCATTCCGGCGCGCTGGGGGGCTAGTTGGCAAAAAAAATATCGACGGAAGTTTTGCATAATTTTGCCCGGTTTGATTTCGATTTCTCGAAATTTGAACATTCCGTAGAGCTCTAGTATTTCCTCATATTCGATATTACTTCGGCTCGCCATCTTAATCTCAGGTCGATCGGGTACCTACCACTGCCAAAAAGCATCCAGGCGGGATCGGCTGTAGCTGGTACGCACACCGAATGGATCTAGAATCATAGGCGCGCTCGTCTGAAGCATCTAGATGTCCGAACCCGGTGTCCTGCCAGAGCTGGGACTGTAAACCTATTCAGAATCTGCTATCTTTTAGATATGATGATGAGTTTCTTAATGCAACACGAGCTGCAGATGAGCTACCAAGGCTGTTCGGCACATCAATCGGCCAGAAATCATCCGAAGCGCTAGTCTCAAGTATCTAGATGCCCGAACTCGGTCTGCTACCAGAGCTGGGTCTGAAAACCTGATTGTACTTTGCATGTTGTTAGAGATGACTTAACTCGAGCTGCAGATGAGCTACAGACCTCCTTGGCACAGCAATCGGAAAAGAAGCATCAGGCGCGCTAGTCTGAAGTATCTAGATGCCCGAACTCGGTCTGCTTTCAGAGCTGGGTCCGCAAAACTATCCGTACTCTGCGAATTTTTCAGAGATGATGACGAGCATATGAATGCAACTCGAGCTGCAGATAAGGCACAGAGCTCGTTGGTACTGTTATCAGAAGAAAATCATCAGACGCGCTAGTCTCGAGTATCTAGATGCCCGAATTCGGTCTGCTACCAGAGCTAGATTCGAAAACAACTATTCGTACTCTGCTAACTTACTGAAATCTTATGATGACTTTCTTGCGATAACTCGAGCTCCAGATGAGCTACAGAGCTGTCTGGCACAGCAAACGGAAGGAAATCATCGGATGCGCTAGTCTCAAGTATCTAGATGCCCGAATTCTGTTTGCTTCCAGTGTTCGAACCAACCAAATGTTCGTGCTCCTAGCATTTGTCCAGAGATGACGATGCCTGTCTTCATGCAGCTCGAGCTGCAGATGAGGTATAGAGCTGGTCGGCACAGCAATTAGACGAATCATCAGGACCGCTCGTTGCAAGCATCTGCATGTTTGAAATCGCCCTGCTGCGAGCGCTGGAACCAAACAACTATTCGTGTCCTTTCCCTTCTTCTTCCTCTCCTCCGCCTCGTCCTTCTTCATGTGCTTCTTTCCTCTTTCTCCTCTTGCTCTTTCTCTGCCCCCTTCTCATCGTTCTCCTCTTCATCACTGGGAGCCGGCGGTGAACCGTCAACCTTGGTTACCGCCGGGAAATCCTAGAGCTCCCTCGCGGAATCCGGGCGCCGCAATCTCGCATTCCGCGCGCGCGACGGCGCGGTTTCATGGAGAGGGAGAGAAGAGGGCTGGCGCTCAAAACCCGAATAGCCCGGCAGTAGAACACACGGCGGCCCCGACACCGTCAGGCGTGGCTGCACGCAGGCAGATGAAACCACAAGGCCCTGCTCGCGCGCGTAGCAATCCAAGGAGACGGCGAGCCACGCCGATATTCGTGATAGTAATAATGATAACTGGGCGCCGGCGTAAGCCGTCAACCAGATGACCGCCAGGAGCCTCGTAGAGCTCTCGACTCATCGAATCAGTGCAAGGTAACGAGAAACAGAGCGTTCTCGAATATCAGCTTGAAAACTCGCAACATGCATTTTTCGGGTTTTATACAACGACGGTCCCTGGAACCGTTTTGATCGAAATACTGCACCTTAGGAACTTGTTGGCGCCCAAAACCCGGATAGCAGAGGCAGCTGGGCGGCAGTGGTCGGCGGCGGGCGGCGGCGGACGCTGGCAGCAGCGGAAGGCGGCCATGGGAACGCTGAAATGTAGCCCAACTGGGAGCCAGCTGTAAACCGTCAACCTTGGTTTTGCGGTCTTTGCGGTCGACTGCGCGGGCCGTCTGGCCCAGTCGCAAGCAAGAAACGGGCATCATACAGGGCGAGCCAAACCGCCCACCACAGCGAGCGCGGCAGCTTGGGAGCAAGGCTCTTATAAGAACAAGTGACAGTCAAGCGAAGCTCTTATTCAACACACGCGCATGCATGAGAACACACAAGTATGAAGAAAACAACGCAATCACAAACCAACTGGTGGGCGAACATCAATGATATGTTCAATCGCCGATATCTCGGCATCGGTAACTGTAGTATTGTTGTCGATAGAGAAAGCAGCACTGTCCACCTCCGTCCACACAATATCTCTGGAGCTCGGCTTACGATATGTCTGCGAGACACGACCAACATCAATCCAGCAACCGACTCCGTCACCAGCCGTCGACACGCCGCCATCAAAGCCACAATCGATGGCACACAGATTTGTCCACGCCCGACACAATATCTGCCAGGCGCGCCCGAATAAAGACTGCCCATGGCCCGAAAATGATGACCAGGCGAACAAACATGTGCATGGCCGACAGAAAATGTCTGTGCCTGAAGCAAGTACTGTCCAATTCTGGCATATATCGGGCGCGCGCAGCCTAACAAAGATTGCCCATGCCAGAAAAATGCGGTCCATGCCCAGAAACACACTGCCCCAGAAAAGGTCACCAATGCCGAAGAGCATCTTGTCAACGGACTCGAAGGCCCTGCGCGACAGAAAGATGGGCCCAGCCGTGCGGAAAAATGGGCGCGCCCGAAAAGTGGCCAATCCACGGAGAATCGGGCATCGCCCGGACAATGGTGGGCCCGCCCGATCGCGCGGAAAGCAAGCTTGGAAACAACATGGGGTCTGCCCAATGTTTTGTTGGCCGCGTGGGCCTTCATCCGGCGCCAACACGAGCGGTCGCGGGGGTCCGCGTGGGGGGCCGGGTTGCTGCGGGGCTTGGGCCTGCGCGGCCCGGCGGGGCGGGCGTCCCGGGCGGGTTTCTCCGGGGGCCCCCCCTGGGGACTGGGCATTTCTTCTGGTGGGCCGCCGACGGGCTGCCTGCTGGGGCGCCAGGGCGGCAGGGCCCGGTTCTGCGAAGGAGGGGGAGCATGAAAACGCATCGTCATTTCAAAAAAAAAAAAAAAAAAAAAAAAAAAAAAACAAAAAAAACAAAAAAGCACGCATAGTTTTCTGGTTCCAACTCTGTAAGCGTGACGAGTTCGGGCATCTAGGTAAGACTAGCGCGTCTGACGATTCGCTTCCGATTGTTGTGCCAAACAGGTATGTAGCTCATCTGCAGCTCGAGTTAAGTCAAGAAACGCATCATCTCCAAAGATATTGGTAGAGAACGAATAGTTTCGCGGACTTGCTCTGGGAGCAGACCGAGATCACGCCTAGGTACTTGGGACTAACGCACCTGACGATTCTGGATGGATTTGGTGCCTGCTAGCTCTGTAGCTCTCCTAGCTCTCCTACAGCTCGAGTTAAGTTAAGAATCCGAAAGCACCTGTCAAGTTAAGTTAAGATTTCAAAAAAAAAAAAAAAAAAAAAAAAAAAAAAAAAAAAAAAAAAAAAAAAAAAAAAAAAAAAAAAAAAAAAAAAAAAAAAAAAAAAAAAAAAAAGAGAGAGAGAGAGAGAGAGAGAGAGAGAGAGAGAGAGAGAGAGAGAGAGAGAGAGAGAGAGAGAGAGAGAGAGAGAGAGAGAGAGAGAGAGAGAGAGAGAGAGAGAGAGAGAGAGAGAGAGAGAGAGAGAGAGAGAGAGAGAGAGAGAGAGAGAGAGAGAGAGAGAGAGAGAGAGAGAGAGAGAGAGAGTACGACCAGTTTTCTGGTTCGAACTCTGTAAGCGCGACGAGTTTGGGCGTCCGGATACTTCAGACGAGCGTCTAATGATTTCACTTCGATTGCTGTACCAAACAGCTATGTAGCTCATCTGCAGCTCGCTCGAGTTATCTCAAGAATTACCATGATCACTCTAACAAATTAGCGGAGTACGAATAGTTTTTCGGACCTAGCTCTGGTGGCAGGCGGAGTTCGGGCAACCAGATACTTTAGACTAGCGCTTCTGACTATTCGCTTACAACTGTTGTGACTAAGAGCTCTGTGGCCCTTCTCCAGCTCCAGTTCAGTCAAGAAAATGAACATCAGCCCTCACAAAATAGCAGAGTACGCTTGCTTTGCCAAATATGTTATCCGATTGCTCTGTAGCTAATCTGCAGCTCGAGCTAAGTCGAGAAACTGATCAACAATTCCAAAAATTAGCAGAGTACAAGCAGACTGAGTTCACTCATATAGACTCTTAGTCCAAACGCGCCAGACGATTCTAGATTGATAAGGTGTGCCTACCAGCGCTGCAGCTCTTCTACAGATGAGTTAAGATCAGAAAACCGACAACACCTGTCACGATGACCCGAACAACCGATCCGGCCAAAACTGTCGAGATGTTTTCCCAACTGGCCCCCAGCGCGCCGGAACTACTCTTCTAGCTTCGCCTAACGCTCTCAGGGGAGCTCAACGACTCTGACCCGGATTCCGACGTCGACGACGACGACGGACGAGGACGACGAGACTTGTCGGGCTCGGACTTCGAGATGGACTTCAACTCGGACTCCGACGACGACGACGACGACGATTCCGACTTATCTGCTTCCGATTCGGATTCCGACGACGACGACAACGACGACCACGACGACGATCGACGACAGGAATGTCCTCGTCAAGTGCGCCCAGAAAGACTTGGACACGGCGTGCTCCGCGAGGCAAGGGCCCGTTCCCAAGAGCAAGACCCTGCTCGGGCCGCGGTCGTCGCCCCCCTTCCCCGTCGCCCTCCTCCAGAGCCCCCCTCCTGCTTCGCCTCCTCCACCATCGCCTCCTCCTCCCCCATCCCTCTCCTCGTTAGTCTCCTCTTCCGCCTCCTCCTCCGACCTCCGCCTGCTCATCCTCGTTGAACTGTTCTTGACCTCCTCGTCCGACTCCTCCACTTCCTCCGACTCCTCGCCTGGAAATGCCGCTGGCAACGATGTCTGTGCAGGCGGCCCGGTCCGCCCATCACTCGCGCCAGCGCCGCTCTGGCGTCGACCACGTCCTGGGGGTTGGGGGCTAAGGGGGGCCACGGGCACTTCCTCGGCCCTCGGCCCTCGGCAGCGTCGAAGCTAGTAGGCCATGGGGGGGGGGGGCATTGTTGCAGAGAGTGCCGAGTCGCCACTCTCTGCACTACTGCCCTCTCCCTATCCGCCAAGTGTTTTGATAGAAATACTGCAGCTACCGTCCTGAGAATTTACATGGCAAACGCGGCATAACCCACTACAGCTGCGCAAGATACCGGTTCCGCAAACGAATTTCAAAATCTCTCACAATCTTTCCAAAACCGACCCCAGGTCATCACATTGTCCGCCCGGGCCGGGGTAGCCAACTGGAGCCGGCGGTAAACCGGCAACCTTGGTTACCACCGGCACCTCGTAGAGCTTCCTCATGCAATGCGGGCGCGGCAATCTCGCACTGCGCGCGCGAGGGCGCGGTCTCATGGATGAGGCGTGGAGGAGAAGAAGGAGGGAAAAGCATCTCTAGGAACAAAAAAAAAAAAAAAAAAAAAACAGACCGAGTTCAGGCATCTGGACACTTTGAGCTAGCGCGCCTGTTGATTTCCTTCCGATTGCTGTGCCGACCAGCGTAAAGTCTAAAAAATTAGCAGAGTACGAATAGTTGTTCAGCCCCAGCGCTGATAGCAGACCGAGTTCAGGCGTCTAGATACTTTAAGCTAGCGCGTGTGATAGTTTCCTTCCGATTGCTGTGCCGAACAGCTCTGTAGCTCATCTGCAGCTCGAGTTAGGTCAAGAAAACCAATACCATCTCTAAAAAAGTATCAGCGTACGAACAGTTGTTTTCAGACCCAGCGCTGATAGCAGACCGAGTTCGGGCGTCTAGATACTTTAAACTAGCGCGCCTGATGATTTCCTCCCGATTGCTGTGCCGAAGAGCTCTGTAGCTCATCTGCAGCTCGAGTTAACTCAACAAAACCAAAAATTAGCAGAGTACATGTAGTTGTTCGGTCCCAGCGCTGATAGCAGACCGAGGTCAGGCGTCTAGATGCTTTAAACTAGCGCGCCTGATGATTTCCTTCCGATTGCTGTGCCGAACAACTCTGTAGCTCACCTGCAGCTCGAGTTAAGTCAAAAAACCAGCACAATCTCTAAAGACATAGCAGAGTACGAATAGTTCTTCAGTCCCAGCGCTGATAGCAGACTAGATACTGTCACCTAGCGCGCCTGATGATTTCCTTCCGATTTTTGTGCCGAACAGCTCTGTAACGCATCTGCAGCTCGAGTTAAGTCAAGTAGCAGACCGAGTTCAGACATCTGGACACTTCAAACGAACGCGCCTGACGATTCTAGATCGATTAGGTGTGCCTGCCAGCTCTGTAGCTATCCTACAGCTCGAGTTAAGTTGAGAAAACCGACAGACCCTGTCACGATGACCCAAAACAGCCGATCCCGCCCAAGTGCTTTTTGGCAGTAATATGTACCCGATCGACCTGAGATTAACACCGCGAGTGGCAACAACATCAATATGAGAAGAACAAATACGAGAGCTCTAACGAATTGATAAATTTCGAGAAATCCAATTTAAACAAGTCAAAAAAAAACTTCCGTCGAGATTGTTGTTGCTAACTAGCCCCCAGGCGCGCCGGAATTACTGGGAGCCGGCGGTGGACCGTCAACCTTGGCTTTTGAGTTTGAGTTTGAGTCAGGGCGCGGACAGCTGTGACAGCTGAGCCCTAAGACTCCCAAACGGAGCACAGGGTAGCTAGAGAAGGCATCTCTTATCATCACACTGCCGAGCCACTGAGGCATAGGCATCGGAATAGGATGCAGGAACAAGGAAAAGGATGCAGCACGACATGTGAAATTGCAAAGGTGTAAGAACAGGTTAGAGATGAAAGAGGCTACGCAAAACGTGCACCACGGCCACACAGAGCCGCTGCGCTGCAAACATCACACAGAACACGACAGAAGCAGAGGCATCAAGCGAGAAAGCTTCCTCCGCCACCAACAGCCACGTTCCGTGCACACACAAATCTAAACACCATTACGCAGCACATCCCTCCACAGAGCGACCTCCGTCGAGGAATCCACGGAGGCCGTCTAGTTGTGTTTTGCTCGCATGTTCAATAAGAAAAGTATGGAATACAACGTAACAATTTCTGGTTCTGGCCAACCATGTCAGCCTATGTGCAATCACTAAATCAAGCAATCAATTGGGCATCCCGCCATGGCCGCCAACTCGCGGTAGTTCTTTACATTGCGACGCATCCATTCATCCTGAAAATTCGTCACGTATCTCATAGCTTCCGAAACGCTTTTGGGAACGAGTCTGCGGTGCCTAAAGACTCTGATGTCCGTCGACAGATGGGTCAAATTGGCTATCGGGCCAAGTCTCGCGCGATCCCGAAGAAGCGCTTCAAGCAACACAGCCTTTTCCTCGGCACTCGAGGCCATAAGGCGATCCAGCGTGGCGGCCGTGAAAGAGTGAACGAGCTTTCAGCCAGACTTGCGGAAGCAGTATTTCCTGATCCTTAAATTACCCGCCAACTGAAGCAAATAATATGCGTGGTTACGTTTCTCCTCGTCCTCCGTCACTGCTGAACTCACAACTGCATTAGATAAACTCCCAGTCGTGGAACTCCCAGGGTGTGAAGAGCCAATTAGATCTGCCTGAGCCTTCGCCCTTGCCCGCCTCCTGTTTCCGCGGTGCCTCTGGCCTTTCCCACGGCCAGCATCCTCCTCAGGACTCGGCGCCTCCTCGGAACTCTCAATTCCCATTCGAAGTTTGTATGCCTTGAGCGCCTCGATCCGACCATGAAACTCATCTTTCGGGAGCCGTTCGAATTCCCGCCAAAGAGCAACTGCATCGTCATTGGCACGGGTCCAGTCCCTGGCAGCTTGACACTCAGATCGATTGCTCTGCAACTCATCTGAACAGAGCCGGGAAGAAGAAGCACAGTTATCTTTACGCTGGTCAACTTCGCACTCCCCGTGGGTTTTCGAGGATGCCAACGGCGGCGCCTCGGGGCCTCCACCTTCCCTTTGCACTCGAGAATAATCCAAAGGAACTGAGTGCAGAGAATAATCCAAAGGAGCTGAGTGCAGAGAATAATCCAAAGGAACTGAGTGCAGTACAGCATCATTTGATTGAGAAGCAAGCGACGCTTCTTCAGCAGCAACTGCCGTAGAACTCTCCACGGACTCAACATGAACATTCTCCTCCTCCTCGTCCTTGAAATCCTTAAGATCCCCCTGCCAATCCTTTCCATAGCAAGCTGAGTCTCCGTCAGAAGCTGAAGTGTGGCAAACCTCAGGGCGTGAGGCCGTATAACATGTATGATGAGAACAATGCAACTGCTCATTCAGCAACTCCTCATTCTGCAACCCCACATCCTGCAACTCCTCATCATGCAACTCCTCTTTCCGAACACCTGGGTCAACAGAAGCCGACAGAGTGTCAGGAAATGGAGTGTGGCAAACTTCAGAGCATAAGGATGCTCTACGAGTTCCCGGCGGTAACCAAGACGGCGTCTGGTTACGGGGACTCGTGGGGCTTCTTCGTGCGGTTCGAACCGCATCGTGCGGAAGGTGCTTCACACTCGTGTATCGTACTTCTCCGCGAGGGCAACCATCTGGAGACTGCACCACATCTGGAGAATACGCAACCGAATGAGACGAGAAAGCTTCTCCACGATCAGTTGGCCCATCAGTTGGCACCGATAAGGAACTGAACAATATACTGACCTGCTCCTCCGAGTTCCCCTGAAACGGGCATGGGTTTCGCGCACAATCATCGAGGTTATCAAACCAGCCAAACGCGGGGAAAGTATTCGGATCAGCCACAAAATATGGATCACGAGCATTAAACTGCATAACATCAATTAAAGCTTGTCTACACATCGCCAGTTTGATTCTCCTTGTTTTTCTTTTCCAACTGGTCGAAACAGAACTCATCGAACAAAATTGCGCTGTCATGATGCCGCACAAGGAAGGGGCACGCAAGAACAACTAATCAATCCAATGCCGACAGATCACCCGTTCGGTACTCAGAGATGCACGTTACGCGTGCATGCACAACCTGTCCGCACGATGCGGCTCGAGGAGTCCCCGACGGGCCAAGGCCGCGGGAGAGCGGGAGGTAAGCTCCACTTCCGCAACCTTGGTTACCGGCGGGAACCCGTAAAGCTTCCGCGCGCAATGCGGGCGCGACAATCTCGCATTGCGCGCGCGGGGGCGCGGTCTCATGGAGGGGGGCGTGGAGTAGAAGAAGAAGCGAGGGAAAAGATTCTCTGGAAAAATAGACGTACCATCAGGCGCCTGGACACTTTGAGCTAGCGCGCCTGCTGATTCCCTTCCAATTGCTGCGCCGAACAGCGCAAAGAAAACCATCACCATCTCTAAGAAAATAAGCAGAGTACGAATAGTTTTTCGGCCCCAGCGCTGATAGCAGACCGAGCTCAGGCGTCTAGATACTTTAAACTAGCGCGCCTGGTTTTTTCCGCTTGCCGTGCCAAACAGGTATGTAGCTCATCTGCAGCTCGAGTTAAGTCAAGAAAACCAATACCATCTCCAAAAAATTAGCAGAGTACGAATAGTTGTTCAGCCCCAGCGCTGATAGCAGACCGAGTTCAGGCGTCTAGATACGTCAGACTATCGCGCCTGATGACATCCTTCCCATTGCTGTGCCGAACAGCTCTGTACCTTATCTGCAGTTCGAGTTAAGTAAAAAAAAAAAAAAAAAAAATCTCGAAAGAACTAGCAGAGTACGAATAGCTGTTGTCAGCCCCAGCGCTGATAGCAGACCAAGATCAGGCGTCTAGATACTCTGACCTAACGCGCCGGATTCCCCTTACGATTTCTGTGCCAAACAGCTCGGTCGCTCATGTTATGTCAAGAAAACCATCACCATCTCCAAAAATTAACAGAGTACGAATAGTTTGTCAGACCAAAGGCTGATAGCAGACTGCTTTCAGGCGTCTAGATACTTTGAACTAGCGCGTCTGATGATTAACAGCTCTGTAGCTCATCTGCAAATCGATTCAAGTCAGGAAAGCCGTCACCATCTCCGAAAAACTAGCGGCTCCAGCGCTGATAGGAGAACGATTCCAGGCGTCTAGACACGTCAGACTATCGCGTCTGAACATTTCCTTCCGATTACTGGGCCGAACAGCTCTGTAGCTCATCTGCAGCTCGAGTGAAGTCAAGAAAACCATCACCCACTCCAAAACATTAGCAGAGTACGAATGGTTTTTCAGCCCCAGCGCTGATAGCAGACCGAGTTCAGACGGCTAGATACTTTGAACTAGCGCGCCTGATGATTTCCTGCCGACTGCTGTGCCCAACAGCTCTGTAGCTCATCTGTAGCTCGAGTTAAGTCAAGAAAACCATCACCATCTCCAAAAACCAGCAGCGTACGAAAGTGTTTCGGCTCCAGCGCTAATAGCAGACCGAGTTCAGGCGTCTGGATACTTCAGACTGTCGCGTCTCAGCATTTCCTTCTGATTACTGTGCCGAACAGCTCTGTAGCTCACCTGCAGCTCGAGTTAAGTCAAGAAGCGCATCACCATCTCTAGAAAATAATAGAGTACGAATAGTTCCGCCGATCTAGCTCGAGTAGCAGACCGAGTTCAGACATCTAGTTGATTGGGACTGACGCGCCTGACGATTCTAGATCGCTTAGGTGTGCCTACCAGCTCTGTAAATGACCTAGAGCTCGAGTTAAGTTGAGAAAACCGAAGCAGCTGTCCCGATGACCCAAAACAGCCGATCCCGCCTGAGTGCTTTTTGGCAGTAGTATTACCCGATCGACCTGAGATTAAGACGGCGAGCGGGAATAAGATGGAATGTGAGGAGAAAACTCTAGAGCTCTAAGGAACTGCAGAATTTCAAGAAGTCGAAGTTCAACAAAACAAAATGTGTTTATATATATATTATATATATAGATATATATATAAAAAAGAAAAAATGATATTTTCGTTGCCAACTAGCCCCCCAGCGCGTCGGAATAGCGCCGGCGGTAAGCCGTCAACCTGGCTACCGCCGGGGACCTCGTAGAGCTCCTGGCACGCTCGCGAGTGCTCGGACAAGAAGCAGAGAGCTTCTCGGAGCATTTCTGGAAAAAACGTCAAATTTGCATTTGTCGGTGTCAACCTGATGTCGGTTCCTCCAAAGAGAAACTAGAAAAACGTCAAATTTGCATTTTCGATAGTAAGACTCTCTCTAGAGAGCTGATTCTCTCTCAGAGTAAAGTTTAAACACTAATGCTGGACGTAAAAATCTTATATCTCAATTAGACTTGTCTAATATCTTTCGAAACTTAGCAAAACCGACCCACAGTTGTCACATCTTCTTTTCTGGCCGGGTGGGTCAACTAGCTGCACCCCGCGCCGGAATTCCTCTGGCTCATCCATGCCGAAGAGCTCTACGAGGTATGGTGCCGGCGGTGAACCGTCAACCTGGTCTTTTGCGTCTTTTGCGAAGGCCGGATCGAGCTCCCATGGGAGCAGGCCTAAACACAAAGAACCTAAACAGCGAAGCTGTACAGGAAGACAGCGAAGCTGCAAAGATTGAAGCAGAGGTGCATCAAACAGCGAAGCTGTACAGATATGCACAAGACTGCCAATACACGAGAATACAACTAAAATATAAAGAGGGAGTAAAAGCAATGCCATGCAGTAACCACATATAGCGATTACCGTCTCAGCACCACTGAGAATAGAAGCAGTGAGAGACCATGCAGTAACGACTGGTTTATACAGCGATTACCGTCTCAACACCACTGAGACAAACACAAAACTAACAACTAAAATGACGAGTACACTTCAAAGTAATGCGAGACCATGCAGTAACCACATATAGCGATTACCGTCTCAGCACCACTGAACGACCATGCACGTGAAACACAACGAATTTGCGGTCGACTGTGCACAGAGTCAGGCAAGACACCCACCACTCTTTGAGCGGGAGTGGGCAAATGCAAAACTCTAATTCCGAACAAAGTGAAGATCACGCGGAGCTCTTATACCAACATGCGCGCATGTCCGACACACACAGCATGGCAAGAGTCAACGCAAACACAAAGTCCGAAATATGTCGTAACAACCCGCGGTAAGACAAGAGTCGTATGCTCACGTCAAATGTGTGATAACTGAATGTCTGATAACGCACTCAAGAAGTAACTCTCGGATAACTGAATGTCTGATAACGCACTCAGTATCTTGAATCACCTGCATAACTGAGTGTCTGATAACGCACTCAAGTATCTTGAATTCTGATCGATACGATTCAAAGAAAGAAAGAATGAAAACAGGCACGCCGATACAATGCAGAGAACCTCAATCTCAAGATACTCCAATGTCACAGAACTGTCAAAGTACCTCAATGTCAAAGAATACACACGCGTGCAAGAGCAATAATAGAGAAAGCGCAAGCAGGCAGTACAAACAAGTACAAAGCGACGACAGCGGCCTATGCGTTGAAGTCAGTCCCACTTCTGATGCCAAACAGAGCTGGCCTCCAGCACCTATCATCTGTAGGCCAAGGAGAGAAGGTCGTCGCAGCCGACGAAGTACCCGAATTTATTGCACGGCCCGCCCGCGCGCACACGGCCGCCCAGGGGGCAGCCTGAGGAGACAGGCTTGAGGAAGCCCCCGACGGGCCAGGCCACCGCTGAGATCCCCGAGGAGGGACAGCAGCAACCTGGTCACCGCCGGGAACCTCATAGAGCTCTTTGCGCGCGTAAGAGTGCTCAGAATCGAAGGAGGAAACTTCGCAGAAGATGCTCGTGAAATCTTCAATTCTGCATTTTCATGTCGACATGAAGTTGGTTCCACAAGTGTTTTGATAGTAAAAGTGCGCCCACGGAGCTCATATTAAGACGCAGAGGCCCTCATAGTCTTTCACAGGTGCGAAAAATCTGGTCTCTCAAAATCAATTGTCAAATATCTTTCAAGTCTTAGCAAAACCGACCCAAAGTTACCACATTGTCCGCCCGGGCCGGGTGGGCCAACTGGAGCCGGCGGTAAACCGTCAACCTTGGTTTTGCGGTCTTTGCGATCGACTACGCGGGCCGTCAGGCCCAGTCGCAAGCAGGAAAAACGGGCGGCATACAGAGTCAGGCAAGACACCCACCACTCTTTGAGCGAAAGTGGGCACATGCGAAACTCCTATTTCGAACAAAGTGAAAAGCATGCGGAGCTCTTATACCAACATGCGCGCATGCCCGACACACACACACACACAGCTGGTTACCGCCGGGAGCTCGTAGAGCTTCCTCGTGCAATGCGGGCGTGGCAATCTCGAATTGCGCGCGCAAGCGCGCAGTCTCATGGAGGAGGACGGAGGAGAAGAAGGAGCGAGAAGAAAGCATCTCTGGAAAAAAATAGAATACGAATAATGTCTGGTTCCAACTCTAAAGCGTGACGAGTTCGAGCACTTGAAACTAGCTAAATTCCTTCTGAATCTGTGCCAACCAGCTGTAGTTTCTCTGCAGCTCGAGTTAAGTCATGGGAACCATCTCCATCTCTAAAAGAAAGCAGAGTACGAATAGTTGTTCGGCCCAGTACTGATAGCAGACCGAGTTCAAGCGTCTAGAAATTTGAACCAGCGCGCATGATGATTGCCTTCCGATTGTTGTGCCGAACAGCTCTGTAGCGCATCTGTAGTTCGAGTTAAGTCAAGAAAACGATCACTATCTACACAAGAATTAGCAGAGTACGGATAGTGTTTCGGTCCCAGCGCTGATAGCAGACCGATTTCAGGCGTCTAGATACGTTAAACTGGCGCGCCTGATGATTGCGTTCCTTGCTCTGCCGAACAGCTCTATAGATCACCTCCAGCTCGAATTAAGCAAGAAACCATCACCATCTCTGGAAGACTCTTAGCAAAGTAGGAACAGTTCTTCTGACCCTTACAAGATAGCGGACCGAGTTCAGGCGTCTGGATACGTTGAACAAGCGCGCCTGACGATGTTATTCCGATCGCTGTGCCAAACAACCCTATAGCTCATCTGCAGCGCGAGTTAAGTCAAGAAACTGATGATCATCTCAAACAGAAATTCGTATATTACGAATAGTTTCGCGGACCTAGCTCTGATAGCAGACCGAGTTCGAAGAACTACCTGCGCGCCTGACGACTACAAATCGATCAGGTATGCCCAGAAGCTCTGTAACTAACCTGCAGCTCGAGTTAAGTACCAGAAACTCACAGCATCTGCCAAGATGACAAAAACAGCCGATCCCGCCTGAGTGCTCTTTGGCAGTAATACGTACCCGATCGATCTGAGATTGAGACGGCGAGCGGGAATAAGATCGAATGTGAGGAGAAAAATACTACAGCTCTGACGAACGGTTGAATGTCGAGAAATTCAACTTAAATAGATGACACAACTTGCCAACTGGCGCCGGCGGTGAACCGTCAACCTGGTCTGCGATGTCTGCGTTGGCCGAATCGAGCTCCCTTGAGAGCAGGCCAGGACACAGAGAATACTAACAGCGACGCTGTACAGAGGCAGCGAAGCTGGAAGATTAAAGCGGCAGGATTATGCAGCGAAGCTGTAAAAGAAGTGTGCCATCTACATATATGTGTGCACAAATCAACAACTCCCGACAATAAACTCTCAGATGCAGCAAGCTCCGCCTGGGTGACAGTACAGTGGGAGGGGAGCATAAAAGCACGCTTGGCAACCCCGAGATGCCAACGCTTGGGAGGAAGGCCAGGGGGGGGGGAAGCAGGAAGCAAATTAGCAGAGATAAAGATGTCAATCACCCAACCGCATGATGTGCCCAACTCACATCTGCCACCATCAAAAGAGCCTCTCACCGCGCGTACACTATATTGACCCGAACGAATAGAAAAAAGTGTATAGAGATCCCACCGCACATCTGATGTAGTCAGCCCCTGGCCACATGTGTCTCGTGGTCCGCCTCAGTGCTCCCCTCCCGATAGACCCATTTCCAGATATCACGGCCCGCCCCAGGACTGCAGATCTGGAACTGCTTACACACGGAATACAGAGTATTTTGCATGGCAGCTATTGTTTGGCTGTAAAATTCATTCAAGCATCTGTTTTTACCCGTCAGCCAACGTGTTACACATCTCCCCTCATTTCTAAATCCAGCAATCCAGGGTTGATCCTCCAGTTAGTTTCATCATGATACAGAGCAGCAATCCTTTTAGCAACACGATCGTTTTCACGTTGTTGTTGAGCCTCCGTTTTGTTCTCCTCCTCCTCCTTCCAGTGGGTACCTGAAATAGCATCTTGTATCAAGCAGAATTCCAGTATCTTAGGTAAAATTAGCTGCTGCAGCGTGTCCACTAAGAAGGTTTTCCAACCTAACTCCGTCCAACACATGCTCTGATCCCAATGAGGCCCTTGAGAGACCTCAAACACAGTGAACCAAGGCTGGAGACTCTGCATAACTCGATGCGGACACCGACGTGAAAGAGCACGACCGCGAACACCAGCTGCACGTACCATGGCATCACGATGTGCGGTGTACTCCCCAGACGCATGCAACATACACAGCGCGCTCTGCATGGATGGAGTGGCCCACTTATGCGTAAAACTCTGGCGCGCTCGCTTACCAGGTGGCTCCGAGACAGGATGCGACGACGTCTGGGACGGATCCTCCTGACGCGGACGAACGTTACGATACATATCTGAGATCACCTTCCGACGATTTTGCCCAGGAGCAGGGGTAGGAGGGACAGGCGGGTCACACAGTGCATGAGGCAACTCAGGTTCACGAAATAAAATCCCTTGGCTGAGGTCATCACGTTCAGGCTGAGCAAGATTACCGAAAGCCGCGCATACAACATGCTTCGCAAACAACCACTGCCGATACAAGGCGAGCTGCACAAGTGAAGGACGAGAAGAATTGAGCATCAACATACGTGCTTGCCTGATCCGAGAACTCCAATAGTCACCCCACGTCTCGTTCACCCTCTTACGTCGGCGACACATCGCAGAGAGAAGCTTCCCCTCCTCCTGGTGAATCATCGTCAGACTGTTCGCATCACATGTGGTGCCCTCGACACCGTAGAGGAAGCAGGAGCGAACTCGGGCGTGGTACCGTGCAGCTTTCGGCCCATGGGAATGACAGCGCTCGTGTAGAAATCAGCATCATTCCAAAAACGCGGTCGTGCTTTCTTCAGTCGATGAAGTATAACAGCATGATCTGAGAACTCAATATCCAGCATTGTGCCCAAAACAATCGTCTGAGTAACCTGCGGAATAGTATGCGAAATAGGCTCAGAGAAGTGTGTGTGTTCCTGTGGCCTGACGACCTCATCCTTGGGATTGCAAGACTTCTCATCATCGCCTAAAGACACAGAGATGTGAAGTGCACTGGGAGGTCCAGCACAACCACAAGCAAGGTATTCTAAAGAGCTCTCCTTCCACCTGAAGCCGCGTCGGTGGATTGCAATGGTCAGGTCAGTGAGCATGGCCAACATATCTGCCCGACGGGATGCAACTAAGATAACATTGTCAGCCCAGAACCAGTGATTGACAAGCAACTCGGATGCCTCAGGAGAAAGCTGCACCCCATAGCCACGATCACGCCACCGTGTAACAATGGGCGCCAATATGCACAATGATTTCGCCACCCATAGTGCAGGAGCCTCCATGGAGCCCGCGCGCACACAGGTGTCCCAACTGATGCCCTCGACGGTACACTGCTGGAAAGAGAGCTCTGCAACATTGTGCGCGTACCCCTCAAAGATAGCATACACCAGAGAGGGATCCACTACCAATTCAAGCAGGGACTCAACAGCCGACCGAAGCGTGAGATAATCAAAAGCTTGTTTGATGTCACACTTGACGATGTGGCAATCCTCCTCCTTCCAAAGAACAGCATGCCGTGCGAGATGCTTCAAAGTTGCGGTAACCTCATAACACGTATGGCCCACAACAAAACCATACAGTTGACAACCACTCGGCGCAACCGTCTTGATGTGATATTCAAGCAGAATAGTGAGACAACAACTGACGCATTTCCGGAAGACCGACAGCATAGCCAGAGCACGAGTCTCGTCGAAGCTACGCGCTCTCGGTCCTTTCAACATAAAACTGACAAAGGTACGCCTCCATGCATGTGGTGAAACAATCTGACTCTCATACAGTTTCTGAAAGCAGACAAGAACGTGGCGAAGAGCTTCCCACGGTAAGGCCTTGAGCACAGAAGCTTGAGCCAGGAACCTCGTAGAGCTTCTTGCACGCGTAAGAGTGCTCAGAATCGAAGCAGAGAACTTCGCAGAAGATTTTCTTAAAATCTTCCAGTTTGCATTCTTTGATGTCAATACGAGGTCGGTCCCGCCAAGTGTTATGATAGTAAAAGTGCGCCTACTGAGCGCATGCTCAGACGCAGAGGCCCTCATAGTCTTTCACAGGTGCGAGACATCTGTTATCTCAAAATGAATTGTTGAATGTCTTTCAAATCTTAGCAAAACCGAGCCCAAGTTACCACATCTTCTTTTCTGGTCGGGTCGACCAACTGGGAGCCGGCGGTAAACCGTCAACCTTGGTTTTTGAGTTTGAGCCAGGGCGCGGACAGCTGTGACAGCTGAGCCCTAAGACTCCCAAACGGAGCACAGGGTAGCTAGAGAAGGCATCTCTTATCATCACACTGCCGAGCCACTGAGGCATAGGCATCGGAATAGGATGCAGGAACAAGGAAAAGGATGCAGCCCGACACGTGAAATTGCAAAGGTGTAGCAACAGGTGTAGGAACAGGTTAGAGGAGCAGGTTACCGCCGGGAACTCGTAGAGCGCCCTCGTGCAATGCGGGCGCGGCAATCTCGCATTGCGCGCGCGAGGGCGCGGTCTCATGGAGAAGACATGAGGAGAAGAAGGAACGAGGGAAAAGCATCTCTGGAAAAAAATCAACACACCAAACCGAGTTCAGGCGTCGGGACACTTTGACCTAGCGCGCCTGTTGATTTCCTTCCGATTGCTGCATCGTAATGGAAACCATCTATCTCTAAAAGAAAGCAGAATACGAATAGTTGTTCGGCCCCAGTACTGATAGCAGACCGAGTTCAAGCGTCTAGAAATTTGAACCAGCGCGCACGATTATTGCCTTTCAATTGAAGTGCCGAAAGGCTCTGTAGCTTATCTACAGCTCGCGTTAAGTCAAAACAAAAAAACAACTCCAAAAAAAGAGCCGATTACGAATAGTTGTTCAGCCCCAGCGCTAATAGCAGACCGAGTTCAGGCGTCTAGATACCTCAGACTACCGCGGCTGATGATTTCCTTCCGACTGCTGTGCCGAACAGCTCAATAGCTCATCGACAGCTCGAGTTAAGGCAAGAAAAGCATCACCATCTCGAAAAAATTAGCAGAGTACGAATATTTGTTCGCACGGAGCTCTGATAGCAGATCGAGGTCAGGCGTCTAGATACTTTAGGCTCGCGCGCCTGGCGATTTCCTCCCCATGGCTGTGCCGAACAGCTCTGTAGCGCATCTGCAGCTCGAGTTAAGTCGAGAAAACCATCACCATCTCAAAAATTAGCAGAGTACGAATAGTATAGCGGCCCCGGCGCTGATAGCAGACTGATTTCAGGCGTCTAGATACTTTTAACAAGCGCGCCTGATGGTTTCCTGCCGATTGCTGTGCCGAACAGCTCTGTGGCTCATCTGCAGCTCGACTCAAGTGAAGAAAACCATCACCATCTCAAAAATTAGCAGAGTAGGAATAGTTTTGCGGCTCCAGCGTTGATAGCAGACCAAGTTCAGGCGTCTAGGTACGTCAGACTATCGAGCCTGATGATTTCCTTCCGATTCCTGTGTCGAAGAGCTCTGTAGCCGATCTGCAGCTCGAGTAAAGACAAGAAACTCATCAATATTTGTTTAAAAATAGTGGGGTACGAATAGGTTCGCGGACCTAGCTCAAGTAGCAGACAGAGTTCAGACATCTGGATACTTCAGACGAACGCGCCTGACGATTCTAGATACGTGCGCCTACCAGCTCTGTAGCTATCATACGAGTTAAGCGAACCCCCCCAAAAAAAAAAAAAACACCTGTTAAGATGACTCGAAACAGCCGATCCCGCCGGAGTGCTTTTTGGCAGTACTAGGCATGCGACCGGCCTGAGATCAAACGAATTGTTGAATGTCGAGAGAAGTCAAATTTAAACAGGTCAAAAAAAAAAAAAAAAAAAAAGTCGAGATTTTTTGCCAGCTAGCCCCCGAGCGCGCCGGAATTACTCTTCTGCTTCGCCGCTAACGCTCTTAGGAAGGCTCTACGAGTCAGTTCGTTTCGCCAAGTGTTTTGATAGCCTACGGAGCTCATATTAAGACGCAGAGGCCCTCTTAGTCTTTCACAGGTGCGAAAAATCTGGCTTCTCGAAATGAATTCTCAAATATCTTTCAAACCCTAGCACAACCGACCCAAAGTTCTCACATTGTCCCCGGGCCAGGTGGGCCAACTGGGAGCCGGCGGTAAACCGTCATACTTGGTTTTGCGGTCTTTGCGATCGACTATGCGGGCCGTCAGGCCCAGTCGCTAGCAGGAAAAAGGGCGGCATACAGACATACAGAGTCAGGCAAGACACCCACCACTCTTTGAGCGGAAGTGGGCACATGCGAAACTCATATTCCGAACAAAGTGAAAAGCACGCGGAGCTCTTATACCAACATGCGCGCATGCCCGACACACACACGGCATGACAAGAGTCAATGCAAACACAAAGTCCGAAGTATGTCGAAACCTCAGAGACACAGCGATGATGCGACAACCGACCGTGTTACGATATTTCCATCAAAGAAACAACATGCACAAACCAAAGAATGTAAGAGAATGGCGATGCTGATCGGACCCATCTCAGATGGCAGGCCCGAGCACGACGCATGCGCCTGGATGTGAGGCTCCGCACGTGAGGCATCAGTCACAATCAAAGTCCAATTCAGTCAGAAATGTGGCGACGAAGCAAAGAGAATAGAGGAAGGAACAAGTACACTTGCCACACAATGAATTCAATGTGCTACCCGCACTCGAAAGAGATCGCCGGGAACTCGTAGAGCTTCCTCGTGCAATGCGGGCGCGGCAAGCTCACATTGCGCGCGCGAGGGCGCGGTCTCATGAAGGAAGACTGGAGAAGAAGAAGCAGTGTTCCCGGCGGTGACCAGGTTGACGGTTCACCGCCGGCGCCAGTTTATCGATGAGCTAGAGGAATTGCGGCGCGGGGTGGAGGTAGTTGGTCGACCAGACCAGAATGGACAATGTGACAAGTTGGGCTCGGTTTTGCCAAGATTTGAAAGATATTTACCAATTCATTTTGAGAAACAAGATTTTCACTACCGGCATAAGTGTTCAAACTTTATTATGTGAGAGAATCGGCTCCCCAGAGAGAGTTTACTATCGAAACATCTGGAGCAACCGACATCAGGTTGACACCGAAAATTGCAAATTTGACGTTTTTCTAGAAATGCTCCGAGAAGCTGTCTGCTTCGATTCTGAGCACCCTTACGCGTGCAAGGAGCTCTACGAGGTTCCCGGCGGCGACCAGGTTGACGCTTCACCGCCGGCGCCAGTACCTCGTAGAGCTCTTCGGCATCGATGAGCTAGAGGAATTCCGGCGCGGGATGCAGCTAGTTGGCCCACCCCGCCAGAACGGGCAATGTGACGACCTGGGGTCGATTTTGCTAAGATTTGAAAAGCTTTAACCGTTTATTTTGAAATATCAGACTTTTACGTCGAGCATTAGTGCTGCAACTTAAGTCTCAGAGAGAATCAGCTCTCTAGAGACAGTTTCACTATCGATACATTTGGAGGAACCGACATCAGGTTAACACCGAAAAATGCAAATTTGACGTTTTTCTAGAAATGCTCCGAGAAACTGGTGGCTTCGATTCTGAGCACTCTTACGCGTGCAAGGAGCTCTACGAGATTCCCGGCGGTGACCAGGTTGACGGTTCACCGCCGGCGCCAGTACCTCGTAGAGCTCTTCGGCAACGATGAGCTAGAAAAATTCCGGCGCGTGGTGCAGCTAGTTGGCCGACGTGGCGCTGGCGGACAGCTCTTCGTTCTCGATGAGCTAGAGGAATTCCGTCGCGGGGCGGAGCTAGTTGGTCGACCCGACCAGAAAGACAATGTGGTAACTTGGGCTCGGCTTTGCGAAAGAATTGAAATATATTTAACAATTTATTTTGAGATATCAGAATTTCACGTCAGCATTAGTCGTCAACTCTCTAGAGATAGTTCTACTATCAAAATACTTGGAGGAACCACACTCAGGTTGACACCGAACGATGCAAATGCGACGCTGTTCTAGAAATGCTCCGAGAAGCTGTCTGCTTCGATTCTGAGCACTCTTACGCGTGCAAGAAGCTCTACGAGGTTCCCGGCGGTGACCAGGTTGACGGTTCACCGCCGGCGCCAGTTTGCCGACTTGGCGCCGGCGGACAATGTGATGACTTAGGGTCGGTTTTTTGAAGATTCTGAGAGATTTGAAACTTCGTTTCGGGAACCACTATTTCTGTAACGTGGAAGGGGTTGTGCCGCGCTCGCCTGTTAAATCCTCAGGCTCGCAGGTGCAATATTAATGTCGAAAAACGTGGAGGCACCCTCGGTGGTCGGAACGCTCCTTAGCATACCCACCCAGCCCAGACAATGTGATGAGCTGGCGTCGTTTCTTGAGATGTTTAGATAGATCTCGTAGAGCTTCGTGGATCGATCTGCGAGAGGAAGTCCGGCGCGGGGCGGAGCTAGTTGGCAAACCGGGCACTGGGCAGACAATGTGATGAACTGGGCGGTTTTTCAAAATTCTGAGATATTTGAGAACTCGTTTGAAGATCCAGGATTTTCTTGCAGCTGAGGTGGGCTATGGCGCGTCTGGCAGAGAAATTTTAGGTCCGTAGTTCCTCGTAGAGCTCTTCGGCATCGACTGGGAGCCGGCGGTAAACCGTCAACCTTGGTTACCGCCGGGAACTCGTAGAGCTTCCTCGTGCAATGCGAGCGCCGCAATCTCGCATTGCGCGCGCGAGGGCGGGGTCGCATGGAACAGGTCGCGAAGAGAAGAAGCAGTGAGAAAGAAGCATCTCTGAAAAAAACAGACACCCCAAACCCAGTTGAGGCGTCTGGACACTTTGAGCTAGCGCGTATGTTGACCTTCCGATTGCTGCGCCGAACAGGCTAAAGGAAACCATCACCATCTCCAAAGGATTAGCAGATTATGAATAGTTTTTCGGCCCCAGTGCTGATAGCAGACCGAGTTCAGGCG
>CAUYUJ010003048.1:0-12500 GCA_963575745.1 Prorocentrum cordatum | reverse complement strand
TGACGCTGACGCCTGACGGAAAGTCTGACGCCAGAGATTTTATGACGCGCCTGACGGAAACGCTGGCGTGCGAACCCCGGCTCTCACCCCGGGTGGGGCGTGCCCGGCGCGACTTGATTGCATCCAAAACCCGGAGAGCAAGAAGGACACACACCCGAGGGCCTTCTTGGCGAGCCCTCGGAAGCTCTCCAGACGCGCTCCCGGGGCTCTGGGGAGCTCCCCTAGGGCGCTTCTGAAGCGCTGCCAGGAACGCTTCCACGCGTGCCTGCACGCGTGCAGGCACGCGTAGACGCTTCCCAGAAGCTCTCCCGGACACGCTGCCGGGCCAGGCGAGGCGCTGCGGGGATCGTGGACCGGCGGAGATGGGCTGCTGGCGGGCACCACCACCATCCGGCTTCTTCTCCAAAACCCTCAAGCTCTCAGAGAGCTCTCCGGGAACTGTGCGTGGGGCAGCCTCAGGCACGTTTTAATTGTGCGTGGTGGCGCTGGAAAGCATATCTGGCGCGCTTCTGAAGGGCTGCACACGTGCGTGGTCTCGTTGGAGAGCTTGCCTGGCGCGCTTCCGAGGGGCTCAGGGCGACGCTTCCACGCGTGCCTGCACGCGTGGGGGCTCGCTTTCTGGGAGCTTTGCGCGGCCTCTGGGCACGTTCTACGGAAACGTATTGGAACAGACGCCCGGGTCACGCTGCGGAACCCGAGGACCCGCGGAAGGGAACGTGAAGCGGAGAGCGGAAGGGTGCGGCGGCGTACGCGCACCCGCCGGCTTTTTCTCTAACAACCCTACGTAGCCTAAAAGGCTTTCCGGGAACTTGGCAGCGTCCACTTGGTAGCGTTTAAAACCCAGAGAGCAAAGGGCAAACACACAGCGCTGCCAGAAACGCTTCCACGCGTGCCTGCACGCGTGCAGGCATGCGTGGAAACTTGCCGGCAGCTCCCCCGGACACGTTTCCGGCTCGCCGGAGTTTTTGCGGGGAACGTGGAGCGCCGCGGAAGAGCTCCTGGATCACCACCGCCCCGCTTTTAATCTTGAACCCTTCAGCTCTCAGCGAGCTCTCCGGGAAAAACCCGCAGAGCGAAGAGACTCTTTGGGAACGGGAAATCTTTCCTGGAGAGCTCTGGGGAGCCCAGCAGCACTGCCGAAGCGCTGGCAGAAACGCTTCCATGCGTGCCTGCACGCGTGCGGGCACGCGTGGAAGCTTGCCGGAAGCTCTCCCGGACACGTTGCCGGGCCGCCGGAGGCGCTGCGGGGAACGTGGACCGCCGTGGAAGAGCTCCTAGCGGGCACCACCACCGTCCGGCTTCTAAACTTAAACCCTTTAGCTCTCAGCGAGCTCTCCGGGAACAGAAAGATTTCCGGGCGAGCCGTGCAACGCTCTCGCACAGCTCTTCTGGCCCTCTGGAAAGCTCCCCTGCAGCGCTGCGGAAGCACTGCCAGAAACGCTTCCATGTGTGCCTGCACGCGCGCAGGCTCGCGTGGAAGCTTGCCGGAAGCTCCCCCGGACCAGCTGCTGGCTCGAACGAACCGCTGCAGGGATTCTGGACCGGCGAAGATGGGCTGCTGGCGGGCACCACCAACGACCGGCTTCTTATCTTAAACCCTCTAGCTCTCAGCGAGCTCTCCGGGAACAGAAGATCTTTCCTGGAGAGCCCCCGGGAGCTCCCCAGAAGCGCTGGTGAAGCGCTGCCGGGAACGCTTCCACGTGTGCCTGCACGCGTGTCGGCACGCGTGAACGCATGCCGGAAGCTCTCCTGGACCCGCTGCCGGGACGGGCGAGTTGCTGCGAGGATCGTGGAGCGGCGGAGATGGGCTGCTGGCGGGCACCACCACCATCCGGCTTCTACTCTAAAACCCTGTAGCTCTCAGCGAGCTCTCCGGGAACATGGTGGCGTCTGAAACCCTGGGAGCGAAGAGACCCTTCGGGAAAAAGAAATCTTTCCTGCAGAGCTCTGGAAGCTCCCCTGCAGCGCTGCTGATGCGCTGCCAGAAAAGCTCCCACGCGTGCCTGCACGCGAGCGGGCACGCGTGGAAGCTTGCCGGAAGCTCTCCCGGACCAGCTGCCGGGCCGAACAAACCCCTGCGGGGATTCTGGAGCGCCGCGGAGGAGCTCCTCGCGGGCACCACCACCGCCCGCCTTCGAATCGTAAACCCTCTAGCCCTCGGCGAGCTCTCCGAGCTCTGGATTCGACAGATGAACGCGCCTGATGTCCCCGAATCGATTCTGGAGATTGCCAGCCCTGTAGTCGCCCTAGAGCCTGAGTTAAGTACAGAAACCCGTCAGCATCTCTCAAGAGGACTCGAAGAATACAAATAGTTTCGCGATCTAGATCGGGCAGCAGACCGAGTTCAGAGCTCTGGATTCAACAGAAAACGCGACTGATGATTCGAATTCGGTTTCTGTGAGTATCAGCTCTGTAGCTGTCATATAGCTCGAGTTAAGTACAAAAAACCGAGAGCGCCAGTCAAGATGACTCGAAACATACGAATAGGTTTGCGGACCTAGCTCGGCTAGCAGACCGAGTCCAGACCTCTGGATGGAACAGGCGAACGCGCCATCACTCTGAATAGATAAGGTGTGCTGACCAGCTCTTTGGCTCTTCTATAGCTCGAGTTATGTTCAGGAAACCGCCACCGTGTGTCAAGATGTTCCGAAACGGCCGATCCCGCCGCAGTGATTTTTGGCACTAATATTTACCCGACCGATCTGAGATCAAGATGGCGAGCAGGAATGAGATCGAATATCGCAGGAAAAAATACTAGAGCTCTAACGAATGTTCAAATTTTCGGAACAAAATTTTCAACCAACGAAAAGTCGGCGAAAGGTCCGTCGAGATTTTTCTTGCCAACTAGCTCTCGAGCGCCCTGGAATTACTCTTAGCTTCGAGCAATCACTTGCTAAGGGAAGCTCTACGAGTTATTCCTCTAGCTCATCGATGCCGAAAAGCTCTACGAGATAAGAGAGAAAAAACTGGAACCAGCGGTATACCGTCAACCTGGCGACCGCCGGGCCCTCGTAGAGCTCTTTTCTTGCACGGCGGTCATCGGAACACATGGAGAAAGCTCCTGGAGCGAGACCTAAAAAACTCGGAAAAAAAACACGTTTTTCTGTTTCTATCTAACGTCCGTTCCGCCAAGTGTTCTGATAATAATACTGCATCTATGGGCCTGCAAAGTGTACTCGCGCATGCGCAATAACCAACTACTGGTGCAGAGAATTTGCTTTCTCAAAATGAATTGTCAAATATATTTCAAATGTTTGCAAAACCACCCAAAAATTGACACTGGCGCCGGCGGTCAACCGTCAACCTGGTCACCGGAACCTCGTAGAGCTTCTTTAACGCGTAAGAGTGCTCAGAGTTGAAAGAGAGAACTTCTTGAATAATTTCTCGAAGATGAGGAAAAATCAATTTTTTCGTGTCGACATGAAGATCGTTCCGCCAAGTCTGTTGATAGTGGAAGCGCGCCTACAGAGCTCAAATTAAGACCGAGAGGCCCTCATGATCGTTTACAGGTGCGAAACATCTATCTTTTAATGTTTCGCAAAACCGACCCAAAGTCAGCACGTTGTTCTTTCTGATCGGGTCGACCAACTAGCTCCACACCGCGCTAGAATTCATCTGGCTCATCGACTGGGCACGGCGGTAAATCAACCAGGTTACCACCGGAACCTTGTAGAGCTCTTTTCTTGCACGGCGCTCCTCGGTAGACATGCAGGACGAATCTGGAGCAATACTCACAAACTCGAAAAAAACACGTTTTGTCTTTATCCAAAGACGATCCCGCCAAGTGTTTCGATAGTAATACTGCACCTATGGACCCGAGAATTTCATTGGCGAGCGCGAAATGACCCACTACAGGTGCCGAAAATACCGCTTCTCAAAACGAATGTTCATTTGGTGGCGTCCAAATCCCGAAGAGCAAAGAGAACACACACCAGAAAGCTTTCCTGGGGAGCCCTCGGGCGCATTTCTGAAGCGCTTCTGGGGCTATGGGGGGCTTCCTTGCAGCGCTTCTGAAGCGCTGCCAGGAACGCTTCCACGCATGCCTCCACGCGCGCAGGCACGCATGCAAGCTTGCCGGAAGCTCTCCGAGATCAGCTGCCGGCTCAAACGAACCTCTGCGAGGATTCTCAAGCGGCGGAGATAGGCTGCTGGCGGGCATCACCACCGTCCAGCTTCTAATCTAAAACCCTCTGGTTCTCAGAGAACTCTCCGGGAAAATCTCTCACAACGTTCGTCCAACTGACCCAAAGTTCGCACGTTCTCCGTCGCAAGCGGGTTGGCCAACTGGCGCCGGCGGTGAATCGTCAACCTGATCACCGCCGGGACCTTTGTAGAGCTCCTTTCACGCGTAAGAGTGCTCAGAGTCGAAAGAGAGAGCTTCTGGAAGCATTTTCCGAACAAGAGAAAATTTGTTTTTTTTCGCGTCGACATGAATATCGTTCCGGCAAGTGTTTTCACATTAGAAGTGCGCCTACAGAGGCTCTTATAGCTGTTTAAAATCTTCCAAAAAAATCCAAAACCACTCAAAAGTTATCACTTTGTCCTTTCTGCCGGGTCGACCAACTAGCTCCACCCCGCGCCAGAGTTCTTGTAGCTCATCGATGCCGAAGAGCTCTACGACGTACTAGCTGCATCGCGCCGGAACTTGTAAGCGTCCAAAACCCGGATAGCGAAGCCAAGCGCGGAACTGGACGCCGGCGGTAAACCGTCAACCTTGGTTACCGCCGGGAGACTCGTAGAGCTTCCAGCTCGACTGAAGTTGAGAACACCGAGGACCTACCAACATTCCGACTCATAGTAAATATTGTGTGTCCTCTCAATGCGACAGGCGGACGCGTCTGATGTCTGCGAGTCGACTTCTAACATTACCAGCCCTGCAGCCCCCCTACAGCCCGAGTTGAGTGCAGAAAACTGACAGCATCTCTCAGGATGACTCCAACAATACAGTCGTTTCGCATACCTAATTCGGGCAACAGACGAGTGCCGAGCTCTGGTCTCCGCAGCCTCCCCCTACCGACAGCACTTCTCAGGATGACTCGAACAATACGAATAGTTTTGCGAACCTAGCTCGGGCAGCAGGCCAAGTTCAGTGCTCGAGTCAACGAACAAAGGCGCCTGGTGATTTCCAATAGATTTCTGTGACTACGAGCTCTGTAGCTGCCCTACGGCTCGAGTTAAGTACAGAAAACCGAGGGCGCCTATCAAGATTACCCAAAAAATACGAATAGGTTTGCGGACCTAGCTCGGCTAGCAGACCGAGTTGAGACCTCTAGATTTAACAGGCGAACGCGCCTAATGATTCTGACTGCGATAGGTGTGCTTGCCAGCTCTGTAGCTGTCTTACAGCTCGAGTTAAGATCAGAAAACCGAGAGTTTCTGTCAAGATGACTCGCATAATACGAACAGGTTTCCGGACCTAGCTCGGCTCACAGACCGAGTTCAGACCTCTGGGTTCAACAGGCGAACGCGCCTGATCATTCTGCATGCTTTAGCTGTGCTTACCAGCTCTGTAGCTGCCCTACAGCTAGAGTTATGTTCAGAAAACCGACAGCGCGTATCAAGATGAGTCGAAACGGGCGTTCCCGCCAGAGTGCTTTTTGGCCTTCAAAGTTACCCGATCGAGCTGAGATCAAGATGGCGAGCGGGAATAAGATCGAATATCACGGGAAAAAATACTAGAGCTCTAACGAATGGTCAAATTTTGAGAACGAAATTTTCAACCGAGCAAAAGTCAACAAAAGTTCCGTCGAGATTTTTCTTGCCAACTAGCTCTCCAGCGCTCCGGAATTACTCTAAAGCTTCCAGCAACTGGGCGCCGGCGGTAAACCGTCAACCTTTCTTACCGCCGGGAGACTCGTAGAGCTTCCTGACAATAAATACTGTGGAAAAGAATTTCAGAGAACGACTAGTTTTTTAGCTGAAGCGATTCTAGATCTCTCAAGATGATTCTAACAAAACAAACGAGCAGTTTTCCAATCGAGCTCGAGTATGAAACGGAGTTCAGACCTCTGAATGCGACAGGCGGACGCGTCTGACGTCAGCGGATCGATTACTGTGATTACCAGCTCCGCAGCCCCCCATACAGCCTGAGTTAAGTGCAGAAAACCGAGAGTATCTCTCAGGATAACTCAAATAATACAACAGTTTCGCGGATCTCGTTCGAGCAGCAGACAGAGTTCCGAGCTCTCGGTTCGACGAACGGACGCGCCTGATGTCTCGAAATCGTTTCCTGTGACCAGCAGCACTGTAGCCCTCCCTCAGCACGATTTAAGTACAGAAAACCGAGAGCACTTCTCAAGATGACTCGAACAATACCAATAGGTTCGCGACCTAGCTCGGGGAGCAGGCCGAGTTCAGAGCTCTTGATTCAACAGACGAACGCGCCTGATAAATCGCAATCGATTTCTGTGCTTATCAGCTCTGTGGCTGCCCTACAGATCGAGTTAAGTACGAAAAACCGAGAGCGTCTGCTAGAATGACTCGAATAATACGAATAGGTTTGCGACCCTAGCTCGGCTAGCAGACCGAGTTCAGACCTCTGGATTCAACAGGCGAACGCGCCTGATCATTCTGAATGCATTAGCTGTGCATACCAGCTCTGTAGTTGTCTGAAGCTCGAGTTATTTTAAGAAAACCGACAGCGCGTATCAAGATGACTCGAAACGGCCGTTCCCGCCTGCCTGCTTTTTGGCCTTCAAAGTTACCCGATCGAGCTGAGATCAAGATGGCGAGCGGGAATAAGATCGAATATCATGGGAAAAAATACTAGAGCTCTAACGAATGGTCAAATTTTGAGAACAAAATTTTCAACCGACCAAAAGTCATCAAAAGGTCCGTCGAGATTTTTCTTGCCAACTAGCTCTCCAGCTCCCCGGGATTACTCTTAAGCTTCCAGCAACTGGGCGCCGGCGGTAAACCGTCAACCTTTCTTACCGCCGGGGGACTCGTAGAGCTTCCTGACAGTATATAGTGTAGAAAAAAACTCCAAAGAACGACTAGTTGCAGCCCAAGCGATTTGAGACCTCTCAAGATGACTCTAACAAAAGAAAAAGAAACAGTTTCGCAACCCAGTTCGATTATCGAACCGAGCTCAGGCCTCTGAATGCGACAGGCGGGCGCGTCTGATGTCTGCGAATCCACTCATCTGATTCCCAGCCCTGCAACTCCCCTACAGCCCGAGTTAAGTGCAGAAAACCGACAATATCGACTCGAATACTAAAATAGTTTCGCGAACCTAGTTCGAGCAGCAGACCGAGTTCCGAGCTCTGGAATCGACCAACAGACGCGCCTGATGTGTGCAAATCGATATCTGTGACCGCAGCACTGTTGCCTCCCACCAGGACGAGTTGAGTGCAGAAAATTGAGAGCACTTCTCAAGATAATTCGGACAATACGAATAGTTTCGCGAACCTAGCTCGGGCAGCAGGCCGAGTTCGGAGCTCTCGGTTCAATAGACGAACGCGACTGATGATTCCCCGTCGATGCCTGTGACAATGAGCCCTGTAGCTGTCCTAGAGATCGAGTTAGTACAGAAAACCGAAAGAGTCTGCCAAGACAACTCGAATAATATGAATAGGTTTGCGGACCTAGCTCGGCTAGCAGACCGGGTGCAGACCTATGGATTCGACAGGCGAACGCGCCTGATAATTCTGAATGCGATATGTGTGCTTACCAGCTCTGTAGCTGCCCTGTAGCTCGAGATAAGTACAGAAAAACCGAGAGCGTCTGTCAAGACGACTCGAATAATACGAATAGGTTTGCAGACCTAGCTCGGCTAGCAGACCGAGTTCAGGCCTCTCGATTCAACAGGCGAGCGCGCCTGATAATTCTGAATGCGATAGGTGTGCTTACCAACTCTGTAGCTGCCCTACAGCTCGAGTTAAGATCAAAATACCGACAACACGTATCAAGATGACTCGAAATGGCCGTTCCCGCCGGGACGCTTTTTGGCCTTCAAAGTTACCCGATCGAGCTGAGATCAAGATGGAGAGCGGGAATAAGATCGAATATTACGGGAAAAAATACTAGAGCTCTAACGAATGTTCAAATTTCGAGAACAAAATTTTCAACCGACCAAAAGTCACCAAAAGGTCCGTCGAGATTTTTCTTGCCAACTAGCTCTCCAGCGCCCCCGAATTACTCTTAGCTTCCAGCAATTACTGGGCGCCGGCGGTAAACCCTCAACCTTTCTTACCGCCGGGGGACTCGTAGAGCTTCCTGATAGTATATAGTGTGGGAAAAAATCCAGGGAACGAGCGATTTTAGATCTCTCAAGATGACTCTAACAAAAAACAAAAAGTTTCGCAGACCTCTCAATGCGACAGGCGGACGCGTCTGATGTCTGCGAATCGACTCATGTGATTACCAGCCCTGCAGCCCACCTACAGCCCGAGTTGAGTGCAGAAAGCCGACAGCATCTCTCAGGATAACTCGAATAATACAATAGTTTCGTGGACCTGTTTCGAGCAGCAGACCAAGTTCTGAGCTCTCGAATCGACCAACGAACGCGCTTGATGTGTGCAAATCGATTTCTGTGCCCCGCAGCACTGTAGCCCTCCCCCAGCACGAGTTCAGTGCAGAAAATTGAGAGCACGTTTCACGAAGATTCGGAGAATACAAATAGCTCGGGCAGCAGGCCGAGTTCAGAGCCATCGATACAACAGACAAACGCGCCCGATAATTCCCAATCGATTTCTGTGACTATAAGCTCTGTAGCTGCCCTACAGCTCGAGTTAAGTACAGAAAACTGAGAGAATTTGTGAAGATGACTCGAATAATACGAATAGATTTGCGAACCTAGCTCGGCTAGCAGACCGAGTTCAGATCTCTGGATTCAACAGGCGAACGCGCCTGATGATTCTGGATGCGATAGATGTGCTTACCAGCTCTGTAGCTGCCCTGCAGCTCGAATTAAGTACAAAATACCTACAACGCGTATCAAGTTGACTCGAATAATACGAATAGGTTTGGGGGCCTAGCTCTGCAAGCACACCGAGTTCAGACCTATGGATCCAACAGGCGAACGCGCCTGATGATTCTGAGTGCGATAGGTGCTTACCAGTACTGTAGCTGTCCTGCAGCTCGAGTTGAGTAGAAAATACTGACAACATGTATCAAGTTGACTCGAATAATACGAATAGTTTTGCGGATTTAGCTCGGCTAGCAGACCGAGTTCAGACCTATGGATTCAACAAGCGAACGCGCCTGATGATTCTGAGTGCGATAGCTGTGCTTACCAGCTCTGTAGCTGCCCTATAGCTCGAGTTATCTTGAGAAAACCGACAGCGCGTATCAAGATGACTCGAAACGGCCGTTCCCGCCCGTGCGCTTTTTGGCCTTCAAAGTTACCCGATCGAGCTGAGATCAAGATGGCGATCGGGAATAAGATCGAATATCATGGGAAAAAATACTAGAGCTGTAACGAATGTTCAAATTTTGAGAACGAAATTTTGAACCGACCAAAAGTCACCAAAAGGTCTGTCGAGATTTTTCTTGCCAACCAGCTCTCCAGCTCCCCGAAATTACTCTTAAGCTTCCAGCAATAACTGGCGCCGGCGGTGAGCCGTCAACCTGGTCACCCTCGGAAACCTCGTAGAGCTCCTTGCAAATGTTCAGAGCTCAGGATCAAAGCGAGAGCTTCTAGGAGCTTTTCTACAAAAACTTCAAGTTCAGATTTTTCGGAGTCAACATAAAGTCGGTTCCTCCAAGTAAACTGGCACTAAAAATGGTTCTAGAAGGCTGATCTGCTCAGGGAAGGAAGTTAATATGTCAACTCGGAGTAAAAATCTGCTTTCTCAAAATGAATTGTCAAATATCTTTCAAAAACTGGGCGCCGGCGGTAAACCGTCAACCTTGGTTGCCGCCGGGGAACTCGTAGAGCTTCCAAGCTCGACTTAAGTTGAGAAAACCGACAGCACCTACCAACATTCTGACTTATAGTGAATGTGTTTTCACCTCTGAATGCGACAAGCGGACGAGTCTGATGTCTGCGAATCGACTCCTGTCATTATCAGCCCCGCAGCCTCCCTACAGCCGAGGTCAGTGCAGAAAACCGACAGCATCTCTCGACCAATACGAATAATTTCGTGATTCTAGATCGAGCAGAAGACCGAGTTCAAAACTCTGGATTCGACAGAGAAACGCGACTGACGATTCTGAATCAGTTTCTGTAAGCTCTGTAGCTGTCGTACAGCTCGAGTTGACTACAGAAAATCGAGAGTATCTGTCAAGATGACTCGAATAATACAAACAGGATTGCAGACCTAGCTCGGCAGCCAGACCGAGTTCAGACCTCTCGATTCAACAGACGAACGCGCCTGATTATTCTGCATAGATTAGCTGTGCCTACCAGCTCTGTAGCTGCCCTAGAGCTCGAGTTATGTTCATAAAACCGTCAGTGCATATCAAGATGACTTGAATAATACGAACAGCTTTGCGAACCTAGCTCGGCTCAGAGGCCGAGTTCAGACCTCTGGATTCAACAGGCGAACGCGCCCGATCATTCTGCATGCATTAGCTGTGCTTACCAGCTCTGTAGCTGTCCTAAAGCTCGAGTTATGTTCGTAAAACCGTCAGCGCATATCACGATGACACGAATAACACGAACAGGTTTCCGGACCTAGCTCGGCTCACAGACCGAGTTCAGAACTCTCAGTTCAAGAGGCGAACGCGCCTGATGATTCCGCATGCATTAGCTGTGCTTAACAGCTCTGTAGCTGCCCTACAGCTCGAGTTATGTTCAGAAAACCGTCAGCGCATATCAAGATGACTCAAAACGGCCGTTCCCGCCACAGCGCTTTTTGGGCTGCAAAGTTAGCCGATCGAGATGAGATCAAGATGGAGAGCGGGAATAAAATCGAATATCACGGGAAAAAAATACTAGAGTTCTAACGAATGGTCAGATTTCGAGAACAAATTTTTCAACCGACCAAAAGTCAGCAAAAGTTCCGCCGAGATTTTTCTTGCCAACTAGCTCTCCAGCGCGCCAGAATTACTCTTAAGTTTCCAGCAACTAGCTTAGGGAAGCTCTACGAGTCAATTGTAAAACCACCCAAAAGTTGTCACACTGGCGCCGGCGGTGAACCGTCAACCTGGTCACCGCCGGGAACCTCGTAGAGCTCCTTTCACGCGTGAGAGCTCAGAGCCGAAAGAGACAGCTTCTGGAAGTATTTCTGGAAAAAGGGAAAAATTGTTTTTTTTCGTGTCGACATGGAGATAGTTGCTCCAAGTGTTCTGATAGTAAAAGAGCGCCTACGGAGCTCATACTAAGACAGAGAAGCACTCATAGTCGTTTACAGGTGCGGAAAATCTGCTTTCTCAAAATGAATGGTTAAATATCTTTCTAAAAATCGCAAAACCACCTCAAAGTTATCACTTTGTCCTTTCTGGCCGGGTCGACCAACTAGCTCCACCCCGCGCCAGAATTCCTCTAGCTCATCGATAACGAAGAGCTCTACGAGGTACTGGGCGCCGGCGGTAAACCGTCAACCTTGGTTACCGCCGGGGGACTCGTAGAGCTTCCTGACAACATATACTGTCGGAAAAAAATTGCAGAGGACGAATAGTTTTTCAGCCGATTTCGAGTATCAGATCGAGTTCAGACATCTGAGTGCGACAGACGGACGCGTCTGATCTCGCCGAATCGATTCCTGTGATTACCCGCCCTGCAGCCTCCCTACAGCCCGAATTAAGTGCAGAACGCCGACAGTAGCTCTCATGATGACTGAAGAATACGAATAGTTTCGTGATTCTGGATTACGCGACAGACCGGGTTGAGAGCTCTAGATTCAACAGGCGAACGCGCCTGATGATTCTCAGTGCGGTAGGTGTGCTTACCAGCACAGTATCTGCCCTACAGCTCGAGTTAAGTAGGAAATACCGACAACGCGTATCAAGTTGACTCGAATAATACGAATAGGTTTGCGGACCTAGCTCGACTAGCAGACCGAGTTTCGACCTATGGATTCAACAGGCGAACGCGTCTGATCATTCTGAGCGCGATAGGAGTGCTTACCAGCACTCTAGCTGCCCTAGAGCTCGAGTTAAGTTAAAAATACCGACAACGCAGATCAAGTTGACTCGAATAATAGAAACCTAGCTCGGCTGAGAGACCGAGTTCAGACCTCTGGATTCAACAGACGAACGCGCCTGATCATTCTGAGCGATACGTGTACTTACCAACACTGTAGCTGCCCTACAGCTCGAGTTATGTTCAGAAAACCGACAGCGCGTATCAAGATGACTCGAAACGGCCGTTCCCGCCCCCCTGCTTTTTGGCCTTCAAAGTTATCCGATCGAGCTGAGATCAAGATGGCGAGCGGGAATAAGATCGAATATCATGGGAAAAATACTAGAGCTGTAACGAATGTTCAAATTTCGAGAACAAAATTTTCAACCGACCAAAAGTCAGCAAAAGGTCCGTCGAGATTTTCGTTGCCAACTAGCTCTCCAGCTCCCCGGAATTACTCTTAAGCTTCCAGCAGTAACTTGCTAAGGGAAGC
>CAUYUJ010003047.1:571052-594973 GCA_963575745.1 Prorocentrum cordatum | reverse complement strand
ACGGCGAAGGGTGAGCGGCATTTGAGTCCGAAAATCAACTTAGGTCCGAGCGTGTGCTATAAATGTGCTATAAATCCCACTCGACGGCTTGAGCCCAAAACAGCTACGGCGACATGAATGCGAGCGCGCCCTCTTGCGCACCACTCCATCGTCAACGCTATCGCCAGGGCGGCGACCTAGTGCCACCACAGCTCCGCTTGTTGGGACAATGCAACGCAACGCAGTTCAAAATACCACAATAACACTCAATGAGATATGATGGTGATGGTGATGATGACGATAGTGATGATGATGGTGGTGATGATGATGGTGATGATGATGGTATGATGGTAATGATGATGGCGATGGTGAGGATGACGATGGTGATGATGATATGGGGATGATGATGATGACGGTGATGATGATGATGGTGATGCCGCAACGCAATTCGTGATGACGATGGCGATGATGATAATGATGTGTTTTGTCGGGGGCGCGCAGCCGATAAGTTCACCACGGGCATGGCGGCAGCGGCCGCAGATGGACCAGACTATATAAATATAGCGAGCTGAGTGCCCTGCACGGGCTTCACCAGAAAGTTTGACATCTCACGGCTTCTGGGAGCTGCTGACCCAGATCTCCTCTCGTAAAGGACACGGAACGTGCGCTTCGCCATTTTGTTGCTGGGGTCGCTATGCGTAGATACAGGATTGTTCAGCATGGCCTGGAACACCGCCTTCGCGTTGACGTCATCGCCGACGCTCTCGATGTCATCGTGTGTCTCGCATGCTCTCGACCGCTTGCGTAGCTCTGGGATGTGAAGGCGCGGGCGTGTATAGGGGCCATCATCCGATGTTGCGGCCGGGTCGCCCCCCATTGCGTCGCTCGGGCTCTTCTCGGCTGCTGTGGCGACTGGCAAGCTAGGATCTGCGCCCGCGCCGTCGCCAGGGCTCTCTTGGACCTCGATCGCTCCTCCCTTCGCTGCCTCCGCTTCCTCCTTCTCCCTTTGCTGCTGCTCCCACTCTGTCACTGCGTCGGGAAAGCGCTCGTATGAATCGGGCGCCGACTGCAGGCCCAACGCCTGCACAAGCGGAGCGGGGTGTGCCATTAGATTCAGGCGCCAAGTCAAGATACAGAGGGGTGCGCAAGCTTGAGCCAGCACAGCTCGGGCCAACACCCCAATCGCACAACGCTCGTGGGATGTATGATGTGCGGTGAGCACAGGACATAAACGCAGAGAAACCATGGACAGCACAGCTCGGGCCAACACCCCAATCGCACAATGCTCGGGCTGGGCCGCATGCACGTGGGATGTATGATGTGTGGTGATTGTGATGATGATATTTGGTGTGATGATACAGAACCCGTTATATGTGTTTCACTCTTTGCATCCGCTTCATGCGTTTTTATTCGTTCACAATGTGTGCTTGTGTGTGTTAGCTTGATTTACCCGTCTTACTCGTTTCATATTTGTTGGTCTATTCGTTTCTACTTGCCTATTGCGTTTGGGTAACATCGGGTGCCCTTGGGTGGGTGTATTGGGGCCTCTTTGGGACCTTTTTGGGGCATCTTTGGGGCCTCTTGGGCCCCCTTGGGGACGTCTTCTTGGGGGGTGCGCAATCCTCGGAGGAGCGGCGAGGACGAGGAGAAATGGGAAGGATGGGAGGAGACAAGACCATACTTCAGCAGAACGCACTGCGGCCTCAAGTGTCGGGCTGGCACAGGGGCAACGGAAAACTTGAGGCCGACAACGGCGACGGCGGTGCCGCGCAAATCAACCACGTTAACAACTTTGCGACATATATCGAGATGCTTGGTGGGGTGAGGGCGAGGATATAACGCCATTCTCCAGGAGGACACTGGATGCGCTGAAAACCAACAACTTGAGAGCGCTTCTTCGAACCAACGTGGCCGCGGCGGGCGCCAGGCCGCAGGGCGGGGCACCAGATGGGAGGACAGCTTAACATATTTACAAACCTCAGATGTTCCCAACGATCTCCTGGTTTTGCCCCCTGTCCCTAAATTCGATCCACCCCCTGCGCGTTGTGAGGGAGCTCGCGAGAACAGATTGTTCATGGATGCATTTGGGTGATGTCTTCACGCCTTCACCTTCTTTACACCAGCGGCAGAGCTCGCAGCGTCGGAGGGCCTCTTCGGGGCCGCCTTATCGCTGCGATACAAAGCTGTCCCTGACTTGAGCGCAACAGAGTTGTACAATCTAGGGATATCCACGATGGTCTCTGCAAACTGTGAACCCTTGTTGTAAGGGCCATCATGGAGGACGGCGCTCTCGACAGGCAGCTTTACCCTCACGACGCCGTGAATGAGATTGACGGCGCTCCCTTGCTTCGCCAGCGGCACCCACCAATATGGAACCACAAACTGCTCTGGGCTTGGTTTACCAAACTTCGGGAGCTCGATCCTGGGAGAAACTAATGCTTCGTAGCCTTTGGGCGCAACGCCTTGGGTGCGGAGAGCGACTGACGTGGTAGGGTATTCTTTAGACACTCCAATTACAGACGAGAATGGAACCAAGATCAACGCACCCTTCTCGTATGATGTAGTCGTGGTCATCTCCCTCACGCTCGGTTTAGGGGTGTTGGCCCATGCTAGATTCACAGAAACCGCCCCAACCGTGCGATAGTATGTGTGCGCGAGGGCTTCGCGCACACGGGATTTCCCCAATTCGATATGTATATCGTGGTGGTCCAACTCGTTTGCACTTTCGACGTTCACGACCATTGAAAATAATTCCTCAATTGGCACAACTTTGTATTCGTCTGCAACTTTTCCAATCGGCACTTTGAGTTTGGCCTTAGCCATGGCAACGGACTTCAATGAGACATTCTGCCATGTGCAAGATTCCACCGCGTACCTTGTATCAGGTCCGTTAGTTTTCGTTACCATTGACCCCACTTTGAAACCCATCGCCTCCGAAGAATTCTTGGTCAATCCAGCCTCCCCGAACTCCCTCATGTGAACAGTCTCGGTCTTCGAAGGCTGCGCGGGTGCAAGATCTTTGTATGCCCATGGCAACGGCTTGTGATCCTTCAACTCAGCTTTGAGTTTGAACATGTCGCTGGGAAGCTCTTGGAAAACAGAATCGATGCTTTCGAAATGCTTCCTTGACTTCGAAAGCTTGTTGTGTATGCACAGGATAGCCCGCACCTCTGCATCGCTGAGGGTCTTGACAATCGTAGCCTGCGGGATCTCCATGTCTTTCGGGATGTTGGATGTCCAAGTCTTCGCTTTTCCCAAATAACCAATGAACTTCTCAATCGATGTACGACCTTTCCCAGTGTAGACGACCGCGTCGGCATTGGTCACGAGTTTGGACGTTCCATTATGTGTGTGGCTGTCTGGAGCAACAAGACTCGCTTTGATGAGAGATGTGATATATTCGGGCGCCGACGCGCAGTCTATCCCAGCTAACAACTTGAACGTCTGACCACTTATGTCCTTCCGACTTCGTAGCGTTTTCGAAAACGCGTCGAGCTCACGAAGGAAAATTGGTTTATCTTCGCCGCCTGCCCACTTGATTACGTAATCTGCCATTTCACGCACCTGTCCTGTGAGATGAGGCTTCCCCTGTTCAATAGACCTAGCAATTCCATCCAAGTTATATGATCCTGTCATTTTTCTGGCACGCGCAGAACGGGTGTGTATTTGCAGCAAAGTTTGAATTTTGGTTTGGGCCCGTTCGATGCCGTGTGCTGCGTTTCCAGCTTCAGACAAAAAGTTTGCCACAAGGGGAATCTCGTTGGCGACTTGATGCCGCGCGACATAGTACATAAGGCCACGTTCCAAGACATCTTTGAACCCAGGGTCGGCGGCAATTATCTTGTCTTTCGACAATTTCCCATCTGTCGTGTACTTCTCGTCCAACTCAGAACTCGCACCATGGAACACCGCTCTGATGAAACCAGTCGTGTGGCTGCATGTGACGGTGGTCGCTCTCAAATCGTGGGCGGCGATGTACGGTATCATACCGTCCGAGCTGTCGCTGAGTTCTTTGTTGAAATCGTACTGACGTGTGCTGTTCGGGCCCACCTCGAAACACGTAGCGTTCGATGTCATTTTTTCGCTAAACCATCGGATAATATCTCGAGCCCCAACGCATGTACGTCCATTGGATCCAGCCCTTGGCCGAATCTATTTTCGGGATCCACTCCGACTTTGTCTGGCTGGATGCGCTCTCTATAAGCTAATCCTTGTTGCGTAAAAATTGTCATGACTTTGTCTGCTTTCGAAATCATCTGCTTTGCCTTCGTCTCGTCGTCACTATTGTGAACGGATTCTATAATCGCTACAATGTCTGCCTTCACTGCACGATTTTTTTCCAACAACGCCATGCGTGATGGATACTCAAAGTCACGATGCGTCTCGAAGTATCAAAGGGAACCGCTAAAACGGCTATAGCACCGACGCGATGATGGCAGCAGGGTTGTTGGCGGCCGAACTTCGGTGACTTCCTCGAGAAACACAGAAACGATAACAATTTCCACCAAATCAGAAACAAAAAGCACATTGGCGAACATCAAAATCAGCAGAAAGCAACATGGATTTCGCGCCGAGGATCATCATAATCACGGAACCAAGCATAGAAATCCGCTATTTGCACATCTGGGTAAATGGACTTAGCAGATTACCTAAGCAGGTTACCAACCTCGCTAACCAGTTTGGTGTTAACCACACTAACCCACTTGATGATGTTGCCCTTAAGATGTTAAAAGCAGGTTGCTGGGACGCGAGCGGTTACATAACCGTGCCATGTGTTTATGCGCACTTGCATATGAATAGATGGGTTGTTTGCGAAGTTAGCGTACTTGTAAGTTGCGTTGTGCATGTTATAAGCCAAGATACATCCACTTACAAGCGCGCCAAGTGCAAAGCAAAGAGGGCGGTGATTCAAGCAGAGGAGCCCAGAGCGGCCTCCGGCACCGTTTCCGGGCAGATCCGCTGGATCCGCCGACGAATCCCAAACCGGCGCCCTCGCTTGAGACATCCTCACAAAACCGGCCCCGGGGGCGGTGCCCAGAGGAGCCCAGAGCGGCCTCCGGCACCGTTTCCGGACAGATCCGCCGACGAATCCCAAACCGGCGCCCTCGCTTGAGACATCCTCACAAAACCGGCCCCGGGGGAGGTGCCCAGAGGAGCCCAGAGCGGCCTCCGGCACCGTTTCCTGACAGATCCGGTGGATCCGGTGACGAATCCCAAACCGGCGCCCTCGCTTGAGACATCCTCACAAAACCGGCCCCGGGGGAGGTGCCCAGAGGAGCCCAGAGCGGCCTCCGGCACCGTTTCCGGACAGATCCGGTGGATCCGGTGGATCCGCCGACGAATCCCATTCCGGCGCCCTCGCTTGAGACATCCTCACAAAACCGGCCCCGGGGGAGGTGCCCAGAGGAGCCCAGAGCGGCCTCCGGCACCGTTTCCGGACAGATCCGGACAGATCCGTGGATCCGCGCCCCGGGGGAGGTGCCCAGAGGAGGAATGAGGAGGAGGAGGAGGAGGAGGAGGAGGAGGAGGAGGAGGAGGAGGAGGAGGAGGAGGAGGAGGAGGGAGGAGAGAAGGAGGAGGAGGAGGAGGAGGAGGAGGAGGAGGAGGAGGAGGAGGAACCTCATCCTCACCCTCGCCAACAAGCGCACGCACCTTCTTCTATATACAGAAACTCCCGATCAACCGCAGAGCGGCCGGCTAGTATGCTCGCGTGTTAACCAGCTTGTAGATCCCAAGCCCTCGATATCCACTTCGTCTTTGACCGTGCCCCCCCTGAGGGTATATCTTCCTTCCATGCCACGTGTAATTGGCGCAGCCCCTAAACCAGGAGGAGCATGAAGGATGGCCAAGGGAGGGAGCGATGAGGAAGGGAGTGGATGAAGGGAGGGAGGAGGTAGGGGGGCAAGAGAGAGGAAAGAAGAAGATGGAGGACAAGAGTGATTCGCAAGAGGGCGAAATGAAGTCTCAGGCGAGAGTGTCCAATTATGAGGGCGTCCCGAGTGAGAGCGCGATTCCAGAGCGCCGAAGGAGCGATTCGTCAATAGATTGCCAGAAATGCTCGTGCGATAGCGCGATTCCTGATTGACTTGCATATGAGTCCCACGCGAAAGCCTCAATACATGGTGGGGAAATCTCCGGCGGATGCCGTTGTTGTGATGGACCGGGGGCGAAAGACACAGTCTGAGGCTCAAGATTTCCCTTGTGGAAAAAGCTGGTACGAGCCCCGGGAGGGGCACTCCTGTTGAAAAACAGAATTGGCATTAGAGGGGGGATCAACAATAATTGTTCTTTAGAAATTAGAACTCAACAACACAGACTGTTCGCTCTTATCTGCTCAACATCCTTCCCGCACGTATATCCCAAACCCTTGATGCCCGCCCTCTGCATTTTCGATCGTACCCCCCGCTGGGGTCTATCTTCCTCACCTGCCACGTGTAGCTGGCGCAGCCCTTCAAGCAGGGGAAGAGGGAGGACGCAAGGAAGGGGCAGGGGGCAGGGAGAGGGATGGAGCACGGGAGAGACTGGCAGGGGGGAGGTTGCGGTCGGGGCGCTGAAAAAGGAACCCTTTTCGTCGGGGACGAGCTCGGTGTTCTTCGGTTGTTTTACATCAAGGGCAAAAAAACGCCCCTACCCTGGTTTACGACGCGCTGTGCGCTGAAACTCCTGTGGGCTGACAGGGTAAACCCTGCGTGATGTGCCGCGTCCTGGCGGCTCTAGGCTTTGGGGGTTCCTAGGAGGTTTACAGACCTCGCACTTGTAACCCAGGGCAGGGTCGATTTTTGTAATCCCTCAATTACAGTCTGCCTTGGGTCTTCCTCAGCTTTTCCACTGGAGATCGAAGTCGAACTTATGGGAGACAGGGGCCTCCTTCCTGATCTCTAGGGTCCCTCAGGTCCACGCCCCGACTGCAGGAGCAGAACAGAGCGAGCGGTCGAGAGCCGGACGGGCGAGCCCCCGCGCGGGCGAGCCCCAGCGGGCCGGGGATCGGGCGGCGGGGCCCATGGGCGGCGGGGTGGACCGGGCGGGTCGGTGCAGCACCAGTCAGGAGGGAACAAAAACACACAGACACAAGTAATCGTCCACTCTCAAGAGAATAGGGGAAAATATGGGAAGTGGGGGGGAAGACAAACACCCAGAAAATATGGGAAACTATGGGGAATATATTTTTTGTATATTTATTTGTGTGTCCCAGGGCCCCTTCAACCAGTCGTGATGGTCGCGGGCGCGGCGAGTGAACAAGATTGCGGGGGAAGTCCCTCGCGGCGAGGGGGCGATTCGTGTGTGTATCTATATATATATACATCGTGAGGGAGTCCCGCGCGAGAGTGCGATGCTGAATGAAAGGTGGGGACGTATCAAGGGGAGCCGTTGTGTTGCTGTTGTTGTTGTTGTTGTTGTTGTTGTTGGTGTTGGTGTTGGTATTGGTGTTGGTGGTATTGTGGTTGTTGTTGCTGCTGTTGTTGTTGTTGTTGGTGTTGTTGGTATTGTTGGTGTTGTGATTGTTGTTGTGGTTGTTCTTGTTGCCCGTGGGCCAGCAACCCAGGCTGAGCCTCAAGATGTTTGTTTGTAGAAAGATCAGGTGCGATTCCCAGGAGGAGCACCTACATGGAAAACACAACAGGCACCGGAGGAGGGGGATCAACAGTAGTAATTTTCAGAGACCCGAATCATCAGGGGTAACTCGGGTCAGGGCTAACTCGGGTTCGTTGTTCGGGGATCCGAACCCGAGTTGCCCCGGGCCCGAGTTACCCCGGATAACTCGGACGTCCAGAGCCCCAAATCATCAGGGATAATTCGGGTCAGGGCTAACTCGGGTTCGTTTCTCGGGAATCCAAACCCGAGTTACCCTGGGCCCGAGTTACCCCGGATAACTCGGGCGCCCAAAATTTCAGACATGGGAATTCAGTAACGGCTGAGGGGGCAGCATGTGGTTCTCCCGGCGGCGCTGGCAGCGGGGTCGAGGAGGGCGAGGTTTCCCAGGAGGGGTTGAACAAGGAGGGAGGAAGAGGAGGAGGAGGAGGAGGAGGAGGACGAGGAGGAGGAGGACTCGTCAACGATATTGGAATGCACCTCCCTCCAAGTTCCCTCACCATAGGCCCCTCACAAGGATTCATTTTCACTGAAAGAGGTGCCCCGTTGGGACGCAACTGACAGAAAATTCAGAATTGTGCCAGAAGCCACTCCTGGGACTTCAACGCCGCGAATCACCGTTACTGCTGCGTCTTGACGATCCTGCACCGTGCCAGAGCACCATTCCTGGGATGCCAACTCCAGCGAAACAACGTAAGTGTTGCGTCCTGAGAGTCCGACATCACGCCAGGACGCCATTTCTGAGACGATCACCATGAGAATCCTTGAAACTACTGGAAACTCTTATTTATATAAAAACGAACGTGCGCGGCGCTAGGGTGAGAACCGTTTGACAAGGAGCCGCCCTCCATCCGCGAAAGCTCTTGCATTGTTTTGCTACGGATGTGCGCGGCGCTGAGACGAGAGCCACAGTTTGAAAACGACCCGACCGCCATGCGTGAAACTAATGCATATTTGGGAAGCGGATGTGCGCGGCGCTACGGCGAGAGCCACATTTTGAGAACGATCCGCCCTCAATCCGTGGTCATAGTGGTCAGGAATCTCAGGCGATACGCCCGGCCCACCCTTTCGACCGGCCTCGGGGTGCGACAGGAAGGAGTTATTCAGAAGGAGGATGAAGAGTGGAGTGGGAGTGGAACCGCTGACGAAGTAAGACATGAAAGAAACTGCCTCAACTAAGCTCGACGAGACACGCGACGATGATGTGGCTCATCACCACCGCGCCTCCAGCCCAGCGGTGCCGACGCAGAGCCCCCAGACGTGATGCGAACACCCAGGCTGAGGCTGCGCGGCGACTGCTGCCTCGCCCTTTGAGATCGTACACATTCATCATTGCTAATTCTTCGAAGCTTCTATCATTTTTTGAGGGGCCCAGATCCTTTCTTTTCTAATTGTTTTATCCCGGGCCTCTTCCTGGCCACTAGGTGGCCAGGAACAATCAGAAACGAGCACCATCAGAAATGGACACGATTAGTAATGAACGACGTGTAGCTGATCGAGGCAACCAAGTGGCCGAACTCGGCGAAGAACATGAGGGCGACAATGATAAACAGGGGTCCCACTCAGCTAATTCACCGTGGCGGGCGCCTGGGGTGCCCATGTGAGCGCCCTGGGAGCGCCCCGGGAGCCCCTGGGATATCTTGGAAGCATCCTGGAATGTGCGGTGAGTCCCTGGGAAGGCTCTGGACCCTGGGAGCAATGGGATCGCCTGGAATGGCTCTGGGAAGGCCAGGAGGCGCATTGCACGGTTCCACACAGCACCCTCAGCTGTATCATTGCCAGGTGCACTGATGGTCGGATGCTGGGTCAGCATCGGCCGAACTTTCTGCAGCAGACGGTGCGAAAATGACGGTCCGAAAATGAACGATCGATGCCATGGCGTTCAGGGCCTTTGCTGCAGCCGTCGCGAATCTGTCGGCGGTCGCTGCCTCGCGAGCCGCGCTGGCCGCGAGCCTGAGCACGCGGCGCACCCCACCGCCAGACAGCAGGCCAACAGCGGCGCCATCCGCCACAGTTCGCTCCACGCTGGCCAAGCTTGCGTCGCTGAGCATGCAGATGGCGTCGGACTGCTTCGCGTCGCCGCCGCGCTCCTCCGGCCTCCCGCCTCTAAGACGCCGGAACTGCGGGAACGTACTGAGCTCGGCGTCGGGCCGCGTGTCGGGCACGTCGTCGGGCGACGAGCCGACAATGGTCTCGGCATCGGACTGGGGGTCGGCATCGGCGTCCACTTCCTCGGCGGCGGCGGCTGCGGCGCCGGCGGCAGGGTCGTCGTCCCCCGTGAGGGTCCTGACAGCGTCGCCGCCTGCGGCAGGCAGCCTCCAGCAGACCACCCTGGAGAGATCCAGGATGTTCGAGAACGCCACGGCGCCGCACGCGCACCGACCGCGCACGCGCCCCGACCGCCGAGCACCGCGTGCTCGATCACGCGGGCGAGGGCGCCTGCGACAGGCACGAAGTCCACCGCGTCGGCTCGCAGCGACTGCTCCGTCAGCACTGCCTCCTGCTGCACGACCCCCACCGCTGGCACCAGAGCCCTGAAGCGCCTCTGGATGGATTTCACCTCGGTCTGTGATGCCTCAGCCAATGCGCTCGCAGGAAGATCGAAGACGTGCGAGGCCACGTCCTGCCTCGCAACGGTCGGGAGGCGACCAGACAAAGCGGCCGCAAGGACGGGGGGCACGAGTTCAAGCCGCGTCGAGAGCTCGGAATCGTTGCCGAGCACCGATCGCAGGTCCTCCAGCCGCTTCGGCAGCGCCGCACTCTCGCTCGTCGGCCTCCTCGCGAGACTGTCTGCTGCAGCTGCCACCTCCGTGCGCCGCTGACGCCTGCCAGCTGCACTGCTCTCCATGTTTCGCCACACACCGGGGGCGATTCCCGTAGCCACCCCCCGTTGCGACGATCCCCAACCGCCCCGGTCCGACTGAGCTCCAACGCTGCCGACGACGCCAGGGGCCGGTGGGCGGAAGCTTGCCGACTCGAGCAACTGGGCTTCGTCCGCCGTGGACGGCCTGAGCCAAAGCGGCTACGGACGGAAGGTGGAGGAGGAGGAGGAGGAGGAGGAGGAGGAGGAGGGAGGAGGAGGAGGACGAGGGAGGAGAGAGGAGGGAGAAAGAGGAGCAGATTGCATTGGGCGGGCGCCGTTGGGGAGCGCCCCTGATCCACATCCGTGTGCTCGGGCCGGCTGCGCGCGCAGGGGCGGGAGAAGGAGGATGAGGAGGGGGGGGACCAGGGGGAGGAAGAGGTGCCCATCCCCTTCTGCCCGCTTGCCCGTTGCTCGGCCTCCTGGGAGGCCCCCGCTCGCCACCGCGGGACTCGCCTCGAGCCTCGAGATCCTGGTCAGAACGCACCCCTTGAGAGGTCCAGGGAGTAGCGGTACCGGTCTCACTCGGTCTCCCTATCAAGGGGACGTGGCATTACAGCAGCTTGTATGTGGATCAGTGAGTGGTTCTCGCTGTCCCAGGGCCAAACAGTAAGAACGGAGTGCGCAGCCTTGCCCGCCCGCCCCCCTGAAAGGAAGGGGAGCACCCAGCAGTAAGACTCCAGGCGGCCAAAGATCGCAAACGACAGGGCGGGCGGAACGACGTCGGTCCTGACAGAAAACAATGCAGTGCAAACCTCTCGTCGCAGACATCACTCCAGGCCTACATCAGCAAGTTCACTAGGGTACGGGAGGCTGTCGTGACGGGTAGGGCGCAGACCCAGGTTCCCGTCGCGAAGCAAAAGTTTCCAGACTCTGGCCCCCTTCGCGAAGCAAGAGTGTCCAGAGCCAGGTCCCCGTCGTGAGTCAAGAATGTCTGGTCGCGGGTTCCCGCCGTGACGCGGGAGTGTCCAAGCCCAGACATCCGTCGCGAAGCAGGAGGGCTTGTTCTCGGGCCCCCGTCGTGCAGCAGGTGTGTCTGGACCCGGGCTCCCGTCGTGAAGCAAGCGGACGTTCCTGACCTTGGCCCCCGTCGAGAAGCATGTCCAGACCCGGGCGCCCGTCGTGTTGCAAGTGTGTCCAGACAGGAGCTCCCGTCTCGGGAGCGAAAGAAGGACGTACACGTACATGAATCCACGCCTGTTTCGAGAGTCCGCATTGCGCAAGTGTTCGTATCATGCGGCCAGTCTCGCGGATCGAGAGGCCGTGTTCATGTACATAGCTTGGCGCGTACGTCCTTCGTGGGCTCCCTACCTTAGTGAAGCATGAGTATCTGGACCATGACCCTCGTCGTGAAGCAGCAGTTTCTGGTTTCTTTGTTCCACTCGGGCAGCAGGAGTGTCCGGCCAGGGCCCCACGGTGCAGCAAGAGTGCATCGATTGCACGTAGAACGCAAGACCAGGCAGCCCTCTGCGCCGCAAAAACGAAATGCGGCGAACATGGTGCGTCAAGGACTCGGTGAGCCATTTCGGGGGGGGGGTCGCATCTCCACCAGCTGCCCGATGAACGATCGAACCAATGCGCTCGAAACCACCACGCAGCATGCTCTTTGGCAACGACACGGTCTCACATGGACACTACGTTTACAAGCTCAAGTCGTTAGCGATGCAGTGCCAAGCCAGTGGCATGAGTAATGCGATATTCAGAAATTGGTTCCAAACATGCCATACCAAGAATTGTGTACGCAATTATCCCCAACACATTCCAGAGGTTGTAGCGTAGTCAGCTGGCCGGCGGTTCAAGATAAACATCACAGTGCCACTATAATCAAGACCGCCGAGCACCTTCGAAATTTGGCGTATGTGCAATAACCTCACTCGGATACCATCGTGCGCTACTGCAGACCTGGATTCCGACCAGCCAGCCTGCTGCAGGTTGTCATATGACAACCACAATCAGTCGGCCATACAACCCCAACCACGGGTTGGATAGGACGATGCAGCAAAACCCAGCGTTGGCGAAGATCGGTTGACGCAGCCCAAACTAGTGGGAGGAGGAGGAGGAGGACGACGACGAGGAGGAGGAGGAGGAGGGAGGAGGGAGGAGGAAGCAGGGAGAAGAGAAGATGGAGGAGGGAAGAGGCCCCCCGACGAATTTGCCGACGACGAGCGGCACCGCGAGGTGACCGTCGAGCGGCGCCAGAAGTGGTTCGAGTCTCTCGACGTCGAGGAGCTGCTGCTGCAGCGGGGCATCTCGTTCCGGCCCGTCACGTGGAACGAGGACCGCGCTCCCAGCTCCTCTGGGGTCCACCCATGCCAGTCTTGTGGAAGTCGATTAATGGAGAGGAAGCGTGCTGCCCAATAGTTTACAGATGTCTAACAATGTTTCAAACATGTTTTTATTATAAACACATGTTCAAAACATGTTCAGAGCATGCTTTACACATATTTTAAACACATGTTTAATTCAAGGATCGGATTGTTAGAGTGTCCACTGTCATGGCATCCATAATGCCAGTCTGTCTTCCAGGACCGATGTTTGATGACCCCTGGCCCGAAAGATGTCTTCAGAGGCCGCAATGCGCGAGCAGCAAGCACACATCGAGGACCATCGGCTGCAGCTCGACGGCACGTGGAGGAGGAGGAGGAGGGGGGGTGCGGAGCAGGACGGGGCAGGCGGGCGAGCGGGCGGGGGGCAGGAGGAGGAGGAGGAGGAGGAGACGGCGGAGGAGGAGGTTGGCGGTGGGAAGTGGGGAGAAGGAAGCGGAAGACTGGAGGAGGAGGAGGAGGAGGAGGAGGAGGAGGAGGAGGAGGAGGAGGAGGAGGATTGGAGGATTGGAGGACTGGAGGATTTGGACGAGGCGGAGGAGGAGGAGGTCTGCGCGCCGAGGACCACTGGCTGCAGCTCGATGACTTCGACAACACCGAGTACGACATCCGCACCCCCGAGCAGTGGCTCGAGCAGGGGTGGACGGAGGCGGGGTTCCTGCCGGTGCGCGCCTGCGGTCTGCGCCTCAGCGAGGAGCGCGCCCCCTCGGAGGGCAGAAACAGGGGCGACGACGGCGACGGTGGTGGCGGGAGCAGCGACGGCGGCGACCTCAAGGGCGGCAGGAGGGGGGCGACGACGGGGACGGGGACGGGGATGACGGCGACGGCGGCGACGGCGGCGACAACGAGGGTGGCGGGGACGAAGGCGACGTCTTCGTTGCGGCGTTACTTTCGTCTCGGCGTTACTTCTGGAGATGATCGTTGCCACGGCTGCGCGCGGCTCGAAGCACTTGCCAGGATGGATCCCGGGAGGGGTCCAGGGGCCATTGTTGAATATTTTTTGGTTTGACGAGGGCGACGATGAGGACAACCACGACGATGGCGAGGACGACGACATCAGAGGAGCAGGAGGAAGAGAAGGAGGACGACGAGGACGAGGACGACGGTCGACGACCCATGTTTAAAACGTCTTGAAACACGCCAGCGGATTTTGCTTCCCAGTTTCGGCCTCTGGGGGCCGTTTCCACGCCGACGTCTGGAAACGATCCGGGACGAGATACTGGCCCCGTGGAAGTTCTACATGATTACCGAGCCCACGGCGCTAGAGGTCTGGGGTCGAGGAGGAGGAGGAGACGGAAGGGAGGAGGGGGATGGGGAGGAGGAGGAGGAGGAGGAGGAGGAGGAGGAGGAGGAGGAGGAGGAGGAGGAGGAGGAGGAGGAGTTGGAGGAGGAGCAGGAGGAGGAGCAGGAGGAGGAGCAGGAGGAGGAGGAGGAGGGGAAGGAGCCGAACGTTGCAGAGACATCACAGTGCCCGAGGTGCGTCAAGCCCCCCCTGCGCGGCGAGCCTTCCAGGTGACAGCGGCAGGGGGGACACGCCAGGAAGCCGCCGCAAGCACGTCGGCGACGCCAGAAGTCGGGCATGATGTCCGCCAGAGGGGAGAGAGCGTCGCCCTCGACCAGATCTGGGGCCCACGTGCTCCCCGCTCTCGCCACTGCGAGCACCGCCAGCGTCGACAGCTCGCAGCGGTCGTCGTCGTCGTCGGCGGCGGCGGCGGCGGCGGCGGCGGCGGCGTCGCCTCCAGCGAGCGGCGTGCGCGGGCGCCGCGGGCCTCCGCCCGCACCGCGTGGCCGACGCAGCCGCTCCCAGACGGGAGCTGGGCTGCGCACGAGGGCCTATGCTCTCGAGGATCGATCGAGGCGGCCTCTCGAGGATCGATCGAGGCGGCCTCTCGAGGATCGATCGAGGCGGCCTCTCGAGGATCGATCGAGGCGTGCCAAAGAGGGCCTTTGCTCTCGAGGATCGATCGGGGCGGCCTCTCGCCCTCGGCGGAGGGGCGGCGGGAGGCCGGCGCCAAAGCGGGCGGGAGCGAACCCGGGGCCCCATGCCACCGGCGGGAGCAGAAGGCGATTGCCCGAGAGATGCCAAGCCTTTGGGGGCTCAGGGTTGCCGGAAGCCGCCACGTGCTCCGCCATCCTTCGGGGAGAGAGCGATCGGGTTGGGAGGAGAAGGTTGGGGCACCAATTCCCGGATGGCTCCTGGAGGGCGCAGGAGGAGCCCCAGAGCGCCTTCCAGCCTCCGACAGAGCTCGCAGCCCTCCTGTGAAGTTGCAGCGTGTCCCGGAGGCGTTTTCCTACTGTTTCCCACTGCGTGTCAAGTTTTCCACAAGATCTCAGAGCTTCCAGAGCTCTCTCGAGGGAACTTGCAACTTGCGAAAGATTCTGTCGCCGCGCTCTCCGGGCTTTGGACACGACAGGGGACAAGATCATCCGCAGACTCGCGTACGCCGAGTGGGCGTCTTACACAGCCGTACCCTGCATCTTCCGAACCCCCTTCCTCCCAGCACGATCGCGGCCTTTCTGGGCCGCGTGACCTCGGGGGCCCCGAAACGGGGTGGTGACTGACGGAGGAGGAGGTGGAGGAGGAGGAGGAGGAGGAGGAGGAGGACCACCTCCCCCTCCAACTTATGGTGGTGGTGGTGTTGGGAAACAGGCCCATCGCTGCATATGCTTCGCGTGCGGCCTCGGGAGGCCGTGTCCGGACCCCTGGGCCGCCAAGCAGCACATCGGGACGACAACGCGACCGGGTGGAGACGGACGGGGCTACAGGACGAGGATAAGCTTGTGGAGGAAGATCAATGGAGAGGAAGCGTGCTGCCAAATAATCTCCAGATGTCTAAACATGTTTCAAACATGTTTTAGATATGCAACAACATGTTTGAAGCATTTTTAGAGCATGCTTTACACATTGTAAACACATATGACAGGATTGTTAGAGTCTCCATTGGCAAGGCATCCACAAGGATAAGCCCTTCCCAGAGCGTGCCAGAGCGCTTCCAGAGCGAGCCGAGACGCTCCGGGAAGGCCGCGGCGCCCGACGCATTCTCGAGCCAGATGTATCCTCTCCCGATGTTGTCATCGCCCTGGTTTTAGGTCGGGCATGTCCGCCTACAGGCCGATTTTGCACGAAACATAAAACAGATTCGTCGAAACATCTGCAGAAATATTCAAACATACGAACAAAAATCGCCCCCGGACTAATTTTTAGACTATTTTTGAATTTTCCCCCTGCAGAGGGACAGGCCTGACTTGGCCCTGACTTCGTCTTACCTGGAGGAGAGCGGGACGAAGCTTCGGGGGCCCGCTTCGCCAAGCAGCCTCGGCGTCGGTGGGGCCCTGGTGCACGGCGTCTCTCCGGGCCCGCCTCGATCGGAGCCGGGCGCCTGCCCCCGAGGACGGCGGCGGGGTGTGGCAGGAGTGCGTTGCGGTGGGCCTCACCGAGGACAAGAGGTTCCAGGCCGGCGTTGGGCCGGGAAGCCGTGGCCGGGCGCGAAATCATCCGGAGGTGGATCGACCTCCCACCCTGACGCCTCGATTCAGGCATTGGCCGTGTTCGGTTCGCGAGAGGGCGTCGCGGCCGTCAGTTTTCACCAAGGCCGCTTTCACCAAGGGGAGGTTTACTAAAGGGAGGTCTGCCCACGGCCGATAATTGTGTGTGTGTGTGTGTGTGTGTGTGTGTGTGTGTGTGTGTGTGTGTGTGTGTGTGTGGTGTGTGTGTGTGAGCGTGTGCGTGCGGGGGGGATAAATTGGGGGGGCCGCTGAAAAGGGGCCCTCCTTCCGGGCCCCCAGAGGTGCCCTGCAAGGCCCCAGAAGGGGCCCCTTGGGGCCCGAAAAGCGGCTCCTCTCTTCCCCCCCTTTTTCGTCGCCCTGCATGACTTCGCGCCCAGTGCGGCCGATGTCTCCGCCATCGGGGGCGCGATGTGGTCGGCGCTGCAGGGGGACTCTGCGCGCGAGGGCGGCCCGACGCGGGGCCTCTCCCAGCCCCCCCCGCGTCCGCCGCCGCCCCCGCCTCCCCGAAGGCTGCCGGCGATCCCCCGCGCCTCCGAGGCCGTGGTGCCCTCGTGGCGTGGGCCCCCCGGGGCTTGGACCTATTGGGACTCCTTTGCCCGGGGCCTCCTCCTCCTCCTCCTCCTCCTCCTCCTCCTCCTCCTCCTCCTGCTCCTCCTCCAACTCCTCCTCCTCCCCCTCCTCCTCCTCCTCCTCCCCCTCCTCCTCCTCCTCCTTCTCCTCCTCCTCCACCTCCTTCTCCTCCTCCTCCTCCTCCTCCTCCTCCTCCTCGTCCTCGAAGAGCCCGAAGAGCCCGAAGAGCCCGAAGAGCCCGAAGAGCCCGAGCAGGGCCGCCGTCGGCCCAGGGCCAGGAGAGGACCTGCCGCCGCCAGCTGTCACACGCCCGGAAGGTGGCCTCAGATCCGGCGATGTGAGTTCTTGATCCTCGGGAGCCCTGGGGCGGGGGTCGTCGGTGCAAACGGGGGTCAGCCAGAGCGGCGGATCTTGCAGGATCCTGCAGGGCCAGGGTCGCATCGACCCGGGCCTGGGTGCAGGATCCTGCAGGATCGTTCGCATTGACCCGGGTTTGGGTGCAGAATCTTGCAGGATTCTGCGATGCCTGACTGACCCGGGTATGGATTGAGCCGGGTCAGGAGATCCCCGATCCGCGGCTCCAGAGTTCCCCACCGCTTCCCCGGGGGCAGCTCTCCATCCTCGATGCTTGCGGGATGGCCCCAGGACCCGAAACGGGCCCGACGAGTTGATTTTGGTCGACTGACGCCAGGGCTGAACAGATGAATCCTTCCAGAACTCAGCCACGCGCAGAGGGGGGTGGGGGGGAGGGGAGAGGGCTTCTTAGAAGCACCCCTGCTTCTCAGAAGGCGCGGGCCTTATCTATAGGTGTGCGGCCGGCGCCTTCTAAGAAGCAGCCTCCTTCTAAGGAGCCCCCCCCTCCACCCCCTTGTGCGCGCCGCCAAAGAGCGCCGCCAAAGACTGAAGGGAACAGGGTGGCATCGAGCGCTCGTGCTCGCGCGCCCGCGCGCAGGTGCAGTGGGTCGAGCCAGCCGGGGACCAGGTGGCCCGGGACCGGGACAGGGCGCCGGCGGTGCTCACCCGGCTGCAGTGCCTGTTCCTGGGCGAGGACCGCGGCAGAGAGGGCGGATGGCAAGGGGGAGGGCAGGAGAGCGAGAGAAGCGGAGGAGGAGGAGGAGGAGGAGGAGGGGGAGGAGGAGGAGGAGGAGGAGGAGGAGGAGGAGGAGGAGGAGGAGGAGGAGGAGGAGGAGGAGGGGAGGAGGAGGAGGAGGAGGGGGAGGAGGAGGAGAAGGAGGAGGAGGAGGAGAGGGGAGGAGGAGGAGGAGGAGGAGGAGGAGGGGGAGGAGGAGGAGTTGGAGGAGGAGCAGGAGGAGGAGGAGGAGGAGGAGGAGGAGGAGGAGGACAACGAGAAAGAGAGCGAGGCCTCGTCCTGGAGGGCGGGAGGAAGCAGCAGCAGGAGGACGATGAGGAGGCGGGCGGGGAAGAAAAAGTGGAAGACGGACCGCTCGGCGGCCGAGGACCCGGAGCTCTTCGCGGACCGCGTCAAGTTCGCGTTCGAGTCCCTCAGGCCTGGGCCGATCGAGCGGAGGGTGATCTCCCAGAGCATCGAACCCACATCAGAAAGAACCGAACCGGAAGTGGTTCAACCTTCCTCCAATAGTGAAAGAGAGAAGCCAAGGAAAAGATAGATGCTCCAGTAACTCTTGGGCCCCCCAATAAATTGATGATAAGTTCAAGATTCAAGAAACATCAAGATTTATGTATGTATATATATCTCAAGATAAATCAAGAGGATGATTTTCCCCGCGTGAAGCACCGAACACAGCACCGGCACCCCAGACCTCGGCAGTCCTGCGCCGACGTGGCCACGCAGAGATCCGCCACGACTGCCGGTGGGATGGATACACGGTGGGGGCGTTGGGTGATCTGCACGCACGAAATGGGTACTGAAAGAATGGGTACAATGCCCAACAGCGGATCTTGTTCAGGAGGCGGCAGACCCGGAAGGATTCCTTGCCTGACGAGGGCGGCGGTGATATCCATGGCCGATCCACGGTCAGAGCTCAACCGGCTTCCAGACTTCTGGGTTCCTCATCGAATGGTTCCCTATCCAATGCCCTCGCCCTACCTCCTCCGCTCCGTGGAGGTTGATCGGCGGCGCCCTCGGGGGGGAAGTCAGAGGGAGAAGGCCTTCTCAGAAGGCGGAAGCCCTCGCGCCTTCTGGAGGCTGTCGGCGGCGTTCGGGGAAGGCTCGAGGCCTTCCGAGCCCTCTGCGAAGGCCCGCCCCGTCTCACTTTCCCCCTGGGCGCGCCGCCGAGTTGAGGGATGGAGGGTCGAGGCTCGAGGTTTGGGGATCGAGGGATCGAGGGCTGAGGCCTCGGGAAGCCAAAGAGTTACCTGCAACTGTATAGGGCCTCCGCCCCCTCGGAAGCCTTCCGGGGGACCACGCGGCACGGAGACCCCCTTGGGGATCCGTGGGGGCCCCCAGAGCCGCGAGACCCTTGGATGCCGGGGAGGAGGAGGAGGAGGAGGAGGAGGAGGAGGAGGAGGAGGAGGAGGGGGAGGAGGAGGAGGGGAGGGGGAGGGAGGAGGAGGAGGAGCCGCTGCCGAACCAAACGCACACCTCCGAGCGATGCCGAGCCCATCGCCGCCTCCAGCCCCCTGCGCCCCGCCCGCCTCCTGCAGGCGGAGGCCCGCCGCCCGGGCGGCCGGGGGCCTCTCCTCTGCCGCGGCCGGTTCCAATTGCGAGGGGGTTGGGCGAGGAGGGCAGACCAGACCCTTGGCGAGGGCAGGGGGGCTTCTTAGAAGCCCTCCAGCGCTGCGGGGAGCTTCTTCAAAAGCCCCTGAGCCCTCCTGAGAGGCCCCCAGGCCTCTCAGAAGGCCACCCCCCCATCGCCCCCGCCCCCCCCCCCCCCCTCTCTTGCGTGGCCGCCAGAGATGAGCGCAGCCCAGGGGCATCCAGCCCCGGCAATCGAGGCTCGAAGACGCAGGATCAGAGTATTCAGGAGGGAAAAAACACACAGACACAAGTAATCGTCGATTCCCTGGAACATATGCGAAGATATGGGAAGTGGGTGGAAAACAAAAACCTTGAAAATATGGGGAAATATGGGGGTCCTTTTGTTTGTGTCTATTTATTTGTGTGTCCTAGGACCCCTTCAAGTATATGGGTGCTCTGGGGCCTCCTTGTTGGCCCGCGGAGGCCTCCGGAGGCCTCAACGGGTCTCACGAGATCTTCCGAGGGGGGCCTCCGGGCACATGCGGAGGGGTCGGGGCAGACGCAGCCAGGGCCCTCGTGGAGCGATGCGGCTTAAGAAATCCCGCTCAGAGATGGGAGTCGATGACAATGAGGTGTTCACGGCGTCGCGGTGTGTTCGTGACTGCGATTCTGCGAGCTCTCTGCTTTTGATTCGCGATGTGGTTGAGTCCCCCGTGGTGCTTCGCGGAGTCCCTTCGGCTTGCGCCCTCTTCTAGCATGAATGCAATGCACGAGTTCTCCTGTTCGCCTCCTCCTCCCCGTCCACCCAGCTTACAAGGACGGGCCCCCCTGCCCCGTGCCTGCTCGCCAGGCGTGCTCAGTCCCGTGCGCGGCTCAACTTCTTCATCGACAACATGCCCATCGACGACATCCAATGCCTGGACGTCGATCAGGTTTCGAGAATCCTCGACTTGGCCAAGAACTCCACGCAACTGCGGGTTGCTGCCATCGAGCCGGCGGCCAACGACCTTGTCCGGGAGGCCAACCTTGATTTCGCCCGGACGATGAACAAAATCATCTTCTTGCACCAACCAGCAGTGTCGGGGGAGCAGGATCAGGACAGCGCTAAAGACGCCGTAATGCTGAACGGCCAGCAGCCTTCGAGTGCTGGGGGCGGCTGGAGCATGTTCAGCAACGTTTCGGTAGATGAGCTAGAGGACGAAGATGAGAACCCATTCGGCAAGCCCGTGCCCTGGTACGCGTTGTGGCCGGTGCCCGAGTACAATTTCACCCAGAAGTTCGCAGCTTTCTGTTTCGCATCTTTGTACATCAAGCCAGAGGTCGTTAGCACGCTGTGCGCCGTAGCCGAGGAATGTCTTGGGCTGTTAGCCCAGTGCGTCTATGCGACGAAGTTCCAGAAGGCGTTGAGGCTAGATCAGTTCAAGCAATTGGAGAAATCCACCATCACGCAGATGTCGAACAAGGTGAAGGAGTCGTGGGTCGTCAGTCTGCAGAAGATCATACTCAAAAACTTCGAGAACGTCGGGAAGGGATGGTTCTCCATTCACGAGAGCAACCCAGACACGTATCGCCAAGGCAAGATGAAGAAGATGCTCGCCGTCATCCGCTTCATGATGCAGGACACGATGCGGTACCAAGACCTCCAATGTCGTGACTTCTCGCATGCGGAGCCGGCAGAAGTCTGCGCCACTTCCCAGCTCCTCGCTCGCTTCTCGACGGCCCCGGGCCCGAAACAAGCCTCACGAGGCCGAGGGCGAGGGCAGAACGTCGGCATGGCAAGCGTCGGTCCGCAAGGGGGGCCCGCTCGGCCCCGACGCCCGGCGCCGAGCGGGTCTCTGGGCCGACCCACGACCAGCGAGGGCCTTGGCAGGGGCCCCGCCGCAAGGTCCGGCGCGGCGGCGAGCGAGGGGGATTCCAAGCGCCCGCTGGCTCGCCCCACATGAGGGCGCTGCAAGCAGGCCGCCTGGTCGGCCCCTCGGCCCCCCCCGTGCCTCAGACTTCGCCCTCTCCCGGCAGGTATTTCGCCCTCGACTCCATCGCCCAGTTCTGCGAGGGGATCGAGGCCTACTGCCCGGAGGCCGTGGAGGTGATAGGCCTGCACGGCGTCACCAGCACGTTCGGCCCGTCGCCTTCGGGCGGGGAGGCGGCCATGGCGGCCCCGAGGCTGCTCCACCAGGCAAGGGGGTGAAAGCTCGGACGAAGAGAACTACAGTCGGGGCGCTGAAGAAGGAACCCTTTTCGTTGGGGAGGGGCTCGGTGTTCCTTGATTGTTTCGAAGTTTGCCTCGGGTTTTCTTGAGGGTTTCCATGGGAAATCGAGGTTGAACTTGTGGGAAAAAGGGGCTTCGTTCCTCATTTAGGGTTCATGTCAACGCCTCGACTGTATGCACATGCACCGACCCTGGCCAGGCCCAGCCCGGGCCCAGGATCGGTGTCTGTGCCTCCCCGGCCACGCCACGACGGCGCAGGCACCGATCCTGGCCCGCGGACGAGCCTGGCGAGGATCGGTGCATGTGCATCGTGCTCTTCCTTCCATCCGCAGGGAAAGAAACACACAGACACAATGAATCGTCGATTTCCCAGAAAGTATGGGAAAATATGGGAAGGGGGGGGGGAAGACAAGAACCCAGAAAATATGGGAAAATATGGGGAATCCTGTTATTTGTGTGTATTTATTTGTGTGTCCCAGGGCCCCTTCATTCTAACAGCGCGATGGTAGTGCGTAGACCTAGCTCATCCTCAGCGGCGCGAAGGTGATCGCGCCTCGCGCATCGCGGCGCGGGCCCGAGAGCTGCCCTCCTCCAGGGTGGCCGCTCGAGGTCGCGCAGCTGACCGCACGTCGCGGGGGCGCGAGGCGCGCAGGTAGGTGATGCCCAAGATGCAGGCAGCGACTCGAGCACGTTTCGCGCCAGGAGTTTTCGCAGCTTTCGGCGTCCATGGGGCACCTGCGGGCCCCAGGAGGGTCAAACAAATGCGCACGATGGGTCTCGGAGGCCTCGAGGTTGACACCAACACCAGTATCGGCGGTGTGCCCCACCGAGGGCAGATGATCCCGATCTCGGTGATGGTGGTAATATTCGCGCTTACAGGGTGGCCGAAAGATTACCACCAACACCAAAATCTAGGATCACCTTCCCCTGGTGGAGGCAACCCTCGGTGTTGATGTTGGTGCCCATTTCTGAGCCTCCAAGGGTAGGAAGCCCGCAGTTCCTGGTGGGATCGAGCAGGCATCGTGCTTTGATCCCCCTCCCCCGGGGCAGCTCTTTCTGCGGGGTGCGGTTCGTGGACGGGCCCGGGCCCAGGAGCGGCCCGGAGCCCCGTGCCGTTTTTGCCCTCGACCCTCGAGGGTCTCCACGACGGCGGCGGCGGCGACGACGACGGCGACGGCGACGATGATTCCGGAGACCCCGACGACGACGACCACAGCGTGCCGACGACGCCGACGATGCCGACGACAACGACGACGACCCCGACCACGACGACGCAGGCGACGACAACGACGAGGGTGACCGATCGTTGCCGCGAGGGCGCCCCGGAGGCCAAAAAGGAGCGAAACACGTCGAACCATCGCCCCGCATCCTCGACCCCGTTCGCTCGACGACGACGACGACGACGACGACGACGACGACGCCCCTCGACCGCGAGGCGGCGGTGTCGGTGGGCGAGGTGCGGGGCGCCCAGCAGAGGTTGGGCGGCGGTGGCGCCGAGGGCGCGGAGGTCGGGCGGGAGCCGTGCGAGGGCCTGTTCAGCGTGGAGCTCCGCGCGTCCGAGGCCCTCGCGAGCCGGCCCTCGTGCCGTCGGGGTCTGCGCTTGGCATCGCTCGGACGTGTGCATTTTTCCTTCGGCGAGGACCATCGAGGAGCATCCTTGACCATTGGGCGAAAAAAACACGCACGAAACCCAAAAAAAAGAAACAGGGAATGGACGTCCGAGCGATGGCGAGTGCGAGGGGTGCCCCCTGGGCCCCATAGGGTGCCCCCTCACTGGTCGCTCCATTTTGGAGCCCCTGGAGCCCTCTGGGCCTCGCGAAGGGCCTGCAGGCCGCGAGGGCCTCCCTGGGAAATCCTGAGGGCCTCCTGGGCCAGGGGCAGGTCCAGCAGGACCCGGCTCTCGGGTGCTGTGGGGGGAGTGGGGGTGGGGGCACTCGAGGAGTCAGAGGAGGCGCCCCGGGCGGGCCGAAGGCAACGTGCCCGGGCCTCACACCCATATCCTCCAGGGATAGAGAAGTTGAGGTCTGCCAAGGTCTGTGGCCAGGGCAGATCCCATCCCCTGAGCGCCTTTGCCTTTGCCTTTTGCCTTTTGCCTTCTGTTGCTCGTCCTTTTCTCCTCCTCCTCGTCTGCTTCCTACCTCTCAGCGTCTTCCCCAACCCTCCCCCTCCTCTCTTCCCCCCGTTCCCCTCCTCCCTCGTCCCCCCGCTCCTTCTCCCTTCCTC
>CAUYUJ010003047.1:383552-568552 GCA_963575745.1 Prorocentrum cordatum | reverse complement strand
CGGTGGCCGCAGCGGCCTCGGAGATGGTCCCTTTGATGTTCGTGATGATGGCGCACCCGACCGTGTGGGCCTCGGTGGCGCGGTTCCCGCTGTGTGCGCCGATGGTCATTCGGATGGTTTTGCCGGGCGTGATGTGTATCCTGACGATGCCGATGCGCTTTCTGATCGTTGTGAACTTCCTCGTGATCGGGGGGTGCCTGATGGTCGCGCGTCCCCTGGCGGAGGGGAGCTTCCTGATCGTCGTGGGTTTCCTGGTCGAGGAGGCCGTGAGCTCTTTGATCGTCGTGAGCTTCCTGATGGCGGTAGTCGTGATCCTTACAGCGGCACCGATGAGCTTCCTCCTGATTGTGATGATCTCGGCGCCTACGCGATGCAGCTGCGTGTGGCCCTGGGCAGGATCGATGAGTCTGAGCGCCAGTTCGTTGCTGGGGTGCCCAAGGCCCACGGCGATGGTGCGGCCACTCATTCCCAGTAGAGCTTCAGCGAGCTCCGCCGTGCGCTCCAGGAGGAGCCAGCGCGTGCTTGCCTGCCTCCTCGGTCTCTGTGGTGTCGGATGCTCGCGTGCAGGGTGCTTGTGTGGCTATATTCCCTGCTGCCTGCCTCCGGTAATGGGTGGGGGTTGGGGGTATGAGGATGAGGATGAGGATTTGATGCGGTTGTTTCCGATTTGATGCGGTTGTTTCCGCTGCCTGAGTTAAGCTTAAGTCGTGCATGTCCACCTACAAGAGGAACATGCAAAAGTAGTCAAAAAATAGAGTGGGGACGATGTTTATATTTTTTATTCGAACATGTTTGACCATGTTTCGGGTATTCTTCGGTTTCGTCCAAGACCCGCCTGCAGGGGGACATGCCCGACCCAAAACCAAGCATGACTTTATGCTCTTGCGTGCGTTGTCCCCTCGCTGGTTCGGCGACTGCGCGCCAGATTGTCGGGCGTATTCGCCGGGGGGCGGGCCGGGGCGCGCTCCTCCCCCACCCTCCCTCCCTCCCGCCCTCCTCCCCCTCCTCCCCCTTCCTTTCCTCCCCTCCCCCCTCCCCCTCCTCCCTCCCTCCTCCCTCCCCCTCCTCCCTCCTCGCCCTCCCTCCCTCCCTCCCTCCCTCCTCCTCCCCCTCCCCTCCTCCCTCCCTCCTCCCCCCCTCCCCCTCCTCCTCCCTCCCCCCCTCCCCCTCCTCCCTCCTCCCCCTCTCTCCCTCCCTCCCTCCCCTCCCTCCTTCCCTCCTCCCTCCCTGCCTCCCCCTCCTCCTCCTCCTCTGTGCCACTGAGCCCTCCCGCGCTCGTACAAAAAAGTGCCCCGTGTCCTGCCTCGGCGGCCCCCTCCGCGCTCCGCGGTCGGTCTCTCGTGGCCCTTTGCTCGCTTTTCGTCTCTTCGGGCCCTCTCACTCGGTTCCCTCCGCGCTGCCGTGGGCGCTAATTACGGGAGCCAGCGCTCGACTCCGGCCCACGCCCAGGCAAAATCCTCCTCCTCCTCTTCATCCTCCTCCCCCTCGTCCTCCTCCTCCTCCTCCCCTCCTCCTCCTCCTCCTCCTCCTCCTCCTCCTCCTCCTCCTCCTCTCTTTGTCCTCATCCTCTTTTTATCCTCATCCTACTCTTTATCCTTCTTCCTCCTCCTCTCCTCTTCGTTTTCCTGCTCCTCCTGCCCGTCTCCCTCCCCCCCCTCGAGTTCCGTCTCGCCTCAGCCCAGCTTTGGCTTAAGCGAGCTCGTGGTCTGCTCCGAGATGCCCCGGAGCTGTACCACACTTGTGCTGGCTTGAGGGCTGGTGCTGGGCTTCTTCTTTTTCGTCCTATATTTCTTGTCTTGTTCGTATTATTCTTTTTAGTATTATCATGCTTTACTGTCTTATTGTGTTTCGTATTCGGATTCTTCTTAGTTGTGCTATTATTCTTAGTCTTCCTAACGACGTTTCTCAGAGGTGAACGCTGGGGTATGCTACGGCGGCGTGCGTATCATTCCTCGTCTGTGGTGGCGTCGTGGTATGCGATGCAGCCCGTCTTTCTCAACGGCTATTGTCGCGATGGGATGCCCCGCGAGGGACTTGCGGCACAAGGGCTGCTGGGGCGACGGCGAGGGTTTTCACGCTTGCGTTACATCTCTACCATTTGCAAGGTGTCTTTGGTCTTTGGTATTGTCGCATCTCTCTCCTTGGTGATGTTATACCTCCGCGCCCCTATCTCCGCATGGTACAGTACAGTTGTTTGCCCCGCATTTCATATTTGGCGTTTGGACTGGCATCTTGTCCACGATTGCTATGTTGCTGCTCGGTGGTGATCGGCTTGGGTGTACCGGCTGTTTCTTTGTGGTCGTGTGCCGCACCGCACTACGTCATATTTGTGTTGGTTTCTCGGGATTTTCTCGGGATCAGTGCGTCCTGCGCGCCGCCGTGGCTTGCTGGTGGTGCGTTTGCGCGGCCTTCGACTGGCGGAATTGATGAAGGTTGGGTGCAGTGCGGTCTTCTTGGGGTCTTCGTGTTTTTCCTCGTGGACTTCGCGGTGGTGGCGCTGGTTTGGCCTGACCAGAGGTGAAGTGCATGTCGATGGAAGACAAGCTTTATCCTTCTCTCTGGTATCCTTCCTCCTCCTCCTCCTCCTTCTCGTCGGCATCCTTCTCTTCTTCCTTCTTCCTTTTCGTCCTTCTCCGCCTCCCTCTTCCTCCCCATATTCTTATTCCTCCTCGGTCTCATCCTCCTGCTCCTCGCCTTCCTCCACGTCCTCCTGGATGCCCCCCCCCTGGCTCACTTCCCCTCCCTCTTCACTCCCTGCCTCTGTCCTTCCCGGTATGGTTCCTTCCTTCGTGTCCTCCTCCCCCGATTATTCCTTCTTGCCCTTTACCACCTACCTGCGATCTAGGAGAACCGAGTTGTGTGGGATCGGGGCGGATCCCAGATTCCCCCTCGAGAAAGATCCAGCAGCCTGGCGGGACTCCTCCTCCGCCCTCCCTCTCCAGCTCTCGATGTTCTCGACGGAGAGGGATCTCAGACCCAGGTTTGGGAGTGCTCCTGGCTCTCTTTTTCCTGGGGGGGGGGGTCCGGGAGACCTCGCGTCCAGTGAGCGCGCCCATGTCGGGGAGCGCCGCCCCGCCTGCGCAGGTCTTCCTGCCCCCCTCCGCCGCCGGGAGGCCCGCGGCGAGCGCGCGCGGCCAGCCCGCGGCGACTGTCCGCATTTTTGGGCGGTGCGCAGCGGGGGAGCCGATCGGGGGGGGGAAGCCGGGGTCGCAGGCGAGGGCCCCCTCGGGGCCTCCGGGGTGCTCGGATTATTGTGCACTTCTCGGGAGCCCTTTGAGGCGGGGGTCGATGCAAACGGGGGTCAGCCGGAGCGCTCGGGCCTGCAGGATCCTGCGGGGCCAGGGGCGCACTGGCCCGGGCTCGGGCGCAGGATCCCGTAGGCTCTTGCAGGATCCTTCGCGCTGACCCGGGCTTGGGTGCAGGATCTCGCGGGCTTCTGCAAGGCCTGACTGACCCGCGTCTGGTTTGACCCGGGCCAGCAGATCCCCGATTCTCCTCCCCCATCACCTTCAACTTGGTATCGCTCGGACGTGTTCACTTTTTCTCCGCGGGGATTATTAAGGAGCATCGTAGATCATCCTGCGAAACAACCACGCACGAAACCGAACAAAAACAAAGGGAATGGACGTCCGAGCGATGGCCAGTCATTGCCCCCCAATGAGCAACGCCAGACGCGTGCACTTTGAGCGACGCGACGGCTGCGCGGGCGTCCGCGCGCCAGCTGGCCGCGGAGCGCCGCGCCTGTGCGCGCACGCGGTGTGCCGCGCGGGCGGCTCGCGCAGGCTGCCGCGCATTGGCGCCTTGCCGTCGCGTGGAGGATTCGTCGACCCCCCGGCCCCCGACAGCTCTACGTTTTCCCAGGTGCCAGTTTCTCCTCCTCCTCCTCTTCCTCCTCCTCCTCCTCCTCCCTCCTCCTCCTCCTCCTCCTCCTCCTCCTCCTCCTCCTCCTCCTCCTCCTCCTCCTCCTCTTCATTTTCCGACAGTCCCAGGGCCAGGTCAGGGACCCCCCTTGGGGCTCGAGAGCGGCGAAGCCTTCGCCCGTCGTGGTCACGACGCGCGGGTATCATGGGATGTTGCCTCGTCGCTCGCGCGCGGCGGCGCGCCCGCCGCTTTCCACGGGACAGCTCTGCCGAGGTGGCGTCCGCCCGTCCTCCCCGCCGTCCGTCGCGTGGGGCCGCGCGCGTCTTGCGGCGCTCGACGCCCGTGCCGGCGGGGGCGCGGCGGCCCTCCAAGAAGGCGTGCGTGATCGGCGCGGGGCCTCCGCGCGCCCCGCCTCGCGAGCCCGCCCGCGCGCGTGTGCTCCAGAGCTTCTCCTCGAAGAAGGGCGGTTGGAGACACCGGGGCCCCATGCGATTGGAAGGAGCTGCTCCTGATCTCGACTAGACGTAGAAGTGGCCTTTCGCCGGAATAACCTTTGGTGCGGGCCCAGTGATGTCCTCCGATCGCTGGGCGCGAAGTCGTGGCAGCGGCTTGCGCGCTCAGGTTTGGCCACCCCGTGTCCCCCGTTAAGCCGCGCACCAACGGTCACTCTTGTCCAGGGTCACTGCGTGTAGCCGACGATCGTCGCCCCAGCAGAGCCTGCTGAGGCCGTACAAGCCCGCTGCAGCAAGCCGCCTTTCGCCGATCCGTGGGCAAGCGTCCGCCCGGGAGGTGCTGGACATGGGCCTGCAGGCCCTTTGCGACGTGCCGCAGCTGGAGTCCTCCATCGTGCCGCAGCTCTTCCGCACGGTGGTGCACAAGCAGGTGCTCGGCTGCGTCGACGCGACGGAGGACTGGGTCCAAGCGCGGGGGGCTTATGGCGCCTGCCGACCGCACAGTCACCGGTCGGGGTTGCAACCGTCACGATGAGGAGGAGCAGGAGGAGTAGGAGGAGGAGGAGGCGGAGGAGGAGGAGGAGGAGGACGAGTAAGAGGAGGAGGAGGAGGAGGAGGAGGAGGAGGAGGAGGAGGAGGAGGAGGAGCAGGAGGAAAAGCAGGATGAGGAGGAGCAGGATGAAGAGGAGGAGGAGAAGAAAAAGAAGGAGGAGCAAGACGTGGGGCTGCGCACAGGCAGCCCGTGGACGTTGCCCAGGCTTGCCTCGGCAGGCTTGTAGGGGCAGCTTCGATCGGCAACACCCCCAACCCCAGGGCAAGGCGGCGCCAGAGGCGGCGCCAGGAGGGGGTGCGGAGACCCGCGTCGGAATGCCATGTCGGAGAGCCGCTGTGGCCGGCCTCGACCACCTCCGAGCGCCGTCCGTGCGAAGCCTAAGGCCCTGCCACGAGGACGAGGTTGAGGAATTCGCAGTAATTCGCTGATATGGGGTGGCAAGGACGAGTTTGAGGAGGAGGAGGAGGAGAGGAATGAGGAGGAGGAGGAGAAGGAGGAAGAGGAGGACGAGGAGGAGGAGGAGGAGGACGAGGAGGAGGAGGAGGAGGAGGAGGATGAGGACTTCCTGTTGAGTCCGGCCCGCTCGCGCGGTCGAATGCCACGACCGCGAGGGTCGGGCGCGCTCGTGGACGAGGGGTGCGTAGGAGTTGCGCTGGCCTCTTGGCGCGTGCCTGGTCTCGGGCGGCGGAATTGACACGTGTGCACTGCCCCCTGGCTGGGCCTTTCCTGGGCCAGTGATGACGCACCAACAACACGCACCCATACCCATAGAGGGGTCGGAGAGGGCTATGGGTGCGTATTGTCGGATGGGGGTCCCCGCTCGAAAGGGAGCGTTCCCCAGGGTCCGACAACCCGCACCCTTACCCATAGCCAGTCCTCCTCCCAACGACCCCCCTATGGGTATGGGTGTGTGTGTGTTGCTCGTTCGTCAAGTGAGCTGTGCATACGCCCTCCTGGCCGAACCAGGCGGTGCGAGGATCTGAAGAAGCCCGCCGCAGGCACCTAACTTTTATACACATTATGCATTGAGCCCGCCGCAGGCGCCGATTTTTTCGTTAAAGGAATGTGGGTGGATCGCGGGGTGGGTCGCGGGTGGGTCGCGGGCCGGGTCGCGGGTGGGTCGCAGGTGGGTCGCGTATGGGTCGCGGGTGGGTCGCGGGTGGGTCGCGGGGTAGGTCGCGGGTGGGTCGCGGGTGGGTCGCGGGCTGGGTCGCGGGCTGGGTCGCGGGCTGGGTCGCGGGCTGGGTCGCGGGGTGGTTCGCGGGCGGGTCGCGGGGTGGGTCGCAGGGTGGGTCGCAGGTGGGTCGCGGGCGGGTCACGGGGTGAGTCGCGGGTGTGTCGCGGGTGGGTCGCGGGCTTGGGTCGCGGGCTGGGTCGCGGGGTGTGTCGCGGGCTGGGTCGCGGGTGGGTCGCGGGGTGGGTCGCGGGGGGGACGACAACAAACAACAACAACAACAACAACAACAACAACAACAACAACCACAACAACAACCACAACAACAACAACCACTTTAAGGCTGTACGCTCTTACTTGCCCGCGAGTCATTCAACACGTATACCCTACACCCTCGATGCCCGCCCTCTTCGTCTTCGATCACAACCCCTTTCGGGGGGATTATTTCTCTTTGCTGGGGCTGGCGGGCTTAGACGTACGGGCAAACCGGAACGGGCGGACAATCCTTCGGGGGCGTACGTCTCTCTGCCCGCCATTGGAATTGGCGCGGGCCCTGCAAGAGGAGAAGGGGAAGAACGAGGGAGAGCGGGAGGAAGGGGAGGGGGAAGGACGAAGGAAGAGGGAAGATACCACGTTGTGAAGGCGTCCTTGGCGCGTGCGTGGTTCCTGAGCGCCGAAACGCAATTCCAGAATAATTTGTGAGGACGTCGCACGCGAGAGCGCAGTCCTGAGTACATTGTGAGGAAATCTCAGGCGGAAGCGGGGGCCCTGACTAAGTTGCGAGGAAGTCTCAAGCGGGAGCGCCGTTCCTGAGCAAATTGCACGGAAGTCTCAGGCGGGAGCGGGGGTCCTCACTAAATTGCGAGGAAGTCTCAGGCGGGAGCGCCGTTCCTGAGTCAATTGCGCGGAAATGTCAGGCAGGAGCGGGGGTCCTGAGTAAAATTCGAAGAAGTCTCAGGCGGGAGCGCCGTTCCCACGTAAATTGCACGGAAGTCTCAGGCGGGAGCGGGGGTCTTGATTACATTGCGAGGAAGTCTCAGACGGGAGCGCCTTTCCTGAGTAAATTGCGCGGAAGTCTCAGGCGGGAGCGGGGGTCCTGAGTAAAAATCGAGGAAAACAGTAACAACGACAACAACAACAACAACAACAACAACAACAACAACAAGGGAACAAGGACCCTGGGGACCCACGGAGATTTGAACCCAAGCGTTTCAGGCAATCTTTGTGATCAAGCGCTCGGCCGCGCGGGGCGCAGCGCGCCCCCGCCGCTATCGCCCCCCTGTAGCGGCGATCCCGCCCGCGCAGCAAAACTAGTTACTGAGCTCTAGGCGGCGCTCGGCCCAAAGCGGGCCTGCGCGCAGCTACTTAAGACGTCCTCACCAGGCTGGGCTCTCCCACAGCGCGGCGCCCGTGCACGCCACGTTCTGCCTCCACTGCCACGACATGACGTGCGTGCGCAAGTCAGGGTTCACGGCGCGAACAGTGTGTTTTTTCATGAAGCACGCTTGTTTCATTGGGCTCCTGGCAGAAGACGCGCCATGTCTATTCACAGTATGGTTCGTCATGCGCAAACGCAACGGAAAATAATACATCGCGAACGGGGCGGGCGAGGGAGGGAGGGAGAGGGATCGAGGGAGAATGCAGACGGAAAGGAAGAGGGAGGAATATATAAATATCTGCGTTGCGTCATTGCTCGGTGGGTTTGCACTGCGCGGCGTCTAGACGATAACCCCCGCGTACACCGATATATCATCTGGCTTCGGGGCCCCCGTGCGGGATGCAAGTGCCATGAGCGCTCCGACGACTTTCTCGAGGTCGCGCACCTCGTAGTTGAGAACATTGGTGATGTGGTTGTCATTGAGGTTGTCACCGATGCCATCGGATGATACGGTGGCATAGCCGTCAAGCATTACGTGCACCTTGCTGGCCGCCCCCTGAGAGGCGAGTTGGAAGAACAACGCCTGGTCGCGGCCCTGTTCGCTCATGATGCAGACCTGTTTCGGCCCCATCACGTTGTTGCCACTGGAATCGGTCATCGGCTGGTGCTGCTTGTCCGTGTTGAATATCTTCGTGTACGTTCCTAAGATCGAGTTGGGGCGGAACACCTGCACCGCGCAGTCCCCGATATTGAAGTAGGTTAGCTGGCGCCCGATCACCGTGGCGACCGCGACGCACGTGGACCCCAACGCGGTGGTTTGGCCTATCGACATCTGCACGAGGCGGCGCAGCCACGCACCCTTGGAGGAAGTGTTGACCGTTGCTGCGCCGTACCCGACAGCCGCAGCGACCTGCTGGTCGTACTCCGTGCGGTCCGTGGTAACCTTGGTGTTTTAACGCATAGTATTAGTATGTTCATTGTTTTTTTTGTTTTGTGTATTTAATTGTTGCGCATGGCCTTGAAACGCTGGCGCAAGTTGTGGCGGACGTAGCCCCGCAGGTCCTGCGACAGCGCCTCGGGGCGCAGGGGCGGCGGCACGCCGCCCACGCCGTCGAACACGGCGGCCCAGTGTGCGTCGTGCGCGGTCATGTCCGCGTTTGCGGACCCGCCGAGTGCCTTCAAAGGGTGCTGGGTCTTCGCGGCGAAGCCCCAGAGGAAGAACATCGAGGCGGGCATCGGGCGATGCCTGGTGGTGCGGGGCGTGGCTCGCGGTGCGCTCGGCTTGGCGGAGAACGCTGCGACTGCCGCGAAAACGAAAAGAGAACGAGGTGGGCAAAAAAGGGGTAGAGGAGGAGGATGAGGAAAGGGATGATGCAAACGAGATGGGTGTTTTCCTTGCGGGGTACTACGAATAGCGTTTACTAACTGTTCGCCCGTCCCTCCTCCTCCTCCTCCTCCTCCTCTTCCTCCTCCACTTCCTCTTCCTCCTACCTCGAATGGGCATGTGCAGCCCGACGCAGTGGGCACTGCACCTGAAGAGTTGGGTTGGGCATTGCACCCGACGCAGTGGGCATTGTACCCAGAATATTAGGCTTTGCACCCGACGAGTTACCCGAAGGGTTGGGCATTGCACCCGAAAAGATTGGGCATTGCACCCGAAGGGTTGGGCATTGCACCCGAAGGGTCGGGCATCGCACCCGGAATAGTTGGGCATTGCACCCGAAGGTTTGGGCATTTCCTGAAGGGTCGGGCATTGCACCCGAAAGAGTTGGGCATTGCACCCGACGCAGTGGGCATTGCGCCCAGACTATTGGGCATTGTACCCCCAAGAGTTGGGCATTAGATCCAGATCTCCTCCTCCTCCTCCTCCTCCTCCTCCACCTCCTCCTCCTCCTCCTCCTCCTCTTGCCCTTACCTCGAATGGGCATGTGCAGCCCGAACACCAGGTCCCACGATGGTTCCCGCCGAGGAGGTCCCCAAAGCATCCACACTCGAAACGATGCTCAGACAACCGAATGACATCACAGGGGCACATGAGAGGTAGATCTTGGCATGGGGGGGCGAGCTATATGGACGCCCCCCACCACCAAGATCTACCTCATCTTTCTTCTGCAGGGGCCAAGGGGGCCTACGGGTTTCCGCAAGAAGAACCGCTCTCGTTGCCCCACTCCTCTTCTCCATTCCTCTTTCTCCCCATGCTCTGTAGCATCGGCCACCAAACACTGCTATGTTCTATAAGTTCTACAACATCCGAAAGCGAAAGGCCACCAAACACTGATATGCTCTATAAGTTCTATAATTTCTACGATTCCTGCAACCATTCGAGGCCGCCTGGAACGGTTGCAGGAATTATAGAAATTATAGAACTTATAGAGCATAGCAGTGTTTGGTGGCCCTTCGCTTTCGGATGTTATAGATTTTACAGGACATAGCAGTGTTTGGTGGCCGATGGTACAGAGCATGAGGCGGCGACTGAGGGCGATCACGCTACTGTTTTCGAAGCTTCCGAAACCGATCGCCCCTCCCCTTGCCAGGAGTCAGCGATGTTCAGCGAAGCCTTTTTCAAAACGATCGGTCTCAAGACACTATTAGGAAACCCGTGGGTCCCCAGTGTCCTTGTTGCCAACAACAACACCATCAACAACAACAGCAACAACAACAACATCAACAATAACATCCACACCAACAACGCAACAAACATAATCCTCACCACGGAAACACCCAGGGATAACGAATGACCGTTCGGCCCCCTCGCTCTGATCATGTGCCATCGGCGGGCACGCGAGGCCCTCGGAGAGGCTCGAAGACCGATGCTGGTGCCAGCGTGAGCGCTCCAGCCAGGACGAGCCGAGAAGCAGCACGAACGGAGGGTGCCGCCAGTCACTGCCTATTCCGTAGCACGTCTAACACGTCCGCGCCGTCAGAAACGCGGCAGGGCAGGGGGGGTGCGCGGCTAGGGAGGATCGAAGAAGCAGAAAGTAATAACATGCGCGTGAACTTTCGGAGTTTCTCGCGGATGTTTTGGGTCGGCGTCGGGCCTTCCTTGGCTGCGCCTCTGGCGGCGCTCCTGGCGCTGCGCCTGGGTGTTGTGGTCAGCGCCGACTCATGAGATCCGCTCGCAGCTTCGAATATGCACGCACTTTGCTGCGCTGTTCCTCTTCGGGGGAAGCCAGGTTGCCTTGTCTTTCTTTTTCTGGGGAAGGGAGGGCACTTGACGTGTGCCTGGTACGGTGTGCGTTGGCCCTACCCTCGCGGCGTTCGGCGGAGGGTGCAGTCGCGGTCCCAGTCTGGCCGAGACGGGGTCCCCTTGGGCGCCGCCTCGCCGTCCAAGACACCCTCCTTCGAAGCTCCGGAGGCACTCTAGAACGCGAGCACCCTGCGCCCCCCTCCGCCGGCCGCCCTCCCGCCTGCTGATGGGCCCTCGGATCCCTTCCTGAGCAGTTCCTTGCGCAGACTCCTCCTCCTCCTCCTCCTCCTCCTCCTCCTCCTCCTCCTCCTCCTCCTCCTCCTCCTCCTCCTCCTCCCCCCCCTCCCTCCTCCTCCCCTCCTTCCTCCTCCTCCCCTCCTCCTCCTCCTCTCCTCCCCCTCCTCCTCCTCCTCCTCCTCCTCCTCCTCCTCCTCCTCCTCCTGCTCCTTCTCCTCCTCCTCCTCCTCCTCCACCGTCTTGTGGCGACGCTTTGGTTGCAACGGCCAGCGTTCTCGGGGCGCGTCGGCCCCGCATGCGGCACCCGCCCGGAGCTGCAGGGCGTTGCCGCTGTCCGTGTCTCAGAAGCCCGCTGCCTTCTGAGGGCCGCTCTTTTTGGCGCGCCGTCAGTTATGGCAGAAACGATGGGGAGACGGTACAGTAGACTGGGCACAGGTGGCGCATCCAATCAGAAACCACTTGCCAGCAGGTGCCTGCGGGTAGTTCGTATCCCCGGATTGCCCTAGGGGGCGCCCACAGATAATCCCTGAGGACACCTCAGGAAACTCAAAGCTCGACGGCAAGCGTGACCCCAGGTTTCTCATGGCAAAGGTTCTTCTCGCATGCGTCCACTGCGTAGCAGGTGCCATGAGCGAGATGTTGCCCTCCCACAGCGCGCCAGTCCCATTTTCTGTTCGACTCGCTACCAGGGGGGCGTCGAGAATGAAAGAACCCCTGACCCTCATAGCACCGTGAAGACGTGGCCTCACTTAGGCCCCCGTCTCTGCATTGGGGATGTTCGGTCTGGGCGGTTCGGCGCGACGCATCTGCACAGAAAAAAAGCCCCCATCCCTCATGCGTTGGTCCTCCTACCTCAGGTCCCAACCCACAGGGTTAGGGGTCCTTCCATTGCTGACAAAGGACAAAGGGGGGCGTCAAAAAGGGAAGGGGGGTCTATTCATTGCTGACAAAGGACAAAGGGGGTCCTTCCATTGCTGACAAAGGACAAAGGGGGTCTTTTCATTGCTGACAAAGGGGGGCGTCGAAAGGGGAAGGGGCCAGAGATGCGGAGGTGGAGGGGCGAGGCGCGGTGCGACCGCCTGGGCGCCCAGGCGCAGGGAGAGGCTGGCCGCCTCGCTGCGCCGCGCCCTGCCCTCCCTGGACACCTACCTGGGCCTCTTCGGCTCCTACGAGGACAGCACGGGGGCCCAAAGATGCACCACCACCACCACTTCCCCTTCCCCCTCCTCTCTCCCAGGCACGGCGAGGGGAGGTGCCGGGCGGAGGAGGGAGGGGGAATGGAGGCGGTGGTGGTGGTGGTGGTGGTGGTGGTGGTGGTGGTGGTGGTGGTGGTGGTGGTGGTGGTGGGGTATATTTTGGGGACCCGCAGAAGGGGCAGCGGCGAGCACCGCACCATGCACAGACGCCCGTGCTTTCTGCGTCGGGGCTTCGTCCCGGCACCGCTCGGACGCGTGCCTGTTTTGTTCCTCGGCGAGGACCATCGAGGAGCAGCCTGGATCGTCGAGCCACAATAAGTCTCGCACGAATCCGAGACATGCACGGGGAATAGACGTCCGAGCGATGGCAGGTTGTGCGTGTTCGGGTCGCTGGAACGGTGAGCAGGGGCAACGGCGGAGGAGGCATGGCAGCTTAGCAGGCTGTCTCAGTCAGTGGGTTCGGGGGCCGTGGGAACCTGCGCACAGCCGTCTCGCCAGAGACATCGAGGCCTGTGTGTCTCTCTTGCGCCCGCGCAGCGCGCCCTTCTCTCAAAGTCGCGCGCGAGCTGCCAAGGTTCGGGTCTGACTGAGGGATTGAGGAGGGATTGGCAGGAAGGATGAGAGAGAGGCGCCCCAGAGGCTTTGCCTTGAGTGAGAAATCGCTTAGAGCGCGCGACAAGGTACTCACCGACGCAATGTCAGGAAGACGGGGCACGCAAGCCATGCACACGTGGCGAGCAGTCTATAGGCTGTCATACGTGGATGATGCAGGTGCAAAGTGTCAGCTCCTTCGCCATGCGTGCTTTTTAAATGTTTTCCATCGGAAGCATGTCCAGACGTCGCGCACCGATTACTTCCCCGTCCGGAAGCGATCATAAGGCGATCTGTCGGCCGAAGGGAAGTGGAGGGTTTTCAGGGATACAAAGCGACGGGGATCAATTCGGCTAAGAAAAACCAGCTCAACCAGGCCATAGTTCAAGCTCCCGGTAGAGCGACGCAGCGTTGTTATGATTTGGCGCAGCTGGCTCTCCTGGCGTCGCGTAAGATGTGTATCGCGTTGTTTGGGTAAGGTAGCTTGTTGCACTCACTCTAGCATGTTTCATTGCGTGTATAGTTGGTTCAGCGTTAACCTCAAGTTTTAGACTGGTTGTTGTTCAGCATTACACAGCTTAGCGAAAACTTGTCTAGACCCGCGTACCGTGGAGCAGGCGAGCTTTGCGCTGCCCAATCTCAGTTTCGTTTGTCTTGACTTTGCGTGTCGCAGCATGGCTCAGTCCAGCGTGCACAGGCTGCGCTCCCATCAAACAATGTCCCATTATGGCTTCTAAGTCGGTTCGTAGCGTAGCCGAGCTTGGTTCGTCGTAGATCAGCATGTGCTTTACTAAGCTAATTCAACCTGCCGTTTGACGATCCGATGCGATGTTCTGGAGCTGGTGCTCATGATTCGTCCAGTTTAGCTTAGCTGTGCGAGGCATTATTGCAGCCGCTCCTTCGGGCCCTTTTGGCGCTCCCTTGGGAGGTGTCTTGTTGTGCGTGTTCGAGCTTTTGTGGGGCCACCCATGCTGAGGCCATCGGCCCAGAAAGAGCAGCGGAGGAATTCCGCACCCGCCTTTTTAGAGAACCAGAGGACTGGCTCGTCGGGGAGCTCTATCGGGTGGCCTGGGATCGTCTCGAGAATGCTTGGGGGCCCTTCGGGGGTCCATCTTGGGCCATCTAGGGACTATCCGTGGGCTGCAGAGGCGCATCGGTCGCCGGAGACCAGAGAGAGAGGCAACGTTTGACCAACCTGGGCCAGATTGCTCACTCTTGGAGGAAATCTTGGGCCATGTTGTAGCCACCTTAGGTAATGCGGGCTACTCCATGGCCAGACCCCATGTCCAGACTCCCGGGGAAGGGGCAGGAGGAGGAGGGATGAACCCATCCACGAAGGCGAAGGGAAGACAATGCTTGGTGCCAGAGCCGAAGCCCCAGCACAATGCGCCCAGAGGGCCGTTGAGATCACATGGTCCCGCGTTGCTCTCCTGGTCCTGCGTCCTTGCTCTCTCCCTCTGTCCTCCTGCTCCTCCTCACTCTTTGCGAGGAGCTGCTGCGCCTGGACCCCAAAGAGTACGTCGACGGAAAGGCTCCTGCCCCCCGGGATCCCACCAGCCAGGGCGACGACGACGCGCGCCGACGTGTGCCGGTGTGGCCTCCCCCGTCTGCCCGCGGAGCCGAGCTGGTGCCCCTCCTCTGCCGCCCCGCAGCCGCGCCCCCCCTCCTCCCGCGGCCTGCCCGTCCTCGCCCCCCCCCCCTCCTTCCCCCCGCGGCCACACGCAGGGGTGGCCCCTGCGCCGGAGCGGCCTCGGGCTTGCGGGCCCACGGGGGGCCCCCCCCGCTCGCCGAGCGCGACGCGATGGCAGCGTCCTGCGCGCACGAAGGGTCTGGTCCCCCCGCGGCCCCCCCCTCAAAAAAAAAGCCGCGCACGAAGGGTCGCTCTTGCCTGTAGGGTCACTCTTGCGCGCAGCCGGCCCGTGCCTCCTCCTCCACGGGAGGGTGGTGAGCCTGCTTTGGGCTCGAGGGCGTCGTGTGCCGCGGCTTGGCGTGCGAGGGCACAGGGTGCGCACTGGCGGGTCCGGAGCCCCAGCTGGCAAGCCGCGCGAGCGTCTGTCACCCCCGATGCGGTCAAACGCCATTTTGGAGGGTCAGGGTGATGCAGATCGGGCCGGACGAAAGGAGGGATAGTGAAAGGGGGGGTTACGGAATCTGCTGCATGCAGCTGGTTTCAGCCCCACCGAGGGGCCCACTCCTCGATACATGAGCGCCTTCCGGCGCCGGGAGGCGCCGGGAAAATCGGCTACGTGAGCTGATTCTCACCCCCCCCCTTTGCTATCCCCCCCTTTCGCCCAGCCCGAGAAGAGCGGGGAGGATGGAGAACAACGGAGCAGGGCTCGGCTCACAGCTTGCCCCTGTTCCCCCAGTGCTCGCCCAGCGCTTTTTCCAACGCAAAACCAGTTCTGCTCTGCGCACTCTAGGTTGTCTCCGCTTCCTCCACTCTTTTTCCCTCCCTCCCTCCCTCCCTCCCTCCCTCCCGCAGCATCCATCCTTGCAGCTCTCTCCCCCACCTCGTCCTCCTCCTGCTCCTCACCCTTCCCCTCCTTCATTATCATCCTCCTCCTGCTCCTCGTCTTCCTCTTCGTCGTTCCTGCCGCTCCTTTCCCTCTTCACCCTCCTTGTGCTCCTCCCATGTGGCTTCTCCCCACTTTCTTCACTGGCGCTCTTAGGCTGATCATGAGAGCGCAAGCATGGAATGTCAGCGTCCTCCTCTCCTTGTCCTCGCCCCCCTGTCGTGCTGCGAATCCAAATAGTCGCATGGTGCCTCTGGCCTCCCATACCCCAAGCGGTGGTGGCCCAGGAGCGCAATATCCAGGAGAAGGATCGGGAGCAAGAGGGGACCTCCTTAGGCGGGGCAAGGTTTCGCCTCGGAGTCATAATCAAAACGCGCCCCAGGGTGGGTCCAGTTGGAAGGGGGAGGGGATGGGCGAGGACGATAAGGAGGAGGTGCAGGGTCAGCGTTAGGAGGAGGAGGACGCGGAGGAGGAAGAGGGTGAGGAGGAGAAGTAGGAGAAGGAAGGAGGGCTCCTGTCTTCCAGGCCCGTGTTTCAACCCGTCTATTGTTCTCACGGCCCAAGGGCCGGAATTGAGCCTCCACATGCTCAACTTGAGGAACAGCTGGCTGTCGCGATTTTTCGTAGAGCGGGTCGGGAGCGGCCTGGAGGGTTTCTCCGAAAGGCTTAGGCCACCCCTCCTCCTCCTCCTCCTCCTCCTGCTACTCCTCCTCCTCCTCCTCCTCCTCCTCCTCCTTCCCCTCCCCCTCCTCCTCCTCCTCCTCCTCCTCCTCCTCCTCCTCCTCCTGCCGAGTCGAGCCAGCAGCGTCCCAAACCGCGGATGCGAAGGCGGCCGAGGAGCCCAACATCGAGGAGCTCAAGGTTCTCATCTTGGACCACCTCGCCAAGGAGAGACCGGTGGTAGGTTTTTGTTACACTTGGCAAAGCGATCCGCCCCCCCTAAAAAAAAACAATGGATTTCGATGGTAATCCATTCCATCCCGGCGTTTTCCGTTAATTTCTCCGGAGAGCAATTGCTGTAGTTCCCAAGCGTTTTTTTGTCAAATTGATCTTGCTGAACGTGTTTGTGAGGGTGGAAGATGTTTAACATTGACACGCGCTTCGCTTCGTTCGGGATCGAACTCGGGACATTGATGCACATGTCAATTTGTGATGATCCGTAAGGGCTTCGTCTCATGCCGCCAGCCCCATCTTTATCGTAATGGGATATTTCAGAGACGCGTCGGTGCGTCTCGGTGCTGCCTTGGCGCATCTGGGAACACCATGCGGGGGCGGATAGGAATCATCAGCGCATATTGAGACGTTGGCGTTATCGAAGACGCCTATGGCGAATCACCGCCGCCCCCTGCCTTTCTGGAAGCGCCTGCGTGGCCGAAAGTTGGGTTTGAGCTTGGCCAAGCTATCGGGCCACGCGTTCCGAGTGGGTTTCGAAAGCCTTCGGGAAACACCGAGTCGGGCGAGCTATCGGACCAGGTGCTTTCCGAGCTTTCGGGCCTCCTGGAGGACGTCTTGGAGGGCTCTTGGGCCGTCTTGGCGGCCATCTTGAGCCGTCTTGGAGAATTGTTTTCGGTCGTTGAGGTGATTTCCTGGTCTTTCCGGGACCCTGGCGGGATCGGCGGAAGCCCCAGGGGGAGTTCTTTGGAAGAAGAACCAAAATCAAAAGCGGAAATATCCAGCACGCCAGGCACCCTTGTGGCAAGCCAACAGGGGGCAGCGGATCGAAGACGCCTACGGCGAATCTCCGCCGCCCCCCGCCCCTTTGGAAGCGCCGCTGTGGCCGACAGCTGGGCCAGAGCTTGGCCAAGCTATCGGGCCAGTTGTTCCCCGAGTCGATTTGGAAAGACTTCGGGGAACGCGTGGGGGAGCAAGAACAGGAGGAGGGGGAGGATGAGGAAAGCAGAGGAGGAGGAGGAGGAGGAGGATGAGGAGGCGTCTTGGGCGCCTCTTGGGGCACTCTTGGGGCCTCCTGGGAGTTTCCTGGGGGCCTCTTGGAGGGTTTGGGGGGGCCTTTGGGGGCTTCTTGGGGGCCTCTCTGGCCGTCTTAGGGTGTTCGTGGCTTGTCTGACGCCGTCGGAAGCCGTCTTAGGGGCCTGTCTGGGTCGTCTTGGGGCCCTCTTGGGGCATATCAGGGGTTCTTAGAGGCCATCTTGGGCGTCTTGGAGGCCTCTTGGGCCGTTTTGGGGCCCTCTTGGGGCCGTCTTGGGGGCCTCTTGGGCCGTCTTGGGGGCCTCTTGGGCCTCGTGGGCCGTCTTGGGCCATCTTGAGACCATCTTAGGCCGTCTTGGGTGCATCTTGGGCCGTCTGGGAATTATCTTGTGGCCATCTTAGCCGTGTTGGAGGCCATTTTGGCCGTCTTGGAGGCCTCTTGGGCACTCTTGGGGCCGTCTTGGGGGCCTCTTGGGCCGTCTTGGGGCCATCTTGGAGGCCTCGTGGGCGATCTTGGGGGCCTCCCGTCTTGAGCTGTCGGGATGCCGAAAAGAAGCAAATGCCAAAATCCTTCAAAAACTTAAGAAACAACAGTGACTTTTGGCCTCTTTGGGCCCTCCTGGAGGACCTCTTGGGGACCTCTTGGGCCGTCTTGCAAGCCTCTTGGGGGCCTCTTGGGCCGTCTTAGGCCTTCTGGAGGCCATCTCAGGCCGTCTTGGGTGCATCTTGGGCCGTCTTGGAGGCATCTTGGGGCAATCTTAGCCGTCTTGGAGGCCTTCTTGGGCGTCTTGAAGGCCTCTTGGCCCGTCCTGGGGCCCTCTTGAGGCCTTTTGGGGGTCTTCTTGGGCCGTCATGGGGCCATCTTGGAGGCCTCGTGAGCGATTTTGGAGTATCTTGGGGGCCTTGGTCCGTCTTGAGATCTTCGGAAGGCCGAAAAGAAGCAAATGCCCAAATCCTTCAATAACTCAAGACAAATCAATGATTTGGGCCTCTTCGGGCCCTCCTGGAGGACCTCTTGTGGGCCTCGTGGGCCGTCTTGGAGGCCTCTTGGGGGCCGTCATGGGGCCGTCTTGAAGCATCTTGAGGCTATCTTAGACCGTCTTGTGATCGTTCTTTTATTTATTTTTTTTGCTTTCGGCGGAACCCCCCGCCCCCCCCTCCCCCGTAGAGAAGTTATGGGCTGATTTTGGCACCTGCTTCAGTTGATCGGACGAACTACGGGGGCCGGCGCCCCCCCCCCCCCGTAGAAACTCGAATCGTTGATGTGTGCAACTGTGCGAACTTTTTCCTGCTATTCTTCTGGAACCATAACGAAAGGGCTCAGGGGCGCCGGACCCGATCGCCAAAAAGCATGCCTCCGGTTGGGCCCTCCCCTGTTATGCCACCGACGGCCTTGTGATAAATATATTAAGTGAATGTTACGTCAGAAATGTGTTGATTCTACACGTCAGAAATATATTGACTAAGACATTTCACAATATATCATAATACATTTTAAAGTATCGATAAGTTTCATAAATATTTGCGTTGTATTGTAATTGTTAGAATGAGTTTGTTTACCAGTTTCACGCCTCATGAGGCTCAAGTGTTGAATTTTAAGCTATGTTGAAAATTTCAAGATGATTCAATCGGAGGTATTGACTACGGGACGAGAGCCGTACCCCCCCCCCCCCTCCCCCCCTTGCGCCAAATGACGAAACCCAGAATACATAAACGCTCACCTTGGAGGAATCTTAGGCCATCTTGGAGGCATCGTGGGGCCATCTGAGCCGTCTTGGAGGCCATGCTGGCCGTCTTTGGAGGCGTCTTGGAGGCCATCTTGGGGCCGTCTTGGAGGCGTCTGGAGCAGGAAAGAGACCCCCTGGCAACCGGCTCCGGGCACGCTGGCCAATCTTTACGGGTGGCCGGCGGGACGGGCCGAAGGCCCCGGGGGAGCTTCTTGGGAAAAAGGAACCAAAACCAAAGCCGACGTGGGGGCCATCGTGGCCGTCTTGGAGGCATCTTGGAGGCCATCTTGGGCCATTTTGAGCGAAACATTGGGGATTGAGGTTCTTGTCGGGGGGCCGGCGGGACGCGCCGAAGCCCCAGGGGGAGTTCTTTTGGAAAAAAAACCAAAACCAAAACCGACAGGATCCAGCACGCCAGGCACCCCTGCGATGAAGCGACAGAGGGCGGCGGGTCGAAGACGCCTACGGCGAAGCACCGCCGCCCCCCGCCCCTCTGGAAGCGTCTCTGTGGCCGACAGCTGGGCCAGAGCTTGGCCAAGCTATCGGGCCAGTTGTTCCCCGAGTCGGTTTCGAAAGACTTCGGGGAACGCGTGGGGGAGCAAGAACAGGAGGAGGGGGAGGATGAGGAAAGAAGAGGAGGAGGAGGATGAGGAGGCGTCTTGGGCGCCTCTTGGGGAACTCTTGGGGCTTCCTGGGAGTTTCCTGGGGGCCTCTTTGAGGGTTTTGGGCGCCGTCGGAAGCCGTCTTGGGGGCCTGTCTGGGTCGTCTTGGGGCCCTCTTGGGGCATATCAGGGGTTCTCAGAGGCCATCTTGGGCGTCTTGGGGGCCTCTTGCGCCGTTTTGTGGGGATCTTGGGGCCGTCTTAGGGGGCCTCTTGGGCCGTCATGGGGCCTCTTGGGCGATCTTGGGGGCCTCTTGTGCCGTCTTGAGGCGTCGGAAGCCGAGAAGAAGCAAACGCCAAAATCTTTCAAAAGCTTCAGGGAATTCAGTGATTTTGGCCTATTCGTGCCTTCCTGGAAGAGCTCCTTGACGCCTCTTGGGCCGTCTTGGAGGCCTCTTGGGGGCCTCTGGGGCCGTCTTGGGCAATCTTGAGGACATCTTAGGCCATCTTGGGTGCATCTGGGACCGTCTTGGAGGCATCTTGGGGCCATCATTGCCGTCGTGGAGGCCATTTTGGCAGTCTTGGAGGCCTCTTGGGCCCTCTTGGGGCCTTCTTTGGGTCTTCTTGGGCCGTCATGGGGCCATCTTGGAGGCCTCGTGGGCGATCTTGGGGGCCTTTTCGGCAGTCTTGAGCCGTCGGCATGCCGAAAAGAAGCAAATACCAAAATCCTTCAAACACCTAAGAGCAATCAATGATTTTGGCATCTTCGGGCCCTCCTGGAGGACTTCTTGGAGACCTCCTGGGCGTCTTGCAGGCCTCTTGGGGGCCTCTGGGGCCGTCTTGGGCCATCTTGAGGACATCTTAGGCCATCTTGGGTGCATCTGGGGCCGTCTTGGAGGCATCTTGGGGCCATCATAGCCGTCGTGGAAGCATCTTGGGCGTCTTGGAGGCCTCTTGGGCCCTCTTGGGGGCATCCTGGGAGCCTCTTTGGCCGTCATGGGGCCATCTTGGAGACCTCGTGGGCGATCTTGGGGGCCTCTTCGGCCGTCGGAGAGCTGATGCGAAGAACATGCCCGAACCCTTCAAACACCTAAGGAAAATGTTTGTGGCCCCTTCGGGCCCTCCTGGAGGACTTCTTGGAGGCCTCTTGGGCTGTCTTGGAGACCTTTTAGGGGGCTCTTGGGCCATCTTGAGGCCATCTCAGGCCGTTTTGGGTGCATCTTGGGCCGTCTTGGAGGCATTTCGGGGCAATCTTAGCCGACGTGGGGGCCATCGTGGCCGTCTTGGAGGCACCTTGGAGGCCATCTTGAGGCATTTTGAGCGAAACATTGGGGATTGAGGTTCTTGTCGGGGGGCCGGCGGAACGCGCCGAAGCCTCAGGGGGAGTTCTTTGGGAAAGAACCAACACCAAAACCGAAAGGATCCAGCACGCCAGGCACCCCTGCGATGAATCGACAGGGGGCGGCGGATCGAAGACGCCTACGGCGAATCACCGCCGCCTCCTGCCTTTGTGGAAGCCCTATGTGGCCCAACGTTGAGGCCAGACCTGCCAAGCTATCGGACCATGTGTTCCCCGAATCGGTTTGGAAAGCCTTCGGGGAGCACGTAGGCATCTTGAAGGTCATCTTGGCCGCCTGGAGGTCATTTTGACCCTTTCGGGCCTTCTTGGAGGAGGAAGTGTTGGAGGGCTCGTCGGCAGTCTTGGGGCCATCTTGAGCGTCTTGGAGTCTTCTTCGGCCGTCTTGGGGGCCTCTTGGGGCCGTCTTGGGCGCCTCTTGGGCCGTTCTGGGGCCATCTTGGAGGCCTCCTGGGCGATCCTTGGGCGATCTTTGGGGGCTCTTGGGCCGTATCGGGCCGTCGGAAGGCCGAAACGAAGCAAATGTCAACATCCTTCAAATACAAACGGGACATCACTCTTTTTGACATTTTCTGGCCTTCTTGGAGGCCTCTTGGGCCGTCTTGGGCCAGCTGCGAGCCACCTTCGGCCATCTTGGTGGGCTCCTTGCCCGTCTGACGCCGTCGGAAGCCGTTTGGGGGCCTTTCTGGGCCGACTTTGGGTGCTCTTGGGGTGCTCCAGGGCCGTCTTAGAGGCCATCTTGGTCGTCGTCGAGGCCTCTTGGCGCCCTCTTGGGGCCGTCTTGGGGGCCTCTGGGGCCGTCATGGGGCCATCTTGGATGCCTCTTGGGCGATCTTGGGGCGACCTTGGGGGCCTCTTGCCGTCTTGGGCCGTCGGAAAGCCGAAAAGGCGCAAATACCAACGTCCTTCAAAAACCGGAGGAAACTTAATGATGTTGGCCTCTTCGGGCCTTCCTGGAGGACCTCGTGGAGGCCTCTTGAGCCGTCTTGGAGGCCTCTTGGGAGCCTCTTGGGCCGTTTTGGGCCATCTCGAGGCCATCTTAGGCCGTCTTGGGTGCATCTTGGGCCGTCTTGGAGGCATCTTAGGGTCATCTTAGCCGTCTTAGAGGCCATCTTGGCCGTCTTGGAGGCGTCTTGGAGTAGGCGTTCTTGACCACCCACGATTCCCAGGATTGATGATGGGGTTCAAGGTCGGGGAGTGCCCAGAACTCCTGGCCGGGAATCGCTACGCTTTCAGGAGCTCTGCTTACCAGGGTCACAACGTGAGCGTTCCAGAGAGCAGCACGCGCTTGTCCAGGAACGAAGCCACGGTAAATCAGCGCGCGAGTAATCCATGTTTGCCGCTGCCGTTGCGGAGATGGTAACAGATCAGCGCCTGGCTGTTGAGACACCGTGGTGCCTTTGCATTGTCGATTCGTTGCTCGCCTGTAACTGCTTCAGTTGCGTATGGAAAGCAGCATGCGCACTTGGTGTGATGAAGACGTTACGCCGCATCTGCCACACATGGGTCGCTCGGGGCTTGAGCTTTCCATTGCCTCTGGGCCATTATTTTGTCTGCACTTATATCGCGAGCTCAAGTCGGCGGCTGACACGGCAACGAATGGCCATGAGTGGTCCTTCTGGTACCACGGGACCATTCAGGGACGCTGCCGGCCGAAACCAAATTTCGATGGTAGCCGCAGGGGCGATGGACTTACATTTGCAAGCGTGTTCTTGGTCAACGCGCGTAGCTGCGAGATGGCGCACCATCTCGTGTCCGAGGCGGCGGCGCCTCTAGCGGTGGCAAGTGCTTGCGTGGCACCGTTATTTTCGCTGGTGGTTGGAGTTGTCCTGTTCGACCGTTTGTTGAGCAAATAATCTCAGAACGATGAGGCACGCAACACGGTCATATCATTCATGGGAGCCGACGCTGCGAAACTCTATTTATCACGCAGCATTTTCTGAACGTTGCCCAACACCAAGGCATGCCCCCCAGAAAAGGTGTGAAAGGCAAGGACTGAAGATTCGACCCGGCCCACGACTCGAAACAAGTGTGTCGTTGGAGGCACGGGGTCATCGTTCGCCGTTTGGCCCCGTTGCCGTCGCCGATTGGGCCACGATTTGTTTTATCTCAGCCGGTTCTAGAAATATTTGGGCTTACCTACGGGGACCTCCAGGGAATGTCGATGTCTTCTGCATTGGGGCCTCTGGACGCCTGAAGAAGTCAGCCCCCCAACACTTGTGTTACATGTTTATTGCACGTGCTTCCTTTTGCTTGCGCTTGCTCTCACATGCTTCCGTGTGATGTCCACGCGCTTCCGCTCTGTATTTCCCATTCGTTTCAAATTGTTTGCGTGTGTTTTCCCTCTCTCACAGGTGCCTTCGTTTTCTCCTACTTGCTTCTCCTTGCCTCCTCTTGCTTCCACTGGCTTCAATTTGCCTCCAGTGACATTCGGAGGTTGCCAGAAGGGTTCGTTGGGCCAAGGTTGGCTTCGCTAGTCATGAGGCCCCTAAGCCTGACCTGATGCCCCACAACTCAACCTGAGGCGCCGCAGGAGCCGTCGAAACCACCCTTTTTGACCCAGACCTTCTCGACGGTCCAGAGACGTCACAGGCTCTCATTCTTCCTTGGGCGTTTCCACATGTTTCATATGCTTTCACATGGTTTCACACGATTCCACACGCTTGCGCTTGCTTGCGTTATCTCTGGCCCGCGTCCTGATGGCATAGAGAGTGTCGTCCGATTGCGAGACATGTTGGGATACAGAGGAGGCTGAGGACAACTATGAGGGGAAGGAACGCCCACAGCCTATTTTTTGCAGCCCTGTAAGGAGCAGGAGGTCCTGGAGGCCATACCAGAGACCGCTGTGGTGGGGCTGTTCGAGGTGTCGATGACCGAGATTCGAAAGTCGCTCGCTAACCGGCACAAGAAGATTGTCGAGCTCCTCCTTGACCATTTGCTGGCGCGGTTTCGCGATGGCGCGCAGGAGATCGCCGACCTTTACACGGGCATCTTCGCGCAGCTGCGAAAGAAGCCGAAGACCATTGAGGAGGTTTCAGAACTGCGCGACTTCATGGCCAGTGTCCCCAACGAAATTGCCAAAACGTTGCCAGACATGAGCAAAGTCTCTACAATGTTCACCACGTTGGAGTCTTTCCATGTGCGTATGACGGCTGACGACTCTTTCCAGCGATGGCGCGTGTTCGAGTGCCCGAAAAAGTGTTATGCGTTGATGGATCAAGTCACAGAGGAGATCAAGGCTTTGGAACAGTCATTCGACGACGACATGCAGCAAGAGCAGAGCGATTTCTCTGAGATGCTCATTGACCTGGCTGGCACGATCGAGAATTTCGCACAGTATTCCGACGTCGGCAAAGTCGGTGAGATCTTCGGATTCGTCGAGAGCGTCAACGAGAGGCTCAGGAAAGCGAACGAGGAGGCGAAGAAGTTTAACTCGCGGGAGGCCCTCTTCGGCAAGCCAACCACTGATTATTCGCAACTCAACATGCTCCAGAAGGAGTGGGACCCTTTCTCGCAGCTATGGACTGTGACGTACCACTGGCTGCAAGATTCAGAGAAGTGGTTCAACGGCGGCTTCGGCGATATCGATTCGAAGCATGCCGAGAACAGCATCCAGAATGGCCAGAAATCATTATTCAAGACAGTGAAAGCTTTTGAGAAGCGTGACGATGCTGGCAAGGTACTCGCCATTGCAAAAGACATCAAGCAGCAGATTGACGACTTCGCACCGAACGTGCCGATCATTGTAGGCATGCGCAACCCAGGCATGCGGGAGAGACACTGGACGCAGGTGAGCCAGTTGATCGGAAACGAGGTCTCACCCGACATGGAGGACTTCACTCTCAAGCACCTCCTCGAGCTTGGCTGCCTCAAGCGTGCCGCCGAAATCAATGAACTCGGAGACCGGAGCGGCAAGGAGCTGTCCATCGAGAGGCAGCTCGCAGAAATGAAGAAGGCCTGGGAAGCAATGGTGTTCGATTGCAAAGAGCCATACCGCACCACAGAGACCTACATCCTCAAAGGCGCGGACGAGGTCATGGCTCTGTTGGACGAGCAGGTCGTGGTTACACAAGCGATGCAGTTCTCGCCGTTCAACAAGCCTTTCAAAGATGACATCGACGAGTGGGCGGCGAAGTTGTTGTACGTATCCGAGTGCCTGGACGCGTGGCTGAAGGTGCAGAGAGCCTGGATGTATTTGCAACCAATCTTCGACTCCCCCGACATCATGAAGCAGCTTCCCACGGAGGGAAAGAAGTTCAAGTTGGTGGATGGGAAATGGCGGCAAGTCATGCAGCGCACTCACAACAATCCCCAGGCCCGGTTGGAGAGGGGTCGAAGGGGCACCGACAATTCCCCCCCCCGCCCTGGCGGTGACGAGGCAGGGGTGGGAGAAGGAGGAGACAGGAAGGTCAGCTGAGGAGAGTGAAGAGGAAAAGGGTGAAGGGGAGGAAAGGTCGGAGGAGAAGGGGTAGGGCATTTCTATTTTCAACCTCGCAAGGCGCTTGCGGCCTGTTCTGCCGAGGGCCTCCTCGAGACGTGGAACGGCGCGAACAAAGACTTGGACATGGTGCAGAAAGGTCGGGCGAAGAGAACTTTGCACTTAAACTGGTCTAGCCCAGGCCCGTGCTAAACCTAGAATCGGTGCGTATGCCTTCCTGTCTAAGCTTTGAGTCAGGGCGTAAAAACCGGTCATGGGCCAAGGGTGGACCGGGCCATGGCCGGTGTATATCTAGTGTTGGCGTCCACCAACAAGGGCTCGACGACTATCTGGAGACTAAGCGCGGAGCCTTCGCCCGCTTCTATTTCCTCTCGAACGACGAGCTCCTCGAGATCTTGTCGCAGACCAAGGACAGGAGGAGAACAAATGCGGCTACCGATGCCCTTCCGTCGTGTTCGTTTTGTTTGGGCCACTGGAGGGGGGACCTCGTCGCCACGGGTGGATTCGCCTCAGACGTCTGGTCAGAATACACCTTGGGAGAGGTCTGGGAAGTAGCCGTACTGGTATCTCTGCTCCCCCGAAGGACCCGTTGCGGGTGCAGCCGTTCCTGAGCAAAGTCTTCGAGGCCATGAAAAAGCTCACCTTCACCGCAGAGCTGGCGGCCACCCAGATGCATTCCAGCGAGGGCGAGGTCGTCGACTTGGTGAGGCCAGTGGTCACCCAGAACAAGAACGTGGAGGTGTGGATGACGGACGTGGAAAACCAGATGATTGCCGCCGTCCGCAACGTGATGAAGGTTGGCATCGAGACCTACATTGACATGAAGCGAGCGGAATGGGTGCTGTCCAACCCTGGCCAGGTCGTCCTGAATGCGAGCCAAGTGCATTGGACAGCGGAAGTGGAAGGTGCGATCAAGGATCACACCGTCGCTGAGTATGCTGCCAATCTCCAGGAACAGCTGATGGAGCTCGTGTACCTCGTTCGCGGGAACATCACCAAACTTCAGCGAATGAGCATTGGGGCGCTTGTGGTTATCGACGTCCACGCAAAGGATACAGTTGAAAAGTTGGCCAAGGCCGACATCACCGACCCTATGTCCTTCGAGTGGATCTCCCAGCTGCGGTACTACTGGGAGAAGGACGACCGCAACGAGGAGAACTGCTGGGTCAGGATGGTGCAGACCCCGTTCCCTTACGGGTACGAGTACTTAGGGAACTCGTTCCGGCTCGTGATTACGCCCCTGACAGACATGTGTTACATGACTCTAATGGGCGCCCCTCCCCTTTTTGCACCTGCTCTTGCTCCTTGTCTTGCTCCAGCCCGTCCTCGTCGTGATTGTCATCACCGTCGTCCCCCTTCATTGCAGTTCTGATTCAAGCGTCAACATCTGTACGATGCTCTACCACCCAGGGCCAGCAGGGTCGCGGGCATTTCGCTCTCAAGGCGGCCCCCGTGCTTCGGTGTGCCAGGTTCTCCGAATTGCCCGTGCTATAAGTTGCCCCTCATTGTTCTTCCCTCTGTTCCAGATTTCCTGTCCAGCGATGTGCCTGGAAACTCATAGTCTATCTTCACGAGTCGGGAAGCCGCACGCGCCCGGCCAAAGCTCTCTCGTGCACTCGTTGGCAGGTTATCGTGCCCTGAGAAGGGTGAGATCGTGCTAATTGTAGGTCTATTGTATCAGACTGTGCACCCTGGAAATGTTGCGTTCATCCTCCTCTTCTTTTTCCTGCTTGCAGTTCTGGCTGCATCTGTTGGCTCTGGGACTTGTCTGGCTGCTCTTGGTCTCCGAAGATCTCCAGGGATCTGGAGGCTCAAAACAAGTGCGGCCGTGCATATGATTCAGAAACAACCTCCTCCCGAAACGCTCGGCCAGCGTTTCTGAACCAACTTGCTGGAAAGCTGGCCCAGTTTCCCGAGCACGTGTGCCCGTCCAGCGGGAACGGCAGAGTGCAACCCAGGCTTGTTCTAAGAAGCTCTTGAGACTCTTGCCCAGTTTCCAAGACATGTGATTTTCTGGATTGCAGCTTCGGCTGTATGTCCTGCTCCCGCCCGGGCGAGACTTGGATAATGGAGGATGACGATTAAAAAATGACCGGGGGTCGTGTTCACGCGGTGGCGCCCGGGATGACGATTAGAAAAAACCGGCCGCGGGCTGGAAACCTATTTTTTATCGTTCTCCTCCAGTCAGAAAATTATGCAGAAATAGCGGAAAACTATGTTTTAAATCGTTCTCTCAAATTTTTTGATTAATCGTCATCCCGCATTACACACATGCCCCGATGTCGCTCCAGTGCTCGGCCTCTGTGTGGCCGGGCGCGCTGGCCATCCAGCGCGCGGGGCCTCCAGATGTTCCACGTGTGGGTCCAGCCGTGCGTGTGTGCTTGTGTGTGTCCCAGCTTCCTGGCGCATAGTTGTTGTATCTACGATTACATATTGCATTTCTCCTTTGCCCGTCCTCTGTTGGTCTCTCTCTATGTCTCTGTCTTCCTCTGGTTCGCTTGTCCCTTGTCTCACCGTCGTCAATTGTCATGCACGGCGGCGCCCCGGCGCCCACCTGCAGCGCCCCCGCGGCGCCTCGATTGCAGGCCGATGTCCGATGTCCGATGTCCCAGCTCCCTGGCGCACGCAGGCCGAAAACATCAAACCAGCATTGCCCTGTGCCCGCGCATGCCGCAGAGGCGCCCAGAGCCTGAACCTCGGCGGTGCGCCCGCCGGCCCGGCGGGCACGGGCAAGACGGAGACCACGAAGGACCTGGCGAAGGCCCTCGCGAAGCAGTGCGTGGTCTTCAACTGCTCCCCCGAGATGGACCTCGGAGGAGGAAAATCGGGGGTGGACGGAACCCCCAACAGTGACACGTCGATTAGTGAATTGTCCGTTTTCGGTTCTCGAGAGGGCGCCGTGGCCGTTATTTTCCAGGCTTGCGCCCGCCAGGTTTGGGCCCGAGGTCGTTTTCACTAAACCACGTTTTACTAAAATCAGGAGGGGAAGAAACACACAGACACAATTAATCGTCGATCCCCAGGAAAATATGGGAAAATATGGGAAGTGGGGGGGAAGACAGAAACCCAGAAAATATGGGAAAATATGGGGACTAATCTTATTTGTGTGTATTTATTTGTGTGTCCTAATTTCCCTTTATAAAAGGAGGTCTGTCCATCCCCGAGAAGATGTGCCCATACTGCTGCCCTTCGCCCGTTCTCTGCCGTTTCGCTCTCCAGGCAGGCCCTCGTCGCCACCGCCGGATTCGCTTCGAAAGCCTGGTCCTACCGCGCACCCCAAGAGAGGTCCGGGGAGTGGCGGTATCGTTACCTTTTAGTTTCCCCAGGACTACATCATGGTCGGCAAATTCTTCAAGGTCGGGGCTCGGACCGAGGTCTTCGGAGGCCCTCGGCCTCGAGCGGGGCTTGGCCTCGAGAGGCCTCCCTGGGAGCGTCCCGGGACCTCTCCAGAGAAGCCTCCACGGACCCGCAGACCTCTAGGCGTGAGCCGTACACCTGCTCCAGTCCTGGCCGGGCCAAGGCTTTGGCCCAGGATCTGTGTGCACGCCTTCTTCCTGGCCAGGTTCGGGGGGCGCCTTCATCGATCCTACATCCAGGAATGGGCCCGACCAGGATCGGCGTAGGCAGAGCTGCACAGCGGGGGCGCGCATCAGAAACCATCGGCCGTCAAAGAAGCTGATTCGTTCAGGATGCTCGGGTTTCTCCCTCAGGCGCACCTCGCGCGCGGGTTTCCATGGTTGGGTTTCTTGCGAGGGTTTCTTGCGACCGCGCCTGCACTGTATCTGGCGTCCTCTTGAAAGGGGCTCGCCTCCAGCGGCGCATGGTGCTGCTTCGACGAGTTCAACCGCATCTATATTGAGGTGGCCGCTGGCAAACAACTTCGGCCGAGCCCCACTATCATCGGGTTTCTGGAGCCGCCGTCCAAGAGAGAACGCGCCGACATCGGGTGGGTCTTTTTGACTGGAGGGCCGGATACCATCGCACTCCACATTGACCACACCTCGGACGCCGCGATTTTTTCTCTCAACGTGGCGGCCTGCTGCTCTGGACCCGTTCCCCGCAACCAGTCTCCTCCCATGGCCGTTTGCGGCCTGGGGGTCCAGCAAGGGCCCGGGAGGCCGAAACCACCCACGGTGCAGCCACAAGTTCCATCGTGCCGTGTTTGTGTCACGACGCGAGGGTGTCAGGGTCGGCCTCTCCGAGCGCCGCCGGTGTGTCGAGGCTCGATCCTCGTCGGCAGGTGCTCAGCGTCATCGCCCAGCAGCTGCTGCAGCTCTTCACCGCGAAGTCCGAGATCGCGTCCTACAACGAGCACACGCAGCTGGAGTTCGACGGCACCCACGGGGGCCGGCGGCACCAGACCTCCAGCGGCCTGAGAAAGCACCGGGCCGAGCTGTTTCGCAGCTGTTCGGCGCCTGTTCGCCGTTTGTTGGGCCCTGGAGCTGTTGTTCGCCGCCTGTTCGCGTCGGCCATCAGAACACGCAGGTCGTACTGTTTCGCAGTTTTGTTCGCAGCCGTTCGAGGTCTGTTCGGCGTCGGTTCGCTGTTCGGCCATCCAAACCACGAACAGGCGGCAGCGGGTCGAGATTCCCGGGGGCCCACGTCACTCATGAGTTGCAACGCCGGAAGAGGAGGCGTCTGTCCCGCGCAGGAGGAACCGGCAGGGAGCCAGAACGTGTAGGGGAGCAAAGGGAGCAGCTCGTCTGCCAGAGATGCCACGTACTTCTCGCTTTCGTCCTTTCTCTTGCCCCATCTTTCCCCAGCAGTATCATCATCATCATCATCATCATCATCATCATCATCATCATCATCAGCATCATCAACATCATCAGCAGCATCAGCATCAGCATCACCATCACCATCATCATCATCATCATCATCATCATCATCATCAGCAGCAGCAGCAGCATCATCATCATCATCACCATCACATTGATTATTCCGGTTCGTCCTCCGCACCGGCCTTCATTCATGAGAAACCGTAAGCCCCATCCGATTCTGACAGTGCTGGGATTACCCACCCTCGAGAGCATGAGCACTGCTCCTCCATCCCTCTCCCTCGCATGGCGTCGAGGTCTGGCGGCGCCGAGGAGTCGTCCGTTCTTTCATCCGGTCGGCAATGCACTCGTGGCGGCGCCGTGTCGTTGCCTTTCCCCTTGGACGCCTGCCCGTGCTCGGCACGGAGCCCGGAGGTGGGGGGGCCCTTCCTTGCCCAGGCCTTGCGCCGTTGTCGAGCACCTGGGCCCCCCGGTGGGCCCCATGACAGTCAGAGAGCATCTCAGGATGGCGGATTGGTCTTTTCCACCTTATCACCTGGACCTCTTTCCCTTACGCCAGCCTCGCCCCGCCCTTCCCCCATGAGGCGCCATGATCAGATTCTGTTTCATCATGCGTCTCCGCATTCTTCTACTCCAATATGGGCTGACTGCCCCTATGCCCACCCATGATCAGATTTCGCCTCATCATCTCTCTCCTCCCCTTCCTAGCCCAAGCTTGATTGAGTGCCTTTGCGCAGTCCCCGGAGGCACCACTTTCATATCGCACCTTATCACCCTTCTCCTCCTCTGGCCCACTGACGGCTGCCTGCCCTGGCGCCCCCAGCAGGCACCATGATCATCATGAAGCCGACGTTTAACGTCTTCATTACCATGAACCCCGGCTACGCTGGGCGGAGCGAGCTGCCAGACAACCTCGCGGCCCTCTTCCGGCCCATGGCCATGATGGTGCCAGACTATTCGATGATCGGCGAGATTAGCTTCTATTCGTTCGGGTTCGAGAACGGAAGGCCCATCATCATTTGGCCACTCGAAGGGAGAAGGAGGCGGAGGAAGAGGAGGAGGAGGAGAACCAACGTGAGCCCAGGATGAACCAACGATGCTGCCACGCACCCGTCCCAAGCCCCCTGCTCACGCGACCGTTCTCTCACTCCGAGTGGAGCACCTCCCTTCAACGACGAGGGTTATGTCGGGCGTGTCCCCGTACAGAGGGATTTTCGACGAAAAATAAACAATACACCCAAAATGCCCCCAAAAGATCCAAAAATACTCAAAACATAGTCCCTAGACTATTTTTTAATATTTTTTATAACTTTTTTTTTTTTTTTTTTTTTGATTTTTCGTCGAAAATCCCCCTGTAGGGGGACAGGCCCGATTTAAGACGAGGGCCCGACGGGCCTGTCCTTCCGGCGAGGGCCCCGTGCTCGGGAGCGGCGGCTGCCGGGCCTCCCCTGTCCAGCGGCGGGGACAGCACGGCCGAGGAGGCAGGCAGGACCTCGGAGCTGAGGAGGGGAAAAAACACACAGACACAATTCATCCTCGATTCCCAAGACAACATTGGAAACTGTGGGAAGGGGGGGGGGGGGAAGACGAACACTCTGAAAATTTGGGGAAAGATTGGACATCATTCTATTTTTGTGTGTATTTATTTGTGTGTCCTGGGGTCGGGCCTCCTCCTCCTCCCGGCGGCGTAGAGCGCACGGCCGAGAGTCGCAGGCAGGACCTCGGAGCTGAGGAGGAGGAGGAGAGGAAGAGGATGAGAAGGAGGAGGAGGAGGAGGAGGAGGAGGAGGAGGAGAAGGAGGGGAGGAGGAGGAGGAGGAGGAGGAGGAGGGGGAGGAGGAGGAGTAGGAGGAGGGGAGGAGGAGGAGGAGGAGGAGGAGGAGGAGGGAGGAGGGGAGGGGAGGAGGAGGAGGAGGAGAGGAGGAGGAGGAGGAGGAGGAGGAGGAGGGAGGTGCCCAGAGCGGAGCCCCCGGGCTCGAGCCGCAGCCGCCCCTGCGTGCGCGCAGCGGCTGCGCACGCTCGCGCACCTGCCCGCATGCTGTCGGGAAAGGTCCCCAGGGGGCCACATGCGAACCCTACCCCTACCCCTACCCCCCTCCTCCTCCTCCCTCCTCCTCCTCCTCCTCCTCCTCCTCCTCCTCCTCGGCCGCTTCCGGCATGGTGCAGCCCCCTTTGTGCCCTCGTCGGCTGCACTCAAGAGTGACCTCTCTAGGGGGCCACTTGCGAACCCTGCCCCTACCCCCCAACGATTTCTGAGGGGGAGGGTGGGGTTCACTTCGCTGGGGAGCTCCCGAGCGGCGTGAGCCCCACCCTCCCCCTCAGAAATCGTTGGGGGGGTAGGGGTAGGGTTCGCATGTGGCCCCCCAGTTCCAGCGGGAGCACCGCTCGAGCGACGAAAAAAAAAGGAGTCGTCTTCGCCGACGTTTGCGCGTCATGGCGTGCCGCGCTGGCGGCCCGCGTGAGCCGCGACAGAAGGTTGCTGTGCCATCTTGCGTAAGACCCCCTCCTTTTCGTCGCTCATTTGGCCAAGGAGGCGCCCTTCACCCGTCTCATCCTTGATCCTTGAAGTTTGCGATCATCTTTTTTTTCGTAGCTGGATTTTGAAAGCGGCCCTTGGACGAGTGTGCATGCGAGGGCCACTTTTGCACACGGCCCGCCCTCTAGCCGCATAATTGCTGGAAGCTTTCAGGGCGAATGTACGAGCATGCGTTGCACTCAGGCGACAGCCGCATATTTGTTCTGGAATCGCCTTTCGTTCCTTGTGGCTGCTGGGGATCCCAAGACGTAGGGCCGCAAGCGGTTGGGACGTCTCAGGCGAAGCCCAGTCCGCCCTACAGAATCGCCTGGGGCAAAAAAGGAGGAATCATTCACAGAGAGGAGGGCAAGGTAAGATAAGACCCCACTGAACAGCCGGCTCCAGACCACATGAGTGCAAATGAACAGCCAGCTTGGGGGATGCGACTCATATGATCGCCCTCTCACGGATCGGCCCCGGCAGCCTCGTGGCCCCCCGGAGTTTTCGCAGGGAGCAAAAGAAATCCTCCCGGAGGGGAGGCGAGGGGCCAGCAGTGAGGTGGTTCCCAGCGGGGTCGGGGACGAGGACGCACGGCCCCGAACGCCCGAGAGCATCGCCCTCGACAGAGAGGAGGGAAGGGGGAGGAGGAAGTGTCAGCCACGCGCAGAGGGGGGGGTATGGGGGGGGGAGGCTTCTGAGAATGGAGGCTGCTTGTAAGAAGGCGCGGGCCTCGCTCATTGACGTAAGGCGGGCGCCTTCCAAGAAGCAGCCTCCTTCCAGGAAGCCTTCCCCCCCGTCCCATACCCCCCTTGTGCGCGCCGCCAGTGAGTGTCGACGATCGATGAGCGAGGCCCTCCAGCGTTTCTTGCCAATCCTGGGCCCGCGGAAGCCTCTGGAGGGCCTCTGGAGGCCTCGGGTCGACTACACCTAAGAGTGACCTTTCGCCGGAGTGACCTTCGGTGCGGGCCCAATGGGGTCCCCCGATCGCCGAACGCGATGCGGTAGTAGTGTCTTGCGTGCTTGCGTTTGGTCCCCCCGCGTCCCCCAGAAAGCCGCGCACCAAAGGTCACTCTTACCCAGGGTCACTCTTGCATGTAGCCGATCGGAGGGCTCCAGGCGCCAGGGCCGACCAGGCACGCTCCGATCTCAGGGGGTACGCGCAGGCAACCAGGACCGTTCGGCCACACGCAGTCGGGGGTACGGGGGGAGGGGGGGAGGCTTCCTCGAAGAAGCCTGCTTCTTGGAAGCCGCACGCCTTCTCTAGAAGTCTAGGGCCGGCGCCTTCTACGAAGCAGCCTCCTTCCGAGAAGCCTTCCCCTCGCCCCCTATGTCCCCCTGCGCACTTCCAACCTGCCGGGAACCTGCCGACTTTGACTGCCCGATGCCCTTGGGCCGGTCTGTCCGGGCGCCCCTGGGCTCCATGACCCATCCCTGCAGGTGGCCCGCCACGGGGCAGGTGCGCCAGGATGGCCCTGCGCCGCGCTTCGCGGTCGGTGCCTTCAGAGTTGTCCTTCCTCCAGGGGTGCGGTGCGATGGCCTGGCCATGTCCGCTCTTCGCGCTGCGCGCAGCGCAAGCGAGGTCCCCCCCCGAGGGCATTGGCAAAGTCTTCGCGGTCCCCATGCAGGAGTCGAGTCTCGAGGGGCCCACTCCAGAAGTCCCCGGAAGCCTCTCCCGAGGGCGCGGAGAGGGCAGACAACATCCAAAAGGTTTGGACGTCGGATCCTCGAGCCTTCTCTCCAGGCCCCCGAGCCCGTGTTTTTGCCACACGCGGCCCGTGCAGGGATTCATCGACCCCTTCCTGGGGATTGTTCTCCTGATCCCGTTCTCGTTTCTGGACGGCTCCCGGGCCGGCCCCCGGGCACCGACATGTATGGCACAGGTTCCGCGCTTCTTCTCTTCCGGAAGGCGCTTCGCGTGAGGGTCCGTCTCCCTCCTCCGCCTGCCCCCGCCCCCGCTCTGCCCCCCGACCGGCCGGCGGCGGGAGGCACCTGGCGAAGAAGATGGTGACCACGTTCCAGCTCTGCAGCGAGCAGCTCTCCGCGCAGTGCCACTACGACTACGGCATGCGCGCCGTGAAGACGGTGATCGAGGCGGGCGGGCCCCTCCCCGGGGGGGGGGCCCAGGCCTCCCAGCGCCTCGAGCCGCTCAGGGCGGAAGGTCGGTCTCGGTCTGCTTTCGCCGGGGCCGTTTCTGAGCCGGACGGGGCCGTCGAGCTTTCATTATGTCGGGCCTGTCCCTCTACAGGGGGAACGTTCAAAAACAGTCAAAAATAGTCTGGGAGGGAGCATTTTAGGAGCATGTTTAACATGTTTTTTATATCAAAAAATCGTCCAAAATCCGCCTGTAGGGGGACAGGCCCGACCTAAGGCTTTCACCTGGGACGACGAGCGGGCCCCCCGGCGAGGGGCCCAGACGTCTGGCTTCCGGGAGCGCCGCGTTGATCAAGAGCACGGCGTCGGGTGTTTGGGTGTCTGCAGACGGCCAGGCGCGGCGCGAGGAGCAGGTCCGGGCGGCGTCCTGGGAGCGATCCTGGGGGCGGATTTCGAGTGGAATTGGACGGCAGTCACAACTAGTAGTCAGAAAACGATGTGCGGGAGCACGACCCTTACACGGCCATGTTGAACCGATTGCGGTTGTGGTCATGTTGAGAGGATGGGCCGAGGGTGCTGAGCTTGATGATCTGCGTGCTTGCTACTGTTCTTGACTAGGGACTGTTCTTTTTGGGTCCGGCGATAACCCGGGTTATCGGGCTCGCCCCCCCCGGTTATGTTGCCTCTCCTTGTCGGTTGAGCAGATCCAGACATATCTTCCGGCATTCCCAGACGTCGCCCGCCGCATTGTCGCAGCACGAACAGCATCATCGTCGCAGCATCGTCAGCAGCTGTAGGGGCCGCAGCACTGGCGCGCGCGCGCGGGCATATGCGGGGCTGCTCACAGAGCGAAGGTTATGTTATCGGCCGGCCCCTCCCCCCCCGAATACCCAGGTTATAGCCGATCCAAGAAAAACACAGCCTCCTACAGGGCTACATGGAAGTATCCAAGCTCTGTCGAGCGGAGTGAGTACCATCGCAGATGTCTGACGTGGTCTTCTTAGACACTTTGTGTATCGTCCTCATCCTCCTCCTCCTCATCCTCCTCCTCCTCCTCCTCCTCCTCCTCTCCTTCTCCCTTCACCCTCCCCGTGCTCTCCCTGCCTCTGGCTCATCTTCCACATCTCTCCTCCGCCTCCGCCCTCTTCCTCCTCCTTCTCAGGCTCATCCCCCCTCCGCCTCCTCCACCTTCGCACCCTCCTCCGTGCTCTTCTTGCCGCCTCCCTCTCCTCCTGGCCCCTAGCCGTCTCCTCCACCTCCACCTCCTCCTTCCTCCTCCTCCCCCCCCCTCTCCTCGACCTCCCCCCCCTCCTCCCCCTCCTCGATCTCCCCCCGAGCCCCGCCTCCCCGCAGCCGCGCCGGCACCGACCCGCGCCCGCCGTGACCGCGCCGCGGCCCTCCGTCGGCCGCCGCGCCCCCCGTCGGCCGCCGCGCGAGGGGCGGTCCCGCCCGGCCGCCCGGGGGGTGGGGGGCCGCCGGAGGGCGGCGGCGCGGTCACGGCGGGCGCGGGTCGGTGCCGGCGCGGCTGCGGGGAGGCGGGGTTCGGGGGGAGATCGAGGAGGGGGAGAGGGGGGAGGTCGAGGAGAGGGGGGGGGAGGAGGAGGGAGGAGGAGGTGGAGGTGGAGACGCCGGGCCTCCAGCTGGGGCCTCGCCGGGGAGGATCGCTAAGCAGTGGCGAAGCGTCCTGGCTCGCCTCTCTTGGCATCGCTCGGGCGTGTGCCTTTTTGTTCCTTCGGCGAGGGCAGTCGAGGAGCATCCTTGATAGTTTGGCGGAAAAAGCCACGCGCGAAACCGGAACAGACACAGGGAATGGACGTCCGAGCGATGGCGAGCTATAGCCCCACCAGACAATGCTCTAAGAACCGTTCTGTGGTCTCCACGAGATGTCCTTAGAGCATTTCTGGCCCGGGCCGTCTTGTTTTGACGCATCGGGTCTATGTTCTAAGAGCCTTGTTTTTGTTATTCGAACCTTTTGGGGTTCTAAAAACATGTCGTGGAAGGACGATAGGAATGCCGGGACGGTCGGTTCGTGCTCCAGGATCGGGGCGATCGGAAGGGGTACGGAGCAGGGCTTTCCTCGAGGCCTCCCAGATGGGGTCGGAGGAGATGGGGTCGAAGGATCGCTCCGCAGCGCCGGTGCACCGGCGATGCGGCTCGACGTGGAGGCCGTGCATCCCCGCGCCGACGTCACCGAGGCATCGCCGGCGTCGCCGATGCATCGCCGATGCATCACCGATACATCGACGATGTACTGGCGATGCGGCTCGATCCCCCGACCAAATTGTGCTCGGACCGCATCCAGGAGGCCTCTATGTCCGCCACCAGGAAATACACACGCGGATGCCCTCCAGGGGCTTGCTCCTGGGTCTCAGGGGAGGGTGGCGGTGTACGAGTCACCACTGGGAGCAAGCGGCTTCATACACCGCCGCCCTCCCTGAAGGCACATGCGAGATTCGCCGGAGGGTGTCCGTGTAAATATATATATATATATATATATACACACACGTGTGTGTACATATGTGTACATATATACACTCGTATATGTATATGTGTATATATATATATATATATATGTATTTACATTCGTGACGTAGGCTCGCTGTCAGTGTCGCCGCGAACTACGTCCATTTGAAAAAGAGGGCCGCCTGCCCAGCAGCGGCCGCTGTCGGTTTGGGACAACATTTGGTGCAGGGCCATCGTGCCCATTTTTCTGTACCCGTTTCGTTCGTCCAGACAGGAATTGCCGTCTCTTCTTCGGCAGAAGGCGGCGGAAGGTCGGCGGAAGGCGACAAAGTCAAAGCGAGGCGACTTTCGCCTGCGGAAGGCCAGCGGAAGGCGGTGGACGTAAGAGATGCGCCCGAAAGAGATGACGACATTTCTGGATTCATAGTTTCCAGAAATTCCATGTGAGTGCGGGCTGCTGCTGGCGTTTTTGCGCGCTTCTGTCGCGTGGAGCCCTCTTGCCTGCAGCCAGGAGGACCGACTGACCGAGACAGTGGACGAACGCAATTGATGCCGACGCTGTTCTGCTGATCGGCTTCAGCGAGCCGCACGGCCTGGCGGAGAAGTCCGTGTCCAGCTCATCATCCGTTTCCTCGACGTACACGTCGGACACATCGCAGAAGACGAGATGTGCAGCAAGTCCTGCGGCATCACCTTTCCATTCCGTAGAGACACGAGTGGAGAGAAAACGTGTGGGTCGAACACGGAGTGGCACTCGTGGTTCCAGAGGCCGACTCGGAGACCTCCGACTTCGTCACCAGATTGTGCACATCAGCATTCTGACCGCCTCTATTCCTCCCCCTCCGCTTCCTCCTCCTCCTCCTCCTTCTCCTCCTCCTCCTCCTGGTGACCATGGCCCCGTGGCCCACGAGAGCGTGGCCAGATCGACGACAAGGCGGACCTGTACTCCTGATGCCTCACAGATCCGGTGCCGAGCACTCTCCCCGCCCCCTCGAGGCCGACCTGGGCCGCGTGTGCGAAAACGGCGGCCTCGGCCTGTGCCGCGACGGGGCCCACTGCACCGGCGGACTCGCCAGCGAGATGGGCCCGTGCGGCGCCTCCGGGGAGCACTCTGCGGGCACGGCCGTCGCACAGCGGTGCGAGAGCTGCTGGCTCCAGATCCTGAGCACCGCAGTCCCGGCGGGCCACACCCACCACGGTGCCCGACACCGGGTGGGTTGGGCCGAACACGTCTGCAGCCATCAGTAGTGTTTCGAACACGTGAAGAGGCTCGTTCAAGCCTGCGGCTCCAGCCGCCGACTCGAAGCCATCCCGACAGGCGGCCACGCGACCGCATCGCCTACTTGCACCATTCCGAGCTGACCGTCGTACTCGATAATGCTGATAAGCAACGGGCCCACCGTGGGACTACCTCGGCCTTGACCTTCCCCACTGCGTCCTCCTTATTTCCTTTCCCTCTCTCTTCCGTCCCAATGTCCTTCTCCTTCTTCTCCTCCTCCTCCTCCTCTTCCTCCTCCTCCTCTCCTTTTTCTCTCCCCCCCTTATTCCTTTCAGTTTCCGCCCTCCCATTTCCGCATCCTCATCCCTCCTTCCTCCCTCCCGCCCCCTCGCCCGCGGGCCGCGAGGCCGCGGGGCTGAACAAGCGCAAGTACCCCGACCAGAGCGAGTCCCAGATCCTGCTCAGGCCTCCGGGGCCGGGCGGGCGCGCCCCGCGCCCAGACACCCTTGGCCAGTGGGGCCGACGCTTGCGCCAGAGGCCGTTCGCCACTGCGGCCAGTTGGCTCGAGCGGTGTGCTCCGGGGGAAGGAATGGAGGGCCGCCTCAAAGGACTCACCGTGCCGCACGGGTTGGCATGATGCATTCCCCCTTCCCCTCCCTCCCCTCCTTCCCGGTCCTTGCCCAACCCTTTCTCCCTGTCCTCCTCGCCCTCTCCCCAGGGGGAGGAGGGGGGGAGGGGAAGAGGGCCTGTTCCACCTTCTCCCTCTCATCCCCTATATCCTCCCCCGCTCCCTCCTCTCCTTCTTCCCCTCACCTCCCTCCCCCCGCCATCCATCTCCGCCACCCCCATTGAAGCACCTCTTCCGTTACCCCCCTCTTCCGTTGCCGTCACGTCTAGTTCGTTTTCATCCTCTTACTAATCCTCTTGATCCTCTGTTTCCTGCTCCTCTTCCTCTATTCCTTCGTTCTCTCATCGTGCTTCTCGTTCTTTCCCACCCTCTTCCACTCCTCTCACCATGTTGTTCAAGAGCCCATTGCTTTGCTCAAGCAAGCTTGGCTCAAGACTCAACATGTTAGCTCCCACCCACTTTTTGTAGAATTCTTCGATCTCCCTCAACCACTATGTTCATCTCACCTCCCCGGGCGCTCATGCCTGCAGGGATACCTTCTTCGAGTGCTGGTGGCGACACGCGCGTGCCAGATACCCCTGTCAAGCAATTGTTCAAGGACGGCCTTTATCCACCTACTTCGCCACCATCGCCGCGGGCGTCGGCTGGGAGAGCGGACCAAGATTCGATCCACAGTCCACTGAACGAAATTGATGGGCTGGACGACGTTGAAAGCGCCGGTGCGCTACAACATCAACCTCAAGAATGTTCGCACGACGCCGATGACGATCCGGCCCCTTTCGATGATTCCTGGACAAGTTCCTGATGAGCAGCTGAATCCGATAAGGGACGCTCACGCTATCAGCGCACATGGGGTCTCACGCGTGGACCTCCAGAACACCGTTGACCCGATCAGCGCCGCAGCCGAGGATCTCATCACACGGATAGAGTTACTAGAGGCTCGGGACGCCTCGCGAACACCTCAGTTACATCAGCAAAGGCGGGGTCAGCAAGTGGCGGCATCATATGCAAACGCAGCCCCAGGGATATAAGTCCAACATATAAAGTACCAAAATGTTCCACATGCCCAAACCAAAGCGAAGAATAATAATAAGAAGAAGAAGAAGAAGAAGAGTACACTCACAGCAATGTTCGGCAACCTCGTCGGCTCTGACATCTCCAACACCGCCGCCGCATAACGGTTGCAAGACATGGTCACGACTCTTTCAGGCCCGACCTCACAGAAATTGCATGTCGAATTTGTTACGAACCACATCTTGTACGCTGAGTTATGGGGCCCGCTGGACAGTAGCACGGCCGTTGCCCTCATTAGATTCTTAGGGATAAAATCGTGCAGCGTAATGGAACAACTATTTGGGTTGTTACGGGTCGACGTCCACTTGGCCGTGACGCAACATGTTGTTGGCGGTTTTGAAGGAGCACATGCGCATGTTCTACGCAATTGAGGTGAATGACGGTACGCCATACCAGGTCTAAGTGGGATGAAACAATTGTGCACGAACCGTGAAATCCATAGATGCAGGTTTCATTTGGGACTGTTTCCAACAATTGGACGAACGGAGCGACGTCCAACAGCGCGCGACGTTGAGAGACTTTTCGGCCAAGTATGACGACTTGGTTCGCAGAGCTTCGTCAGGGACGCAAGGAGGTTTCAAAAGGCAGCCAAAAGGAGCTGGAAATGCTTGAGAAACACAGCAGGCTCCGACCGAGGCCTCAACCGACAATGACACCGATCTACCGATACCAGTTGCCATGGCGATTGCAAAAATGGGCAAAGATGGTCAAATTTCGACGATTGCATGATGTGTTGTACGTATTCTGTGCACAACTACCACTACGTACGCCCTACGGCGACCAGGTCTCCGTTGGCAACCTCGCAGTCTTGAGCGTCTATTCCAGCGCCCTCCCCGCCGACGAGGAAACATATGAGGACGCGATGCAAGACTGCGTGGTTACAAAATGGTGCGCCGAAGTCTTGTTCATGAATCATGCTGTCTTTTCGTTCGCTCTTGACTTCTCCATCGGTGGTGGCGCCGCCGAGGCATGACCTCCCGCGTGTCCAGGCGGCGACGGTTGGGCTAGGCATCGACGACGACGCGTGGCCAGAGGCTGTGGAGACGCAGCCCCACGTAATACACATTTGTGGAGGCGTCGCCTTCCATTTCTGTATGCTTCCGGCAACTCACCAGATCGGAACATGGAGTGCGAAGGGCATCGGGCGCAGCTCAGTGATCAGATTTGTGGGGCCTTCTCAATCAACTCAATCAGCGCGCATCGGTTCATTTTGCGACCAAGTATCGCGTCTGCTTGGCAAAGACTACTAATGCGAGGGGTGCATCTTGATCTGGGGAACCTGTGGAAAGCAAACAGTCAGTAGCAGGTGTTCGTTGCGTTGTGACTCCATGTGAATGGGCCCAAATGGCTGCCATTGTTTCGTGCGAAACGCACGGCCATGGATTGGCTTCGCCGCGAGTCAGAATCGCGGGAGGCACGCCTGCCCTCAAGCCCAGCTGCCCCCACCGCACGGCGGGCGCGACCTGGGCCACGGGCAGGGCTTCCACGGCAAGTTCCACGGAACGACCGAGCCAACCGCGCCCCGCAGCACTACAGCGGCCATGGGAAATTGCGACGCGAAGTTATTTGGCAAGAGGGCCAGCCAAGCCAGATGAATCGGCAAACGCGCGCCCTTGGCAACGCCCGTAAATTAATTGGTGAATGACGCGTCAAATTGGCATGCGTTGCTTGAGCGTTGCGTCGCATATGGCTCTGCAATTGCGGGCGCCTCCGCTGACGCCCGCGGCGAGGGCGCATCGCCGATGGACTTCGCCGCCTCGGGGGTCATTTCGCGCGTCGATCGCGCCCCGCGCCGCCATTCCGGCGCTTGGCCAGCGGAAGATGGCCGGTCCGCCTGGAACGTCGCGACGGACGGCCGCAACCCCTTCACGGTCGCGAGACGCTCGCGCTTCCCTCGAGGGGGGCGGCGCCGAGCGCGGCGCGCAGTTTGGCGTCTCCTGGCATTCTCCGCGCTTGCTCGGCGGCGCCTCCCAGCAATTTATGGTTTCAATCGCGTATGCGCTGCAGGAAAGCTGCTGGCCCGCCTCGCCCAGGCCCGGCGACGGCGGACGCCTTCGTGGATTTCGGATCTCATCGGACCGAGGAGTCGCCGCGGCGGGCAGGGGCGCAACAGAGCCGACGAGACTTGCAACGAGATGATGCAATGAGCTGCGCACGCGGACCACCCTGAGTCGCCAAATGCTTCCACGGTTAGTCAGCGCGGGTCGGGGCGCGGGCGTGCTTCTCGCGGGCGCGCTGGCTGAAGAGGTCCGGGCGAATCATGCCGGCGCGGCAGCGGGGCCAGATGCTCGCGCGAAGTAGTTCGCGCGGGCGAAATGGCACGCAGGAGTTGACGAACGCGGATGGAAGCATGTCCCCCAGCAAGAAGACGCCAAAGCACGCGGGCGCGCACTGCGCGTGCTCTGGACACGCTGGGGCACCAAAAACACGCCCGGCACGTGCTAGCGCGTCGGCGTTATTCAGAAAGGGTGGCTTGCTTTTCCATGGCAGTTCCAGCCCGATCCCCCCCGTCGCCGCGGGGCGCTGGACGCCCGCGGCAGCGGCCAGCCGAATTCTTCTTGGCGGACGCTGCGGAAGAAGACCGCGGGAGGCCCAGTCCGGCGCCCAGCCGACGCGTGGCGCCGCGAATGCTACGACGACGGCGCGGCGGGTCGCGGGCGCAGCGGGCGGGGGGGGTGGGCGCGCCATTTTTCATTGGATTGGGCCATAGCCTTCCTCTGCCTCGCGTCTGCGCGCGCGTGCATCGCGCTCGAGAGATCATGTGCAAGTGGCGCAAATGACGCAGAGCAGGCGCGCTGAGCAGCATTTAGCACTGCAGAACTCTGCGGGAGTTTCTCGGAGAGCACGCAGGCGGTAGGGCTCGCTCGAGGATAGCCACTCCGCTGGAGCTGTATTTATCGACTGCCGTTCTAACTGTTATGCATGACGACGCGCTGACCAGATAAGTAAGTCTCGCAAGCAGGGCCGGGCTACGTCGTCGCCCGGGTGATCAAGTTTCTGCGCAAGCGGCGCTCTTCTGGCCTCGCAGCGCCCAGGCAATTCGCGCCCAATGTTGACAGCCATTGTAACCGAGGGACAACGGCGCAGCTTGGAAACACATTTGGGCCACGGCACCGGAAGAAAACGCACCTGCCATCGGAGAGGTCAGTGGACCGACGTGCAAACCCATCAACGACGTGAGGGGTGCTGTCTACTTCGGAGGCTGGGCATCTTGCGACGCCTTGTCGGGGCGAGCTACGTTGAAAATTGGGAGACATTTCGGGCGTGATCACGAAGTTGCAGAAACCTGTATCTCGCGCGTCGAGTTTGAGCCGCCAGAACGGGCGCATTTCTTCAAGCTGCGCCGCCAGCAAGTGGTTGCATTCGTCGGGCCCGCTTTGGCTACGCAGGGCGCGCAGAACACAAGCGATATATTTGCGACTGCGACTGCGCACGCAGTATATCGCAGTCGTTTCGTCCAGCGTGAGAAACGTGGATCTTCTGATCTGAGCGCGCGAAACACCGCTGTCTGACTGCCCCCCCGCCGGCACGAGAGTTTTCACGACGACGCTGCGGCGCGCGGGGGCCAGTCGCTGGCGGGGAAGGCTGTGCGTCAAGAGAATCGCCGGGATTGGTCAGTTCGTCTCCGACGTGGTCGGCCCCGGCAGCACTCGGCTACTGAATTGCGCGAAGCGGCGCAAGACTCCTGAGCGCCCCTATGGGTTGGGTCGCCCGTCGCCCGCGCTTTAATCGCCCTTCCTTCTCCGCCAGTAGCTCGGTTTCTCGCGCGCGCCTTCCTTGTCCACTCGGTTGTCAACGGCGCGACCTCAAGTTTGCCGACGCGCCCTTCCGAATGCGCGGCTTTCGTCCGCATGATCATTCTGACGTTTCTCTTGCTCCTTATTCTCCTCAGCGCGCTCCCCCTCGTCATCGCCCCCCTCATCTTCCTCCGCTGTAGCCATTCTGGCTGGCGCCATCCCTCTCGCTTTGTTGCCGCCCCGCGCGACCAAAAGGTCAACGCTGACCTTTCTTACTTCAAGTTTGCATGGCGCGGGCTTGGGTTCGTTTATTATTTCTGTTATCACCTTCGTGTTCGTCGCCGGATACGTGGTCCATGGGGAAGTCGTTCAACCAGTTGGCTTCTCGAATATGTATACTCGCTGCGCCGTGGAACGCTGGGATTCTTCCAAGCTCGACGGAGTTCGGGGTTCCGTGAAGAAGGGTTACCAGTTAAAGTTCAAGGACTCACAGCGGCGTGCTCACGCTGCGCATCGCATGTGCAATGCGACCGCAGGCGCTGTGGAACGCTGCAGCGGCAACGCATTTCGTAGGGCTACGCCTTTGATTCCGCCTCGTGTTCCGAAAGACAAGACAACCGCCATGGTAAGCATATTCGGCATGTTCGCGGGCTGGGTCCGCGGCGAGCACGCCGTTCTCTTCCCGCAGTGATTCCTTGCGCTTGTGTTGCTCAGTGCTTGCCCGCTGCGGAACAGACGGCTGGCGTTTACATGTTCGGCTCTGCGCCGGCAGAAGTGTCTGTCCAGATTGGTGATTGCATCTGGCTCGCGGCCATTGAGGACCACAAGACCGACTGCGCGGCGGTCGACGCCGATTTGGTCGGCTTGGGAGCATGTTGGTTATAACACGCGAAACAAACTTTTTACAGAAGCGTATGACTTGCGTAAAGTCCCCGTGGGCCATCGCGCGTTTTCTTGACACGCGCGGCTCGAGTGTCGCAGCACGGCGGATAGGAATCGGCCTCTGATTCTGTTGCTTGGGAAACGGAGCGAGAAGCAGTTTACTGTGGTGCAGGATGCGTCGCTCTCCTTCCCCCTTTCCCCCATTGCTGTGCGAGGTGAATTTGACGAGTTTCGTCCAGAAGGGTCGTAATCACAAAAGGCTCATATCTCGTCCATGCATGAGCGGTTTTGCCAGATTCCCGCTAGGTCCCTGCCCACGGGGCGGCCGAGTGGGTTTCAAAATGTTGTGGAATACGTGTTCGGGGACACCCGCAGTTACATCGGCGTTGCTCTGGGCCGCGTCCTGCGTGAAGGTATCTCGCCGGCTGATGTTCACAAGTTGTGACCAGCCTGCACGCTCATGGTTCGAGAGGATAGGACCAGCTTTGGGAGGGTTGCCAGCAGCTGGCCAACTTGAGCAATAATGAGGCCTTCGATTGTGTCACTGGGGTAAGGCTTCAGGCGCTGCGCGAGGCCTCCGCACGATGTGGAGATATCTGACATGGTGATGACCAGGCTTGGAATGGCCAACCACACGTTTGTGACGTTTGCTTCGGCACCCGGGCAGCCCTTGCTGATGTCGATGCTCATGTTGCCGCCTTGGTTGTCGTCGTCCAGGAGCCGTGTGCGCATTCTGACTGCATGCGGGTATCGGCTTTCTGCCCGTCTACCCACACGACGTTTGCATTTGGATTGGAGAATCAATTTGCTATCCACGAGGAGGCCCCCCTGCAAACGACTGCTATGCTTGGTACGTTGGCTGCGCCGAATCATCTGCATGTGCGGGCTGCTATTGCTAAGGCCGTCCAGCGTCTTCTGGGGTATGTCATCGTTGTTGTTTGTTTTCACTTGGCGCAGGTTACGCTGACCGCAATGGGCCCTACACCCGTAGTCCTGGTGGTGCCCCCGCTCCCGCACGCAGCTTCCGGAGACGAGGGTGATCTGGACTTTGCTTTTGAGTATGCCCTCCTGCCCGACGAGGAACAGAACCGTTCGGACTTCGGCGTGGACAGTCCCGGCGAGGCCTCGCGCGACACCAGCGGCAACTACAGAACCACATGTTGGTCGAGGTGATTCTGCTGGTCGGCGTCGGCCCCTTCTCCGCGGAGGACTTGTGCGCACCGTACCGCGTTGGCGTTTCACGAGGCGTCGTCGGCCCTCGACCCAGGAATGGCACGGTGCACAGCTATAGGTCCCCCAAAGTTGAACAAGAAAATGCGCACCATACTGCGTTGGAGCGGGGCCTGAAGGGAATCCAGACATGGCACGGTGCACAGGCGCCGTTTTCGTACCTTCGCCGCCTTCGATTCCTTTTGGGTCCTGGTGTTCACCTCCTTCCCCTTGCCGTTGCGCCCGCGCTCCTGCGTATGCTGTTGCGTGTTTTCGTCAGGCTTCCGCTTGCCAGTGGGGTGCGGATCATTGTGGGTACTTCGGTGTTGGCACTGGCTTTCCCAAATTACGCTTGTTTCCCCCTCCTCCTCCTCCTCGTCCTCCTCCTCCTCCTCCTCCTCCTCCTTCTCGTCCTCCCCCTCGTCCTCCGCTTCCTCTGCCCCGAGGGGGCCCCTCCCGTAGGGGAGGGGTCGGGACCCTAGGGTCCTCCTGGCGCAGGCGGGGAGCGCCGGGCCCGAGGGGCGAAAAGCCCTCGCACCCGGGGGGACGCCGCCAAAGTGCGGTTTCCTTCCCCCGGGGGGGTCGCCAGGTCCCGTGGCCTCCCCCAGGGCGGTGCTGGTGCCCCCCAGCGTTCGCCGCCCTGGGGCGGGACCGGCGGCTCGTCTCTGTCGCGTCGTTCGTCCGTGTCGTGTCTTCGTGTCGCGTCGTTCGTTTCGACCCCCTGTCGTGTCGCGTCGTGTCGTGTCGTGGCGGGCCGGGCCCCTGGGGTGGGTGACGTGGGTTTGGCTTGGACTGGCCCCCCCCCCGTTTTGTCGGCTGCCGGGCGTTTCCGGCGTGGCCGTTTCCGGCCGACAGTACGTGGGGGGGGGAGCTGTCCAGCTATTCCCATGCTGCCGGCTTGCGGGGGGCCCGCTGGCGCCGTGCGCCACCCGCGCCGTGAGCGCCCCGCGGCCGGCCGCGCGCCCGCGCGCGGGCGCCCGCCGGCCGCGGAGGCGCGCGGCTTTAGTGCTGTGCACTTCCCCTTTCGAGGGCATTCCAATCCTCCGCTTCCTCTCCGTCCATCTCTTGCTCCTCCTCCGCGTTCTGCTCCACCCCCTCCTCCTCCTCGTCCTCCTCCTGTTCCTCCTCCTCGTCCTAATTCTTCCCCTTTGGCCAGCCACCCCCCTCGTCATCCTCCTCCTCCACGCCGTCCGCCTCCCGCTCTCACTCTGCCTGCCGCCTCCCGCTCATCCCTCCGCCTCCCCCCCCGCCCACCCGCGCGCGCTGCTCCCCCTGCCCCCATCCCGTCCGCCCCAACACAGGCCCCCCGTGTAATCCTGCCACCCGGTCCCCCTCCACCTTGTTTGACGTTGCGCTAACTCAAGGACGGAGCCTGAAGCGTTAGGATGCAAGAGAAAAGACGCTTCGAATGCCGAACTGGGCCGATAGCAAACAAACTACTCAAGCCTGGTGGGCGCAGGCGAGACAGTAAGGCGAGGAGGATTGAAAAGAGTAAGAGGGCCCCAAGGGGCATATAGAGTATGCGCCCGCCAGGCCGCATAATTGCGTGGGGAAGAGAACCATCGGCCTACCAGAGAACTCCCCTCCCCCTCCTCTCACCTTCGGCAGTCGCCGCGGAGACTGCATCTGCTCTGGGCCCTGCCGGCCAGGGTGTTTTGCCTCCCGCCCCCTCTCGCGTCCTCGTTCTTGCTTCTTGCCCCTTTCTGCTTGCGTCGGCTTGGCACTGACATGCTGTGTGGCGCTCGGATATCATGGTTTCCTTGAGGAGCAGCGGGTTTCCCTTACCCCTCGGGCGGGTTCTCGTTCGCGTCTCTTGTTCGTGGTCGCCCTTCTCTTGCTGGCAAGTGTCGTTCCCCCTCCTCCCTTCAGGGGGGTGAAGGGGGGAGAGGAGGGGGGAGGGGAGAGGGAGGGGCGTACGACTGTCCTGCCGTGCTCGCGACAGGGCGCTGCGCGACGTCAACGTGCCGAAGTTCCTGAAGGACGACCTGCCCCTCTTCGAGAACATCATCTCGGACCTCGGCGCGGCCCCGCCCCGATGGGGGATGGAGGGCGGGGGCAGGAGGGAGGGCGCAGGAGGGGAAACGCGAGGGAGTCCCGAGGGGAAGGAGAAGGAAGTCTCTCCGTGTTCTCAGAAGGGGTGGTGGCGTCGAGTTTGAGGAGGCGTCCGCCTTCCATAAAAAGGTGCCTTTGGGCCCTCCAAGACCTCGTTGGCTTTTGTCCTTCAAGCCGGTCGCCCTCGCAGAACGCACCCCTTTTCGCACCACCCCTAATTAGACCCTAGACCGCCTACTCCGTGGTTTCGCTAAATGCCAACGTCTTTGCACCGAATTCGACATCGGGAGGCCCGTTTCGGTCCTGGGATCGTCAAACAGATTTGGGATGAACATTTTGGGCCAGGACTTGTGTGGACCCTGCAATCTCAGGAGCGACAAAAGAACGTACACGTACATGAATCCACGCTGGCTTCGAGAGTACGCATTGCGCAAATGTTCGTATAACGCGGCCGGTCTCGCGGATCGAGGGGCCGTGTTCATGTACATAGTTGGGCGCGTACGTCCTTTGTGGGCTCCCTACAATCGGAAAATCACGACACCTGAGGTCAAGGATCCCGCTTCGCGACTACACCCCCCCCCCCATTCCGGACCTCAATCAGGACCTCTTCCCCGGCGTGGAGCGCCCGCAGATGGATTACGGCCGCCTCGAGGAGGAGTGCAAGACGCAGTCCGAGCAGCAGAACCTGCAGCCCACCGACTACTTCATCAAGAAGCAGTTCGAGCTGTTCGACATGATCCAGGTGCGGGGTTGGACAGACCTCCTACCCTGACACGTCGATTAGTGAATTGTCCGTTTTCGGTTCTCGAGAGGGCGCCGCGGCCGTCATTTTCCAGGCTTGCGCCCGCCAGGTTTGGGCCCGAGGTCGTTTTCACTAAACCACGTTTTACTAAAGAGAGGTCTGTCCATCCCCGACAGGTGCGGCACGGCATGATGCTCGTGGGCCCCACCGGTGGCGGGAAGACGTGCTGCTACCGCACCCTGCAGAGGGCCTGCACCGCCCTGGTGACCGAGGACAAGTCGAGCCCTTACCAGAAGGTGCACGTCCACTGCCTGAACCCCAAGGCGATCACGCAGAACCAGCTCTACGGTTCCTTCGACGAGATAACTCGCGAGTGGTCCGACGGGATAGCGGCCGAGGAGATCCGCAACGCGCAGAGGGATCAGGCGAATCCCGACCACCATTGGGTCATGTTCGACGGTCCGGTTGACGCGCTCTGGATCGAGAGTATGAACACGGTGCTGGACGATAACAAGAAGTTGTGCCTTGTGAGCGGCGAAATCATCGCGCTGAGTGCTCAGATGCGGATGCAGTTCGAGGTGGAGGATCTCGAAGTTGCCTCCCCAGCCACGGTGTCCCGCTGCGGAATGATCTACATGGAGCCACAGAGTCTGGGCGACCAGGTGTTCATCGACTCCTGGCTGAAAAGCCTGCCCGACACATTTTCCTTTCAGCCAAAGATCAAGAAGCAGCTGGAGAAGCTCTGTAACGAGATCATATCGCCCACGGTGCAATTCGTCCGCAAGAAGCTGAAGGAGTGCGTGCAGACACAGGACAATAACCTCATCCAATCGCTGTTCCGCTTGCTGGACTGCTACTTCGCGAAGTACCATCCCACCGAGCTGAGGCCCAAGCTCGCTTTCAAGGAGGAGATCGCGGAGCTGGTGCCCAAGATAACTCCCCTGTTCATATTCAGCTGCATCTGGTCCCTGGGCGCGACGTGCGACTCGAACAGCCGCCGGATGTTTTCGGAGTGGGTGTGGGCCTTCTTGGACAAGGACTTGGGGTAGAAACCTTGCATACTTCTATCCCTGCTCCTCCGGTCTTACCATGCTCCCTTCAGATCGCCCTCTTGCTCCTCCCTTTTTCCTCGCTCCCCCCTCCTCGACGGCCCCTGCTGCTGCTTCTCCACTTCTCCCTTCCCATCTCATCACTGTCCTTCTCTTGCTCCTCCATCCTCACGTTCCTCACCCCATCCTCTTCTACCTCCTGATCATCCGATCGTTACCCTTTTTGTTTTTCATCCTCATTCGATAATTCCGCGTTTGGTCGTCATGCTGCTCTTCATGTCTGTTCTGTTCCTCCGTTTTCTCCGCCCCCTCACTCCCTTCCAGCCATATCCTCTCCCTTACCCCCCCCCCCCCACGATTCTCATCATTTTCGTTGTATTCATGTTCCTCCTCTGCCTGATCATATTATTGTTACCCCCGCCTCCTGATCATTCAGCCCTCCCTTTTTTATTTCATGTCCATGCTCCTCCTCATTACGTTCGCACTCCTGTCGCATCCTCCGCTTCCTCCTCTACACTCGACCTCCTTTCGCATCCTCCCAAACCCGTTTCTCCTCCGCCACTTCCTTGTTCGTTTCCGTATGTGTCGTCCTCTTCAATTTGGGTCACGTCCCTCACCATTCCCCTCCGACTTGTCATACTTCCTATCCCCCTTTTCCTCTTCTCTCGTCCCTTTCCCCCTCCCCCTGGCCATCTTCCCTCCTCCCGTCTCGACTCTAGCTTTTTGCTTGCTATCCCGCATTGCGCGCCGGTGCTTAATCAGACCTCGACATGGGTCGCCCCCATTCGCCATCCCTTCGCGGGCCTGCTTTCCAATGCTTCTCCCGCATCTCCCATGATGTCTGTCCCCTGGACGTGCGAGGTGAGCGCGTCGCCCAGGCATGCCCGCCATTCGTGCGCATGGCGTCGCAGTAGTGCTGCCCCCTTTGGTGGGCGCTCGCCGCCATCTCCAATGTATTTCCGACCACGTATTTGGGGGAGGGACAGGAGGGAGGTTGGCTGCACCATCCTCTGCCGTGTAGGGCTCCTAGAAATGTTACGGGTGTGCCCTCCCCTTGTCCCCCCTTTTCTTTTTGCCCTCTCGCATCGCCAATATTTAGTCCAGCCCACGGAGCTGTTGTCTGAAGTTGGGCGGGGGAGGGAGGCAAAAGGTGGGAGGGTGAGGGCACTGCTTTTGCCCACCAGGTAGGGCGGTTAAAAGCACTATCGGCATTCTTCTTAGGTTGGATACCGCACTCTTGCTGCAGATATGCTGCTCCAGACGGCACTGCGTCTTCTGATTAGTCCGTTTGCTCGATCGACCGGCCGACCGACCGACCCCTCCTTTCCTCTCCCCCGTAATATTGTCACCGCCCCACCCTGCACTCCTCCGCCCACTCCCCGCTTACTCTCCATCCCCTCTCTCCCTCTCCTGCCGCCCCTCCTCTGTCCCGGACATCAGACATACAGTCAACCCGCGTAGTAAGGATGGGCAACCTTCCCAAGGGTACCCTTGCATCCTTGCCTCCTCGGTCCATCCTTCGCCGCTTTCGCTGGCCGCGCTCCGCTCGAAAAGCTTCGAAATGGGCGTCCAAGGCCCTTGCATCCTTATCGCGCATCCTTACTATCCGGGTTGACTGTAGTGCTTTCTTTCCACGTGAACTACCGAAGGTCTCGATCCCCTCCCTGGGGACACGCTTTACATCTCGGATCGTCGTCTTGGCGGTCCCAGGGCCAGGCAAGGGGCCCCCCCAGAAGCAGACCTCTCCCGACATGCCTCCGTCGCGTCTCCTTGCAACCCGCAAGGGGGTCTGTTTCTCCCTCCCCCCCCCTGCAGGCACGCGTCAGAGAGGCGAGCGCGGCGCTCGCGGGCGCGCCCGCCCCCGCCACCCCCCCCTCTTCCTCGAGCGTCCTCGATGCTCGAACCTCCGACCCCCGATCCTCTAAGGCTCGGTCCTCTGCCTCGAGGCTCGACCCTCGATCCTCGAGGCTCGAGCGTCGATCTTTCGAACCTCGAGCCTCGATCCCCCGACCCTCTAAGCTCCGTCCTCTGCCTCGAGGCTCGACCCTCGATCTTTGAGCCTCGACCCTCGATCTTCCGAACCTCGAACCCCGACCCCCGACCCTCTAAGCTCCGTCCTCTGCCTCGAGGCTCGACCCTCGATCTTCGAGCCTCGAGCCTCGAGCCTCGAGCCTCGACCGTCCGTCCTCGACCCTCGAGCCTCGAGCCTCGAGCCCTCGAGCCTCGAGCCTCCGTCCTCCGATGCCCCCGCGGCGGGGCCGCGGGCGGGCCCGCCCGGCCCCCCCCGGAGAGCCCCGGGAGCGATGTGGAGGACGGTCAGTGGAGAGGAAGCGTGTTGCCACATGGTTTCCAGGTGTCTAAAACCCAGACCCCCTCGAGTAATTAAAAAATCATGACGGGAGGTTTTTCCTAATTTTCGGCCTCCGGGGGCCCTCACCGGGCCTCGGGAGCGTCAAAAAACGACTCAGGATGCAAAGCCGGTCATGGGCAAAGGGTCGGGACCTATGGGGGTCGACGTAATGAAAAAAACATTACGTCGGGGGTCTGGGAACATGTGTTGCACGTGTGAAAACATGTTGAACCCATGTTTAGAGCAATCGTCCTTCATTGAATCAGAGATAGTTTGAATGGAGTGCTAGGGCTGCCAGGGTGTCCGTTGCCGTGGCATCCACCAGAGGAAGCGTGTTGCCAAATGGTTTCCAGGTGTCTAAAACATGTGTTGCACGTGTGAAAACATGTTGAAACCATGTTTAGAGCAATCGTCCTTCATCTAATCAAAGATAGTTTGAATGGAGTGCTAGGACTGCCGGGGTGTCCGTTGCCGTGGCATCCACCAGAGGAAGCGTGTTGCCAAATGGTTTCCAGGTGTCTAAAGCATGTGTTGCACGTGTGAAAACATGTGGAACACATGTTTGGGTCGGCGGGGCGAGAGCGCACCTCTTCCGCTAAAAGCTGGGCGGGCTGCGCACAGCTTTAGTCAGGGAGACAGGGCACAGGCGGGCGGGGCCTCAGGCGGCCAGAGTGGGCGGGGCCCGGGGTGCAGGCTAACATGTTGAAAACATGTTTAGAGCAATTGTCCCTCATTTTATTAAGCACATTTTGAATGCAATGCTAGGACTGTCAGGGGGTCCGTTGCCGTGGCATCCACAGCAGGAGTGCCACGACGCGCTCGAGGGCAGGCTCGCCGGGTCGCACCTGGCGATGCCGCCCGTGCAGGAGGACACCGTGCTGGCAGGCGCGAGGGCGCGAGGGCGCCCGAGGGATGGGGAGAGGGAGAGATCGCCGGAGGTTGACGGACCGTCGTCGGAGGGGGAGAGGGAGAGGGAGATCGTCGTCGGGAGGGGAGGAAGGGATGGGGAGGGGGAGATCGTGGGCCGGGCGCCGCCTCCCCCGCGGGGGAGGGAGGGATGGGGAGGGGGAGATCGTCGTCGGGTTGTCAGAGCGATCGTCGGAGGGATGGGGAGGGGCAGATCGCCGGAGGTTGGCAGACCTCCTGCCCCGGCAGGTGGATTGGCGAATTGGCCCCGCTTTCGGTTCGCGCGAGGGCGCCGCGGCCGTCGTTTTTGCGGGTCCGGGCCCGTCGGTTTCGGTCCCAGGCCGTTTCCACGGAAGGGTTCATGGCTGACTAAAGGACGGGGTTGTCCGCCGCCGAGATCGGCGGCGAGCGAGGGGGGGAGAGTTAGACGGAAACGGCCTTCCCAGAAGGCGGCGGGACTTCTCAGGTGCTCTCGCGCCGAGAAGTTCTGTGCGTCTTCGGGGAAGGCTCGGAGAACTTCTCGGACGGCCGGGACCCTTCCGAGACTCCTGAGAAGGCCCGCCCCTTCTTGCTTCCCCCTCCTCGCTCGCCGCCGAAGAGAGTCGGCTATACTTACGTCAGGGGGGCCTTTCGCCGAAGTGACCCATTGGCCATTGGTGCGGGCCCAATGGGGCATGCCGATCGCTGAATGCGGTGCGACAGCAGCGGCCTGCGCGCTTGGGTGTGGCCTCTTTGTGTCCCCTAGAAGCTGCGCACCACAGGCCACTCCTTGCCTAGGGTCACTCACACGTGGAGCCTAGAGAGAGAGAGAGAGAGAGAGAACAAAACAGAAAGAGAGAGAGAGAGATATACATACATATGTATGTATGTATATATGTAGAGAGAACACAAACACAAATATAGCGAGAATACAGCATTATGAGCATTTGCTCAGCACAGCGTGGAGGAAGTGAGAAACACATTGGGAGGAGGGTGGGCAATCAATCAGCCGAACGGCTGGCTGACGCCTGAGCTGTAGTCACCGCTACCTCGCGCTCTGTCCCAGAGGCGAGGTACGTCTTGGGAGGCCATGCGCAGCTGGGGAATTCGCCTTGCGCGTTGCGGGCCAAGCTCTCACGACCCTTCTCAGAAAGGTTGGAGAATTCAACCCTTCTCAGAAAGGTTGGAGAATTCAGCGGCGAGCTGGCGCCTGTCAAGGGTAGGTGTACGGCCGCAGTGGTGGCTTGAGAGGGAACGGAGAGAGAGAGAGAGAGAGAGAACGGAGAGAGAACGGAGAGAGAGAGAGAGAGTGAGAAAACGGATATATATATATATATATATATATATATATATATATACATAAAAATATATAGAGAGAGAGCGCGCGCGCGCAACAACACAGCGAGAGAAGCCGATACGTTCGGGTGTCCGTGCGGGCGCCGCGGCTGCAGCCGCCCCGCACGCCGCTGCCCAGTTGGGCCGGGGCGCGGCCGCACGAGACGGGGGGCCCGCGGCACTCCCGGCGCGCGGCCGACGGGAGGCGCCCGCCGGCGGGGCGGGACGCGCCGCAGGCGCGGCGCGGAAGCGCGGCTGGCGATCGCTGGCGACGACGACGACGAGCGACGGGGAGGACGGGAAGGGCGGCGAACGACGACGGCGACGACGACGCCGACGAGGACGACGACGAGGACGACGGCGAACGACGAGGACGACGACGACGGCGAACGACGACGACGACGACGACGACGACGACGACGACGACGACGACGACGCCCGCGGACCCTGCGCGGCGCAGCAGCGCGGCGAGCGGCCGCGCGGGGCGTTGGGCCCGCGCCCGCGGAGGGAGCTCGGCGGGCGCGCGCGCGCGCGGCAGGGGCAGGGCACCGCTCCCTGGGCCACACGCCGTAGAACAGACCATCCGCGATGTTGCATGGGCCGTTTTTTTTTCCCCCTCGCTCCCCCCCTCTGTCGGCGTATCCCATTCCATTCTCTCCCCCTCCTTCCTCCCGGCCCCCTCCCTCGTTGCGTTAATTTCCTCCTCTCCTCCCTCCTCCTCCCTCCCCTCCTCCCCTCCTCCCTCCCCTCCTCTCTCCCTCCCCTCCTCTCTCCCATTCCATGTTCTCCCCCTCTGTCGGTGTATCCCATTCCATTTTCTCCCCCTCCTTCCTCCCCGTCCCCTCCCTCGTTGCGTTCATTTCCTCCTCTCCTCCCTCCCCTCCTCCCTCTTCCCGCCCCTCCTCCCCTCCTCTCCCCCCTCCTCCCTTCCATTCCCCTCTCTTTCCCCTCCTCCCCCCCTTTTTTCGTCCTGGTCTTCCCTCCTCTTCCTCCCCCCTGCCCCCGCCCGGTCGCCCTCCTCAAAGAACAAACAACGGCATGAGCATTATCGACGCTCCGCGCGGATTTGTTGGATCTGCGCCTGGTCTCCCTTGGCGGCGCCTCCGGCGCCGCCACTTGCGCGCTCCGCGAGCCAGGGAGCGGGGTTCAGCGCAGATCCAAGCTATCCGCGCGGACCTCCAATAGTTAATGTTTATGCTGGTTTTGTTCTTCTATCCTCCCCCCTGCCCCCGCCTGGTCGCCCTCCCCCGCCTCGGGAAGCAGTGTTCGAAGGCGTGGATGTCAGGAGCAACCTCTTCGACTACTTCTACGATGCCGACCAGCAGACGTGGGTTCCCTGGATGCAGACGATCCCAGCGTACGAGGTGCCCCGCTCGGCCCGCTACGAGGACATCGTCGTCGTCGTCATTACTATCACCTTTATCGTCGTTCTCCGCCGCCTTCTCAACCGTGAGGCTGGAATTCAAACGTATTACCGTCGAGGGAACTGATGGCCCAGAGGCCCAAGGATGCAGTGTAGATCTATGTTTCAAGACCATCGGGGGCATACATCCTTATAGCCACATCTATACATACACACATATATGTATATAGAGAGAGTGGCAAAAATAAAGTATGTGTAAATGTATGCATATAGATATATCTATATGTATATATGTATATATATATATGTGTATACATACACATATATATGTATATCGCTGGTCTCTGCGAACGCGTGTTTTCAGCGATATGTATTGTGCAACCTATGTGACAAGCTATGTGGTGCCATTGGTTTGGCCCGACCTATATGGTGCAATATACGGTGTGCAATTTGTTTCTGTTCGCGCTGAGTTGTCCACTCCGTTGCTCGCGCAAAACATCCCACCCACCCACCCGCAACTTGGTTAACAAACCTCATGCGGCGGCGATTGCGATGAGTGCTCGGCGCTGGCTGGTGCATCTTTGCGGCCACGACAGCCCGCGCATGCGCGCGCGCGCAGCGGCCAGGTAGTTTGGCGCGACCGACGCGGCCGCGGTGGTGCTGACCGCTCGACACATCCAAGCACTTGAGTGCGAGTCCGTGACTTGGGCAGTTCGGTATCATGGCAACGTCGACAAGTGTAGACACGATGATGATGAGGATGATGATGATGATTATGATGATGAAAATGGTGATAGTAGCGATGTTGGTGGCGATGCTGACAGCGACGACGGAACGGCCAGTGACCCGCGCCGATGCCGATCACGCCGACGACGATGACGGCGTCTTCGCGTCGGTAATGAAGGTTCTGACTGGAATTTGAAATGCGCGCGCGACAGACGCGTGAGAGTGGCTCAAATGGTATTATCTGACACGGACCGTGCCACCCCAGCACGCGCGCAAGGGCGTTCGAACGATTCCGGCATGCGCGCACGAAGCCCGTTTGGTGGGCTTTCCTAAAACATCTGTAACAACTCTTGGTTTTCTTCAGAATTCGCAAGAGCGCGCGCATGTTTTTCTTGTTTGGAAAATCCGCGCTGCGAAACCATGTTTTAAATATAAAGAAGTTGCTTGGACATTCAATTTCGAAATCCTTCTGGGCCCGAAAGTTTCCCACTAATTTCGGCACGCGCGCGCGACAACACGCGCGTGCACACTTCGTATTATGTTGTGCAAGGGGTTCTTGAACACTTTTACGTGTTGATAAATGAGTGTTCGCGCATAGCTTTTGTTGCAGATGATGGGGGGGGGGCGATACCTGCCTGGCTGGGATAGTATGAGTTCACAGTTTTGATGGACGATGGGTCAGACTCCCATGCGTTTTGCATCGATCCCCGGGAGGTCTTTAACCCCGATGGGGGGGAGGGTGGTAGAACCTATTTGTCTTTAGAACGGAGAATTAGTTCTTGTCCGCCGTTAGTTGTCAACTCACATGCTCTTGCAAACATCCCACCCACCCACCCGCAAGTTGGTTTGCAGTACCCATGCGGTGGTGATTGCGATGCATGCGTGGCCTTGGCTGGTGCATCTCTCTGCGGCCGCCACGCAGCGGCCAGCTAGTTTGGCGCAGCCGACGCGGCCGCGGTAGCGCTGACCGCTGGGCGCATCTCAGCGGGCACTTCACTGCGAGTCGGCAACTTGGGCGGGCGCGGTATGATGGCAACGCCGACTTCGAATGACACGATGATGATAGTGGCGACGCTGGTGACGATGCTCGCACGGACGAAGGCGCGGCCAGTGCGGGCGCCGATGCTGATCACGCCGACGACGATGACGACGTTCTCGAGTCGATGATGAAGATTGCGGAAAAAGTCCGGCCTGTGCGCGCAGCCAGCGCGCGAGAGTGGCCCGCGCGGTTTTATTTGCAGCGGATCGTGTCCCCCCATCTCGCGTGCAGGTGCGTGCGAGTGTTGTCGGCATGCGGCGCCAGACACCCGTTTGGCTGAATCCCATGAAAACTTGAAAACCGATGTTTTTTTTTTCTCCAAAAATCGCAAGAGCGCGCGCGCAAGTTTTTTTGAAACCTGACGTTGCGAAGCCATGTTTTTTTGTTTAAACAACTGTTGTTTTGGGTGTTCGGTTTTGAACTGGTTTCGAAACCGCAAGGGTATGAAGGATGGCGGCGTGCACGCGCGACGACGCGCGCGCGCACTTCGTCACATTTGTTGGGAAAAAAGGTGCTCGCGACAGCACGCGCGCATTGGCGTTCGAACGGTTTCGTCATGCTCGCGCGCGCAGCCCGTCCGGTAGCACGTTCTGAAGATGTTGAAAACCAATGTAAGACAAAACAATTCGGATGAGCGCGCGCACGTTTTTGATAGAAACAAATCCGCTTTGCGAAACCATGTGTTCTTGATCTGTTGTTTGGACATTCGATTTCGAGATCCTTCCGAAGCCGCAGGTTTGTGAAGCATGTCGGCATGCGCGCGCGACGACGCGCGCGTGCGCCTTTCGTCTGATTTGTTGTGAAAATGTGATTGGAAACTGATGTTTTTTTTTATTGCGCGCGCGTTGTATTTGTTTGCAGAGGATGGGGGGTCGATACCAGTTCGGCTTGGATGGTATGAGTTCATACATTGGGCGGACGATAGGCCAGAATCGCACGCACACTGCTATACGAAATGGGGGTCGGTGACCCCGCGGGGGGGAGTTTATTTATTTTTTGGACAGGAAAATTATTCAATAAGTTGAAGTTGCCCACTCCACTGTTCGCGTAAGCGCCCCGCCCGCCCGCTCGCAAGTTGGTTTGCAAACCTCGTGCGGCGGCGATTGCGATGAGTGTTTGGCGCTGACTGGTGCATCTTTGCGCCCGCGACAGCCCGCGCACGCGCGCGCGCGTGCAGTTTGGCGCGGCCGACGCAGCCGCGGCGGCTCTCACCGCCGGGCACATCCCAGCGGGCACTTTAGTGCGAGTCGGCAACTTGGGCGGGCGCGGTATCATGGCAATTTCGACAAAAGGAGACATGGTGATGATAGTGGCCATGTTGGCGGTGATGCGGACAGCGACGACCATGGCCAGTGACGGCGCGGATACTGATCACGCCGACGACGATGACAGCGCCCTCGCGTCGCCGATGAAGGTTGTGGAAAGAGTTCGGCACGCGCGCGCGGCCGACGCGCGCGAGTGGCCCGTGCGGTATCATTTGACGCTGGTCGCCCCCCACCACCACGCCACCACGCGCGCAAGGGCGCGCGAATGATGTCGGCGCGCGGCGCGAGAAGTCCGTTTGGCAGAAATCCCTTATCATTGTTTCTTCATAAGAAGATGATTCAAGTGGTTCCCCGGAGAATTCGCAAGAGCGCGCGGTTTTTTATATATAAACAATTGGTGTTGCGAAACCATGTGTCTATACATTTTGTTTCGGCAGTCGGTTTGAAGTCTTTTTGAAACCGGAGGTTTTTGAAGGATTCCGGCATGCGCGCGCGACGACGCGCGCGCATGTCGCCCAAACTGTCGCGAAGGATTTTCGCGACGGCACGCGCGCAACGGCGTTCGAACGATTTTGACATGCGCGCGCGAAGCCCGTTTGGTAGCATGTTTTGAAAAATCTTTGTTTATACAAGAAACCATGGTTTCCTCAAGATTTCGGAAGAGCGCGCGCGCGCTTTTATTGAAAATCGTTGTTGCGAAACTATGTGTCCGTTTCTGTTTCTTGGACATTCGATTTTGAATTCGCTGCGAAACCGGAGGTTCTTGAAGGATTTCGGCATGCACGCGCGACGACCCGCGCGTGCACCTTTTCGTCCCGTTTTTGGCAAGGGGTTCTTGACAACTTATGTTTTTGTGACAAACGACTGTGCGCGCATAGTATGTTTTGCGGAGGATGGCGGGGGGGGGTCGATCCCGGTTGGGCTGAGATGGTATGAGTTCATATTTCGGACGGACGATTGAAAGTGCAATGCGACAAGGGGTGCCAATACTTCCGGGGCGTGGGATGTAGAGTCGATTTGCAAGGAGAATCGATGTGGCGCAAGCGGTTGTCCTATCTACGCGGTGCAATATATGCTATGCAACGTATACGATGCAATCTAAGTAGTGCAATCTATGTTGTGGTGCAAAATATGTGCAATATACGTGGTGCAATCTACGCGGTGCATCATCTGGCGCAGTCTACGTGGTGCAATTCCACTTCGACTGTCTTGAAGCTGTCCTCTCCATTGCTCGTGCAAACATCCCACCCTCCCACCCGCAACTTGGACGCAAGACATCTTCAGACAAGACCGTGACGGTAGGTACTGCGTGGCACTTGGCCACGACACCGATGCCGACGACAACAGCGACATCGACGACGACGGCGTCGCCGACAGCGACTGCGACGACACCGACGACGTCTCCAATGTTTTCGACGACGACAACGACGACGACGACACCGACGATGACGACAACGACGCCGACGCCGACGACGAAGACGACGACGACGTCGCCAACGGAGACGACGACGAGGGAGGAGAAAAAACGACGACGGCGACAACGACGACAACGACGATGGAGGAGGGAAGACGGCGACGACGCCAACGACGAAGAAGGAGGAAGGACGGAAACGCCGACGACGACAACGACGAGGAAGGAGGGAAGACGACGACGATGACAACGACGACGAAGACGACGACGACGGCGACGAAGTAGGAGGGACGACGACGAGACGCCGACGACGGACGACGACGACGAGGGAGGAAGATAACGACGAGGGACGAGTGAAGACCACGACGACGACGACGACGACGACGACGACGGCGACGAAATAGGAGGGACAACGACGAGACGCCGACGAAGACAACGAGGGAGGAAGGACGACCACGGCGACAACGACGACGCCAAAGACGACGAGGAAAGACAGAAGACGACGACGGCGACGACGACGACGACGAGGAAGGAGGGAGGACGACGACGACGACGACGCAAGAGCGCGCGCGCGCACAATTTTGTTGAAAACCCGTGTTGCGAAACCTTGTGTTTTTGTATGTTTTTTGGACGCACGATTTCGACATTCTTTCGAAACCGAAGGTTTTTGAAGGATTTCGGCATACGCCCGCGACGACGCGCGCGTCCGCACTTCGTCCCATTTTTTGCAGAGGATTCTCGCGACGGCACACGCGCAAGAGCGTTCGACAGATTTCGACATGCGCGCGCGCGAAGCCCGTTTGGTAGCATTTTGTGAAAGTCTTGGAAAACCGATGGTTTTCTTAAGATTTCGCAAGAGCTCGCGCGTAAGTTTTTGTTTGAATCAGTGTTGCGAAACCATTTATATATATATATATCTATATATGAAATTCAATTTTGAAATCTCTCCAGAACCGAAGGTTTTTTTTAAGGATTTCGACATGCGCGCGCCACGACGCGCGCGTGTGCACTTCGTCCCGTTTTTTACAAGGGATTCATGAAAAAGTGATATGTTAGAACAAAACATGTCACCGCATAGTTTTTTTTTACAAGGGAACCGCAGGGGGGGGAACCCGGCTTGGCTGGGATGGTATGAGTTCATATTTAGGATGGACATGTGGTCAGAATCGTATGTAATTTGCAGCACGCGCGGGGGACCCGATAAGTCCGGGGGGGGGGCGGTAGAATCTATTAGTTTTTGAGAAAGGAGAATCTACGTGGTTCGATTTATGTTGTGTAGTATGTGTGAAGCCTTGTGCGCGGTGCTATCTATTCGGTTACATATGCGGTGCAATCTTTGCTGTGTAATATTCCTGGTGTAAACCATGTGGTACAAAATATGTGGTGCAGCCGATGTGGTGGATCCAATTTCTGTTCGCAGCGAGATGCCAACTCCACTGTTCGCGCGTTCGTCCCACCCACCCACCAGCAACTTGGTTTGCAAAACCCGTGCGGCGGCGATCGCGATGAGTGCATGGTGTTGGCTGGTGCATCTCTGTGGCCGCGACAGCCCGCGCATGCTCGCGCGCGCAGCGGCCACCGAGTTTGGCACGACCGACGCTGCCGCCCTGGCGCTGACCGCGGGCGGCTTCCCAGCAGGCACTGCAGTGCGAGTCGGTGATTTGGGCGGGCCGCGGTATCATGGCAACGTGGACAATGGTGGACACGATGACGATCGTAGCGATGCCGGCGACGATGGTGACAGCGACGACGGCAAGGCCAATGATGGTGCCCATGTTGATCACGCCGACGACGGTGATAAAGTCCTCGCGTCGGTGATGAGGGCTTGGGAACGAATTCGACATGCGCGCGCGGCCGAAGCGCGCGAGTGGCCCGCATTGCACTTTTTGACACGGATCGCCCCCCCCCCAACACGCGCGCAAAGGCGTTCGAACGATTTCGACATGCGGCGCGATAGCCCTTTTGCCAGAATTTGGTGAACAGATGGGAAAACCCAAAGTTCTCTTTAAGAGCCGGCCAGAGCGCGAGCGCAAGTTTTCAGGTTCCAGGAGACCAGGACACGGATAAACCAGGACACTGGGAACCAAGGAAACGACACCGCTTCCTGCAAAGTCGAACTTTTCAGCACCTGAATTCCGGTTTGTGTCCGGGCTTGGGGGAGTCAGGCTTTCACGGCTTGTGTCCGGGCTTGTTATGGACATGTTGCGGTGCGGTATTTTGTGCTTACCGTTGTCTGGAAAAACGGTTTCGAGGGATGTTGGGTGTCCGTTTAAAGTGTGTCCGGGTCTACTGGGCGTTGAGGTTGTTTTGCGCGCTGGTGTTGCCCAGCCATGCGTGTTTACATGTTTTCGAGATATTCGATTTTGAATTCCGTTCGAAACCTTTGGTTTGCTGATTGATTCGGTATGCGTTAGTGTGTACTTCGCCCCACTTGTTCTTGAGACGGCACACGCGCAAGGGCGTTCGAACGATTTCGACATGCGCTTGCGAGGGGCCCGGTTGGCAGCATTTTGTGAACATGTTGAACACCGTTGTTTTCTTGAGAATTTGCAAGAGCGGGAACGCAATCTTTTTTTTTGAAAGACTGTTACGAAGCAGTACGGTTTTTTGGTTTCCGTGACACTCGATTATGCAATTCTTATGGGGCCTAGGGTTTTGAAGGATTTTGGCATGCACGCACGACGACGCGCGCGTGTGCACTTCGTCCCGTTGTTTTGGCAAGGGATCCTCGGAAACTCACGATGTTTGATCTACGAATGCACGCTTATAGCACTTGCTGCAGAGGATGAGGGGGGGAGTGTTACTGGCCTGGCTGCGATGATATATATATATATATGTTATATATATATATATATATATTCGTATATGTAAGGGCTTCGCCCCATGCCGCAGTCCCCATTAAAGGATATGACAGAGTCGCGTCGGTGCGCCTCGGCGCTGCCTTCGCGCATCTGGGAACAGCATGTGGGGGCGGATAGGGGTCATCAGCGCATATTGAAACGTTGGCGTTCTCCTAGTGGCCTTCGGCCCATCCCGCCACCGTGCCTGGGTTGTGGGTCTGAGGCCTCTTGTAAATGTGTTGGGGTGTCGTGGAGAGCCTTTCGGGGGCGTCTTGGAGGCGGTTTGGGCGCCTCTTGGTGGCCTCTCGGGGCCTCGTGGGGTATCTTTCGGGAATCTTGGAGACATCATGGGCGCGTCTTGGTCGCCTCTTGGGGCCTTGTTGGGCCTCTTGACGGCTTCTTGGGGCCTCCTGGGGGCTACTAGGGGCCTCGGGGGCGCGAATGTGATTTTATTTGCGCGGGATCGTGGCCTCGGGAGCGCGGGTGAGGTCGTGGCCTCTGGGGCGCACATGTGGCGTAATTTACGATGGATCGTAGCTTCGGGGGCGCGATTGTGGCGTAATCTACGAGGGATCGTGGCCCCAGAGGCGAGAACGTGGCGAATTATTGGGGCTCGTGGCCTCAGGACCGTGATTATGGCATCTTACAAAAAATCGCGGCTTCGGGGACGCGAATACAATGTTATTTACGAGGGATCTTGGCCTCGTGGGTTCGAATACAGCGTAATTTACGAAGGATACTTGCATCGGGAGCGCGAATCTCATGTATTGTCATGTCCCAGTGCCCCCCAGAAATTCTGAGGAATTTGATTCGGGGACGCTAACCGAGCTGGTTCTGGCCCCCCCCCTCGCGCGGACAGTAACAATTTACAGTCAGAAGCAGAAAGCAACACTGTAACATTGGAAACTGGAAACTGGAATTGATGCATGGAGCAGCAAACCTAAGCCTCGCAGCCTGATGGCCCCGCAAGGGGGCCGGCGGATGACGGGAAGCGCCTCCGGCGTGCACCGTTGGTTCTGGGGCTTCATTTTCTCTAACTAAGGGCCACCGATCCCATCCCGGACCTCGCTGGCGGATGACGGGAAGCGTCTTCGAGGTACGAGAAGCAAGCGGGACGTTCTGGCTGAATCCTTGAGTAAATATATCTTTTCTTTAACTATATGGGTTGCCGCGCTGCACGGGATGACGGGAAGCGTCTTCGAGGTACGAGAAGCAAGCGGGACGTTCTGGCTGAATCCTTGAGTAAATATATTTTTTCTTTAACTATATGGGTTGCCGCGCTGCACGGGATTTTTCGTTGGCGCGCAGGAACCGAGAGGAGCACGGCAGACCAAGACGAGGAGCACGGCAGACCAGGCACTGAAACCGAGAGGAGCACGGCAGACCAAGACGAGGAGCACGGCAGACCAGGCACCAAGAGCGCCCTCAAGACGACGGAAAGGATGACCAAGACGAGGAGCACGGCAGACCAAGACGAGGAGCACGGCAGACTATGCCCTAAGAGTGCCCTCAAGACGGCCGAACAATCATCAAACAAACAATGAGTCTAACGTCGTCTTGGAATCGTTTTTGAGGGCATCAGTACGGCCCCCCAAAAACAAAATCGGCCCAAAGATGACCCGCAGAGTGCCCTCAATACGGCCGACCATGACGATTTCGCTGGGGACGTGTTCAATAAATTAAGAGTGTATCAGCACCGTCTGCTGCAACAACGCTGTGCTGGTCTGCCGTTCTCCTGTGGTCAGCTGTGCTGCTCTGCCGTGCTCCTGCGGTCTGCCGTTCTGGTCTGCCGTTCTGGTCTGCCGTGCTCCTGTGGTCTGCCTTCCTGGTCTGCCGTGCTGCTGCCGTCTGTCGTGTTGCTGCGCTGTGCCGTGTAAGCTGATAAACCGGTCAGACCGATGAAGAAAACGAGAGTCGGGTTACAACGGCTACGCAGATTTAAACTGCTAGTCCAAAGGCTCTCCAGAGGACCCCAACATCTCCCAAGCACACCCCGAGAAGTCCATCATCATCATCATCCTCATCATCATCATCATCATCATCATCATCATCATCATCATCATCATCATCATCATCATCATCATACTCATACTCATACTCATCATCATCATCCTCCTCCTCCTCATCATCATCATTATCATCATCGTACGCATCACCATCACCATCAGCAGCAACATGATCATCACCAACAACAGCAGCGTCAATGACATGATCTGGTCTGCTATGTTCCTATGGGCTGCCGTGCTGGTCTGCCGTGCTGGTCTGCCGTGCCGGACTGCCGTGCTCGTCTGCCGTGTCGGTGTGTTGTGCTGGTCTGCCGTGCGGGTCTGCTGTTCTGGTCTGCCGTGCTGAAGCTGAAGCTTTGGGGGCTTAAAGCCAGAGAAAGAGAGAGACATAGAGAGATAGAGAGGGAGAGAGATTCTCTAACTAAGGGGTACGGGCTCCATCCCGAAACTCGTTGGCGGTTCTCTAACTAAGGGGTACGGGCTCCATCCCGAAACTCGTTGGCGGATGACGGGAAGCGTCTTCGAGGTACGACAAGCAAGCGGGACGTTCTGGCTGAATCCTTGAGTAAATATATCTTTTCTTTAACTATATGGGTTGCCGCGCTGCACGGGATTTTTCGTTAACGGATTCCCCAAAATGGTCTGGCGTGCTCCTGTATGGTCTGCCGTGCTCTTGTGTGGTTTGCCGTGCTCCTGTGTGGTCTGCCGTGCTCCCGTGGGGTCTGCCGTGTCCTGTGTGGTCTGCCGTGCTCCTGTGTGGTCTGCCGTGTTCCGGAAAATTGGCCGTTTCGCTCGGGACGTCCTCAAAAAATCGGCTCCGGAGGGGACTCCGAAGCAGCATTATCTTGGAATCGCTCCCGGAGGGCCTCCAAACGGCCCAAGAAAGCCCCCGAAGGCCCCCCAGAGGACCCCCAGAGCGCCCCAAGAGACCCCCAAGAGGCCCCCAAGGGGCGGCCAGAGGCCCGCCAGAGCGCCCAAAACGCCCCAAGAGACCCCCAAGAAGCCCCCCAGGGGCTCCAAAGAGGCGGCCAGAAGTCCCCCAGAACGCGCGAAAAGGCTCCAGGAGTTCCCTGAGAGCTTCATATCGCCCCATAGAGCCCCCGAAGGCCCCCCCCGGGACTCCCCCAAGAGGCCCCCGAGAGGCCAGAGGCTACGACAGCCCCAAGAGCGTCCAAGATACCTCCAAGACGGCGCCGAAGCCAGGAAACGCAACAGGGATGTTCTCTGACGTTCTCGCCAATACGGTCTCTGACGCACGTGGTGGATAAAAAACTGCGCTTCCCGTTCTTGTCCGGTCAGGTTCCCCAAAATGGCCATTTCGCTCGAGACATCCTCCAAAAATCGAGGTGTTGGAGGCTATCGTTTAAGACGTCTTAGGAACCGAGAGGAGCACGGCAGACCAAGACGAGGAGCACGGCAGACCAGGCACCAAGAGCGCCCTCAAGACGACGGAAAGGATGACCAAGACGAGGAGCACGGCAGACCAAGACGAGGAGCACGGCAGACTATGCCCTAAGAGTGCCCTCAAGACGGCCGAACAATCATCAAACAAACAATGAGTCTAACGTCGTCTATGCTCCCGTGGTCTGCCTCGCTGGTCTGCCCGGCGCCGACTTGATGTGCTGGTCTGCCGTGCTGGTCCGCCGTGCTGGTCTGCCGTGCTGGTGTGGTCTGCTGTGCTCCTGCCGTCTGCCGTGCTGCTCTTGTCGTGCTGGTCTGCCGTGCTGAAGCTGCAGCTCGGGGCCCTGAAGGCGAGGAAACAAAAGGGGGGGAGGAAGTTCTCTCTCTTCCAAACCCGCGGAGGGGCCACCAGGGGGTCCAGGGGCCCGGCAGGCCGAAAGGCTCCACGTTGGCCGACGCCCACCCACCCGGGCCTCGCCTCCTCTGAAACCTCACTCGCTTGGCGGGCCCCTCGACCATGACGACGACGAGTTGCGCATCCCAAGACGACCTCACAACCCGCGAGCGAAGCACACAAAAGCGTGACATCTGCGAGACCAGAAACATGCAGGGCGTGAGAGCTCGGCCGGGCCAAAACCATGCAGAGGACCACCCTGTCAGTCGCTGTCCTCCTGCCGCGCTCCGCGGCTCTGCAGGCGGCGGCGGACTCGGCGGCGCTCCTGCCCGCTGGCCGCTGCCTCCGCCCGCTGGCCGCCAACTTGGGCCTCGTCGAGGCCGCTCGCCGCGAGGAGGCCAGCGCGGCCTCCCTGGGCGGGGGCCGCAGATCAGGTGGGGAAAAAACACACAGTCACAATTAATCTTCGATTCCCCAGAAAATATGGGAAAATATGGGAAGTGGGGGGCAAGACAGAAACCCGAAAAATATTGGAAAATATGGGGAATATGTTTCTTAGTGTGTATTTATTTGTGTGTCCTGGGGCCCCTTCAGCAGAGGCCGCAGGCCCATCGGCGGAGGCCTCGAGGGCCTGGGCCAGTGGCGCCTGCTGGGGCGCCGGCAAACCCGGGGCTGTGGGGCCTCCTGCCCCCCTGGTTTGCCCGGCCCTGGCGCGGCAGCGCCCGGCCCGCTCGGGGCGCCCGCGCTCGCCGCAGCGCTCGTCGCGGCGCCTGCCGGAGCTGCCGCCGCCTCGCCCTCGCCCTGGAGGCCGAGCTGGGCGAGGTGGCGCTCCTGCGCGTCCTCGGGGAGAAGCCCCTGCTGCCGCAGCGGCGGTGCCTCGGCTCCTGGCACCCTCTTGCCACGCAGGCGCGGGGCTCCTCCAGGGTGCTGGCCCCTCTCCCAGAGGCGCAGCTGGTTCTGGCCGCTCTTGTCGGGCGCCTTGCCTGGGCAGGGCTCCTTGAGCCTCGGCTTGCCCCCGCTGCGGCCGCCCAGCAGCGCGTGCAGGCCAGCACCTCCGTGCTGGTCTGCCGTGCTGGTCTGCCGTGCTGCTGTGGTCTGCTGTGCTCCTGTCGTCTGCCCGTGCTGGTCTGCCGTGCTGCTGCGGCCTGCTGTGCTCCTGTGCTCCTGTTACCTTGCCTCTGTGTGGTCTCCCGTCGAGAGCACACAGAGGCGGCAAGATGCGTTCACGCCTCGTCTCGGTTCAAGGCCGTCGATCGCCAGGCCACTACAATTCGAACAATCATGCCTCGCGCCCTGGTTCAAACGGCCGCGACGTGTGGCGAGGCTCGGTTCAAACGGCCACACCTCGGTTCAGCCCGCCACGCCCGGATCAAACGACCACGCCGCTACGATTCGAACGGCCATGTCGCGCCCCGCCCCGTCTCGCCCGCCCAGCACACACCCTGCACACACGCTCGCACACATGCACAGAGCTGCACACAGCCGCACACACAGGCACACGCCCACAGGCACACGCACACACACGCACACGCTCACTTTCGCTCTCTCTCACACACACACACACGCACAGGCAACATACGTTCACGCTGACCGCAGGAGCACGGTAGACCAGCACGGCATAAAAGAGCATTGCTGCGGACCACCTCGCACGGACGCACATGCACATACTCCACGCACGCGCACGCGCAAGCGCAAACGCACGCACGCCACGACAGACCTGCGGGGCAGACCAACACAACAGAGCACATTTCACACACCTAGTGGGCAAAAGCGACGCTTCCCGTTCTTGTCCGGTCAGGTTTTTCGTTGGCGGATTTCAGAAATGAGCATTTCGCTCGAGACATCCTCACAAAAGTAAGATGTTCGCAACATCATCTTGAAACCGAGAGGAGCACGGCAGACCAAGACGAGGAGCACGGCAGACCAGGCACCAAGAGCGCCCTCAAGACGACGGAAAGGATGACCAAGACGAGGAGCACGGCAGACCAAGACGAGGAGCACGGCAGACTATGCCCTAAGAGTGCCCTCAAGACGGCCGAACAATCATCAAACAAACAATGAGTCTAACGTCGTCTTGGAATCGTTTTTGAGGGCATCAGTACGGCCCCCCAAAAACAAAATCGGCCCAAAGATGACCCGCAGAGTGCCCTCAATACGGCCGACCATGACGATTTCGCTGGGGACGTGTTCAATAAATTAAGAGTGTATCAGCACCGTCTGCTGCAACAACGCTGTGCTGGTCTGCCGTTCTCCTGTGGTCAGCTGTGCTGCTCTGCCGTGCTCCTGCGGTCTGCCGTTCTGGTCTGCCGTTCTGGTCTGCCGTGCTCCTGTGGTCTGCCTTCCTGGTCTGCCGTGCTGCTGCCGTCTGTCGTGTTGCTGCGCTGTGCCGTGTAAGCTGATAAACCGGTCAGACCGATGAAGAAAACGAGAGTCGGGTTACAACGGCTACGCAGATTTAAACTGCTAGTCCAAAGGCTCTCCAGAGGACCCCAACATCTCCCAAGCACACCCCGAGAAGTCCATCATCATCATCATCCTCATCATCATCATCATCATCATCATCATCATCATCATCATCCATACTCATACTCATACTCATCATCATCATCCTCCTCCTCCTCATCATCATCATTATCATCATCGTACGCATCACCATCACCATCAGCAGCAACATGATCATCACCAACAACAGCAGCGTCAATGACATGATCTGGTCTGCTATGTTCCTATGGGCTGCCGTGCTGGTCTGCCGTGCTGGTCTGCCGTGCCGGACTGCCGTGCTCGTCTGCCGTGTCGGTGTGTTGTGCTGGTCTGCCGTGCGGGTCTGCTGTTCTGGTCTGCCGTGCTGAAGCTGAAGCTTTCGGGGCTTAAAGCCAGAGAAAGAGAGAGACATAGAGAGATAGAGAGGGAGAGAGAAAAAACAACAATTAAAAACAGGGGCAGGCCATCTTGGGCTACACCCCAGGGCCCTCCAGGCCGCCGTGCTGCTGCGGCCTGCTGTGCTCCTGTGCTCCTGTTACCTTGCCTCTGTGTGGTCTCCCGTCGAGAGCACACAGAGGCGGCAAGATGCGTTCACGCCTCGTCTCGGTTCAAGGCCGTCGATCGCCAGGCCATTACAATTCGAACAATCATGCCTCGCGCCCTGGTTCAAACGGCCGCGACGTGTGGCGAGGCTCGGTTCAAACGGCCACACCTCGGTTCAGCCCGCCACGCCCGGATCAAACGACCACGCCGCTACGATTCGAACGGCCATGTCGCGCCCCGCCCCGTCTCGCCCGCCCAGCACACACCCTGCACACACGCTCGCACACATGCACAGAGCTGCACACAGCCGCACACACAGGCACACGCCCACAGGCACACGCACACACACGCACACGCTCACTTTCGCTCTCTCTCACACACACACACACGCACAGGCAACATACGTTCACGCTGACCGCAGGAGCACGGTAGACCAGCACGGCATAAAAGAGCATTGCTGCGGACCACCTCGCACGGACGCACATGCACATACTCCACGCACGCGCACGCGCAAGCGCAAACGCACGCACGCCACGACAGACCTGCGGGGCAGACCAACACAACAGAGCACATTTCGCACACCTAGTGGGCAAAAGCGACGCTTCCCGTTCTTGTCCGGTCAGGTTCCGGAAAAATGGCCGTTTCGCTCGAGACATCCTCGAAAAATCGGCTCCGGAGGGGACTCCGAACCGGCATTATCTTGGAGTCGCTCCCAAGAGGCGCCCAATCAGGCCCCCAAGAGGCGCCCAGAGGCCCCCCCGAGCACGCGAAGAGGCCCCAGGACTGGCCAAGAGAGCCCCAAGACGCTCCAAGATAACGCCAAGACAGCCCAAGAGAGCCCCCACAGACCCTCGAGAGACGCCTGGACAGTCCAAGAGGGTCACAGAAGCCTCCAAGAGGCTCCCAAAATGCTCCCCACGGGCCCCAATCAGGCCCCCAGAGCCCCACGACAGTCCAAGATAACGCCAAGACAACCCAAGAGACCCCCACAGACCCTCGAGAGACGCCTGGACAGTCCAAGAGGGTCACAGAAGCCTCCAAGAGGCTCCCAAAATGCTCCCCACGGCCCCAATCAGGCCCCCAGAGCCCCACGACAGTCCAAGATAACGCCAAGACAGCCCAAGAGACCCCCACAGACCCTCGAGAGACGCCTGGACAGTCCAAGAGGGTCACAGAAGCCTCCAAGAGGCTCCCAAAATGCTCCCCACGAGCCCCAATCAGGCCCCCACGCGGGCCCCAAAGAACCATTCACAGCTCACGAGGTCCGTCATATGCACAGGACGGCAGACTACCTCGACAGACCAGCGAGGCAGACCAGCACGGCAGAGTTCTACCTCGAAGTTGAGCGGGGGACCAGCACAATGACCCGATAGCGCGCGTGTTGGTCTGCTGTGGTACTACTCTGACTTGTTTTGACGTTCTCCAGCAAACGTTCTCTGACAAGCGCGTTGGACAAAGCGGCTACGGATCGCCTCGAGAAACTGGCTGGCGGATGACGGGCAGCGCCTCTGGCGTGCACCGTTGGCTGGCGGACTCTGCGCGGTCGTGCCCCATGCGGCGATGCTGGGCTCCTGACGTTTCCCAGAGGCCTTGCGACAGCACGCATCGAGATCAAGCGGGCTCTTCGAGCTCGTTTTTTTTTTTTTTTTTTTTTTTTTTTGAAAAATGGCCGTGCCGCTCGAGACATCCACCAAAAATCGGCCCAAGAGGGGACTCCGCATCGACGTCGTGTTCGAATCGCTCTTGGAGGGCTTTCCAACGGCCCACGGGAGGCCCAAAAGACACCCTGGAGAGCCCCAGGAGCCCCCAGGGGCGCCCCAAGAAGACCCCACGAGACCCCCAAGAGCGCTCTAGGAGCCACCCAGATAGCTCACCAGAACCCCAAGACGGCCCGAGAAGGGCCAAGAAGGCCCCAAGAGACTCCCGGGAGCGCCCCAGGAGGCCTCCAGCGCCGAGACGGCCTAAGGAAGCTCCCACAGAACCCCACGACGCGCCCAGACAGCCCAAGAAGACCCCAGAAGCCCATAAGAGGACCCAAGGGGCCCCCAAGAAGCCCCCAACAGGCCCCTTTCTCCAATTGCCTCGTACTGTCCTCTGTCGTCGTCGTCGCCGTCGTCATCATCGCCCTCCTCATTCCTCCTCGTACTCGGCCTCGTTCTCTTCGTCCTCGTCCTTGTGCTTCTCTTCTTCCTTGTTGTCCTCATGCTCCTCCTCGCTATCCTCACGTTCGCCGTCCTCGTCATCGACTCCTCGTTGTCCTCGCCTTCCTTTTTTTCTTCGCCCAATACGCCCATTAGACTACAGCGGTGCTTCCCGTTCTTGTCCGATCAGGTTTCGGATGGACGATTGAGCAGAATCGCATGTACATTGCAATGCGCAAGAGGGGGCGGTGAAATCCCGGGAGGGGTAGCTCCTATCATTTCTTCAGAGAAGGGCGGATTTCGGATGGACGATTGAGCAGAGTCGCATGTACATTGCAATGCGCAAAAGGGGGAGGTGAAATCCCTGGAGGGGTAGATCCGATCAGCTCTTTAGAGAAGGAGGATCATAATGAGGATGAGGATGAGGATGAGGATGAGGATGAGGATGAGGATGAGGATGAGGATGAGGATGAGGATGAGGATGATGATGATGATGATGATGATGATGACGATGATGATGATGATGACGATGATGATGATGATGATGATGATGATGATGATGATGATGATGATGACGATGATGAGGGGACGAGGGGCCGGCGACAGCGACAACGTGGCCGCGAGACCGGCAGACCGGCCGGGCCGACGGGCGGAGACGATAGGCGGCGAGGGGGCGCCGACGGCCACAGCACAGAGCCGCCAGAGTGACGGGCGGGCCCACGGCAGGGCGGCGACGGGGCGGCGACGGCCACGATGCAGCCGCCAGGCCGACGGGCGGGCATTATTCAGGAGGGGGAACAACATTTCTTCTCGCGGGCGCGAACGGACGCGCAGGCGCCGAGTCGAAAGGTCCGGGCCACGGGCCGCTCTAATTGGCAACGCGCAAGCCGAGAAGCACAGCGGCCGAGCCCGAAGTCAGAACCTACCGCCGGTGGGGCAGCTGGCTGAGGCTGAGCTGGCTGAGCTGACTGCAAACGGCCAGGGTAGCAGATGCAAACGTGCGGGTGAATTAGGTCCTGCACGCCAGGAGATGTCGTGACCTGTTCTGTATCGACAGACCAGATGTCGGCCAAGCGAGGCAGTGCCACCATACGGCAGGAGGGGAAAAAAACACACAGTCACAATGAATCGTCGATTCCCCAGAAAATAATGGGAAATATGGGAAGTGTGGGGGGGAGACAAAAGCCCAGAAAATATGAGAGAATATGGGGAATCATGTTATTTGTGTGTATTTATTTGTGTGTCCTTGGGCCCCTTCAATTACTGTGGGGGCGCGCATCAAGAAGCCATCTGCTTCTCGTCAGGGTATCCCTGACTTCCCGCAGCCGTTGAAGGAGCTGCTACGTTCAGGGTGCTCCAGGTTGCCCCTCGTGTGCACCCTTCGCACGGGTTCTCAGGGTTTGGTTTCTTGCGATGGTTTCTTGCGGCCGCTCCCGCACTGTAGAAAAGAAGTCGGACCCCATAGTGCAGGCACTGCTCGGGGAATCTCAGTGCCAATTTCTCCTTGGCGTCCTGGGACGTCGGTGCTCCGGACGGTGGATCGATGCATGCTTTTCCCAGAACGGTTCTGCCTCTCTCTCGGCCCTGCCTCCGAGGAGATTGTTGTCCCCTCGATCGACTCCGTTCGGCTGGTGTATGCATTCCAGCTGCTGGTCCGCAATGACAAGCACGTGCTCTGCCCGGGCCCCACGGGCACGGGGAAGAGCGTGAACATCACCCTGTGGCTTCAGAAGCAGGCCCCGGAGAACTTCCAGGCGATCTTCGTGAACTTCTCCGCCCAGACGCACGTGAACCAGTTCCAGGACCTCATCGACTCCAAGCTGGAGAAGCGCCGCAGGGACGTGTTTGGGCCGCCCGCGGGGAAGAAGATGGTGCTCTTCGTGGACGACCTGAACATGCCGCAGAAGGAGTACTACGGGGCCCAGCCGCCCATCGAGCTGCTGAGGCAGTGGCACGACCACAAGGGGTGGTACAACCGGAAGGAGCTGAAGAAGTTCGAGATCACAGACTTCATCATGGTGTCCGGCATGGGGCCACCGGGGGGCGGCAGGACCTCCACGCTGCACCCTTGCTGTTTTACCCACTGCCTCCTAATTCAAGCAGTCGTCCCGTCGGAGGTCGCCCCATCCTCACCCCCGTCTTCCACCACATCATACAATTCTTCGTCGCTTTTCAAACTGAGGTCGTGACGCGCAGAAACTACCGAGACACGCGCACACGCACCATATGTTGCGGCTCTGGTTCTAGCCACGGCGACTGATCTATGGAACGCCGCACCTGGAGTCATGATTTTGCCGTTCGTTGTGCTGCGAAGGCAAAGTGTGCAGGGGCATTGCGTTTGGTTTGCGCATACATTTTTCTCTATTACAGATTCGGGGGCGATGCGTTTCCCATGCGAATGCGTTTACTTGTCATTTGATGTATCTCGCGTTGCTCCTACTCCTCCTCCCTCTTCCTTCTCTCTGCTACCTTTCCTGCACCGGTTCTGTGACACATGCATTTGCTTTTGTTGCCTGGGCCCAGGATGTTTGCATGAGGCCTGGCAGGTTTTGGGCGGCTGCGTGTGCTCGGCAGCGTTGGAGCAATGCGTTGGATTGCGTGTTCCTTAGCCTTCTCTTTCTTGCCTTTTCCGAACTATTGCGCTGTGATAAATGGCACGTTTGCGATGTGTCCTGGCGTTGATGGTTTTTGACAATATATGTGACGCACGCGATTGAAATATTTGGTGAAGTGTGAAACGACGTGCACCGTTCTAAGGCGCTTTCCTTGTCGATTTGACATGGCCTGTTCTAAAACATGATGGTAGGCAAGTGGAAGAATGGGTACACGAGAGCTCGCAAGGACAAACCAACGTCACTGCCACTTTTAGGACGCCGACAAGGGAAAACAGGAAGTCATCACTTGAGGAATACGTTTGAGTCCCTGCTATTGTCAATTGTATGACATCCTGGTTCCTCCACAGTCATGCAATATTTTCTTGCGGGCCGCGTATCTATGAAACGCAGGTTCCAATTCCCGAAGGACGTTCATCACGGAGCGCCTCAAGAGGCATTACAGCTTGTTGGCTTATGACGAGTTCCAGGACGAGTCGATCACGCAGATATTCCAGACGATCTCTTCATACTTCTTCCAGAACTTCAGCGAGTCGGTCCAAAACTTGATCCCAACTTTGATCTCGGGCACGGTGAGCATCTTCAAGGATGCCCTCTCAGAGTTGCTGCCGACGCCAGCGAAATGCCACTACCTGTTCAACCTGCGCGACATTTGGAGAGTCTTCCTGGGCTTGTGCACGCTTAGCGCTAAAAAGTCGAATGACCCGCAAATTGTGGTCCGATGCTGGTGCCACGAAATTCAACGGGTCTTCGGTGACAGGCTTACCGACAGGCAGGACTTATCGTGGATGAAGAAGCAGTTGGACAGCAACCTCACTGAAAAATTCCAGATGGAGCCAGCGAGTATATTTGTAAACGAGAGGTTGGTGTTCGCCTCTTTCATGTCCGGAACTGACGCGGATAGTAGGGTATACGAGGAAGTGTCTGACGTGAGCGCTCTGAAAGAGACGATCGAGGAGTCGCTGGAAGATTACAACCAGGTCAACAGCATTACAATGCCTCTAGTAATGTTCCTGGATGCGTGTGAGCATGTCTCACGTGTTGCGCGTGTGCTCACCCAGCCGTCCGGTAACGTCCTGCTGCTCGGTGTCGGTGGTAGCGGTCGCCAGAGCTTGACAAGGCTCTCCTCGCACATATGCGAGAACGAGTGCTTTCAGATAGAGGTCGCGAAAGGTTATGGCATGAACGAGTTCAAGGATGACGTGAAGAGATGCTTGATGAAGTGCGGTGTCGATGACAAGGTTCAGAACTTCCTGTTCTGTGACACCCAGATCGTGAAGGAGGACTTCGTGGAGGCCATCAACAACATTCTGAACAGCGGGGATGTCCCCAACCTGTACGCAGTCGAGGATATGGGGTTTATCGCTACCCTCTCGCCCCCTCGTTTGCCCTCCTTCTCGTCTTCCTCCTCCTGTCCTCCTCATCGGCATTAATTTCCCCCCTCGTCCTCCTCGTCCTCGTCTTCCTCCTCCTCGGTCTTCTCATTCAGCTCCCTTCTTTCCCGCCTCGTCCTCGTCATCGTCCTCTTCTTGCGCCTCCTCATCATCCTCATCCCTGCGTTTCGCTTCCTCCACCTTCACCTGCTCCTCCGTCCTCATCCCTCCCTCCACTCCCTTGTCCTGCCCCTCCTCCTCCTCCTCCTCCTCCTCCTCCTCCTCCTCCTCCTCCTCCTCCTCCTCCTCCTCCTCCTCCCCCGTCCGTCGCCGTCCTGGCTCGAGCCCTTCGGCCAGGACCTGGCTCGGTTGTCTCGGCGGTTCTGACCTAGGCGTGCCCCAGAATGCATCCGAAAAGGCAACACAAACACACATGTTCGTGTTCGAGTGCTCGCAAACGGTTCATCACCGGTTCGGAACAATTCGTTCGCGAACCCCACGGCCCCCAGGGACCTCGTCCACGGGCTCCCGGTCGAGGGGACACGGGGATGTTCAGAACGAGCGGTTCGCAAATGGTTCGGGAGCACATGTTCGCGAACGATGTGCAGGTCAGCCCGAGTCTCTGACCCCAATTTGTAATGGAGGATGACGGTTAATAAATGACCGGGGGTCGTGTTCACGCGGCGGCGCCCGGGATGACGATTAGAAAAAAACCGGCCGCGTGCTGGAAAACTATTTTTTAACCGTTCTCCACCAATCAGAAAGTTGCGCCGAAATAGCAGACAACTATTTGTTTAATCGTTCTCTCCAATTTTTTATTAATCGTCATCCCGCACTACCTGCACGTATAGCGATCCGCCCCTCGCTCGGATCCACGGCTTGCCGCCAGCGGCGTTGGCTGTGGCGGGCCTTGCGTGCGGCGGCACAGCTGCGGGATGATCGCCCAGGGTGCTGCTGGTGATCGTGGCGGCCGCGGCGCACGCTGCTGCCTCGGCGCCGCAGCCCTGCGTGCCCAGTGGAGTGTTTTTGTTTCTCCTCTGGGCCATGGCGCTCCTCGTGTACCCCCACCTCTCCCCCCAGAACGTAACGCTCCCCCCCCCTCCCCCGCCTGCGCCCTGCTCTGCCGCAGTGCGCCCGGCACCCCAGTCCTGCGCGACGCAAGCTCCTGGCTCGCCGGGTTCTGCGTCGCCGCGCGCTGGGCGAGAGTCAGACGGCGCGCGCCCCGAGCTTGCGGCGCTAACGCCGATGGGGCGTTGTCCGAGGCCGCCCGCGCGACGGCCGACGGCTGGCTATCGGGCTCTCGACGCAGCGGGGCACGGTGGAAGCGGCCCGCGCGGTTCGGGGCCCCTCGCGCCAGCGGAGGCGATGGAGCGATCGAGGAGCATCTTGGGGAGAGAGGCCCTCACGACCACTGCGCGGCCTGGGGACTCTTGCGAGGGGGAAAAGGGTTGCCCCCGGCGGCTTGGCGGGCGCGCGCGCGCCCGTCCGCCCCTGGGCAGCGCCCTTCCGCGCCTGGGCCCTCGAGGGCCGCTCCGCTGCGCGCGGGCCGCCGCGCCGATCGCGATTGGCCGCCTCATGCCGCGCGCCGGAGGGGGCGACGGCAGGGCCGGCGCCCCTCCGGGGACTCAGCCATGGCCCGCTGACCTCGGCGCCTTCGCCGACGGAGGGCGAGCCCCTGCGGCCCTGGAGGGGGCCCCTCGTGCTGCTGAGCGCTGACCGCGAGCCGCGGGGGGTCCGCGCTTGCAGAGCGCTCGCGCACGCGCCCGGCGCGGGTCTGCCCAGGCGCAGTGAGGCTCCGCGCGAGGGCGCCCCGCCCTGGACAAGCGGCCGGCCCCGGCCGCGTCGCCCGAGCGATCGGGCGCCAGGCGCCGACTGAACCGAGCTACCCTGACCTCGTCGCGCGCGACATCAAGCGCGCCCCCCCGTCGAGCAATCGGCAACGAGGGTACGCGGGTGCCCCGCAAATGCGGGCCGTGCCCGCTCGCGCCAGCGCCGAATCGGGCGCCGCGCGGTGACCTCGCCCCGCGGCGGGGGCGGGATGATTCGACGCGCGGCGCCTTCGAGGTCGCGGCCGGGGCGGCGCGAGGCCGCCCCGTCAATGGCAGCGCCTGGGCCCTAACCTCCTTGCCCTTTCCGGATCGCGCCCCGCTCTGGGCGCCGCTGAACGACGACGCGATGGCCGAGCCAAAGTTGCCCCCGCGCAGCTCAGCGCACAGCTGGACAGGGATGAAGATCGCGCTTCTCTGCAAGCACTTGGGGCGCGGCTTCGGCGTCAGCGGGGCGCCCCCGTCGCGAAGTGGGCGAGGCGGGCTCGCGGCGCGGCGCAAAGCTGCGCTGGCTCGGAGATGGCGGCGCAGTCGCGGCAAGGACATGAGAAGGGTTGTTGCGCGCGGCGCGGCGATTTCCCTTGCTAGTCTGCGCGGGCGCTGAAGCGCCAGGCGCCCCGCGCGAGCTCCCCCGCGCGCCGCCGCAGCCCATGGCCAATCAGAATGCCTTGGTGGCGATCGGCAACTGGAGTGATCTCAGCGCGCCCTTCTCACCGGCGGCCCCGGCGGCATCTGCCCGCGCTCGTCTCGGTCGCCGAGCGGGGCAGCGCCGGCGCAGGGGGCCTCGCGCAGGACCCGCCAGCGCCCTGCCAGCGGAAGGGCCGACGACCGGTCGCGCGGCACATCTTTGACCCTTTCGGCGCGAAGATTTCAGAGTCGCGCTCTCGTCAGTGCACTTCGCTGGAGAGGCGCCTGGGGGGGGGGGCGCCATCCAACGCGTCCGGGCACCCGAGCGGCCGCGCGAGGGGAAGCGCGCGCGCCCGAGGAGGCGATGTGAGCCTGCGAAGAGGATGGAGTTTCCTCCCAAGCCTGCGGCCACTCCCGTCAGTCCTATCGAGGACGAGCATCCCGGTGAGCCAGCGTTGTTCGTCTTCCCGGGGGCTCCAGGTTCCATGGGGAAGAGTTTTGTGGAGCAGGTGGCATGGCCAGCGGCCGCCCCCAGGCATTCGGGGGCGGGGGCGAGGTGGGCGGCGGTCAAAGCTCTCGCGGGCCCACGGCCCACAGCGGCCCACCTGCGCCAGTGGGCGGACGAGCTTCGGTGTTCTATGTCGTGTAGCCACGTGCGGTGGGCAAAGTGTATTCTCTGGTCGTTCGCCCCCGCCTCCTCTTGCGCTGCGCCCTTAGCATCGTCTCTGGTTGCGCTCGCTCTTCCAACCCTGGTGAGAGTTTGGAGCCGTCAATGCCCGCGTGAATCCTGATGCGTCACCTGCGAGGTCTAGTCCAGCATTGCAGAGGGTCAGGCACTCAGCGCCTGCTGCGCTGCCCCTCGCCCCCTCGCTGTCGCGGTGTGGGGCGAGGTGATCGGCAAGCGCGTCTCGTTGTGCGCTGTCGCTCCCCGTTGCGCCTCCTTCCTTCACGTCAATCCCCCCCTCCCCCGCTATCCGTTTCCTTTTTCTGCCTGACGCGTAATTACTTTGCTTGATGCGTCGTGTCCCACCTCGGCCATTATCCGTTGTACTTGTCCCCTGCATTCTAAATTCCTGGTTTTCCTCCTCCTCCTCCTCTTCCCTTGCCCTTCCTCCCTCCAGCCTCCTCCTCGTCCCCTTTTCCCTCCCTCCCCACCCCTCCCCATGCCCATCATTCCCGTGTCATGCGCGAATGATGAAAGGACCGAGAGAAAGAGACGAGGATGAGGGAGGGGGTGGACATGATGGAAAGGATGGAGATGGAGGAAGTGGGCGGACGGAGTTACACGAGTACGTCGGGCGGACATCAAGGGAAGAGGCGTCCATAATTTTTTTCAATCGTCCAGGGGGGGGGGCTAGGTGGGCGTGCTGGTCCCTCCATCCCCCCACTGGCACATTCAGGTGGGTGGGGCTGAACCGCCTCCTTCCGGCGCCTGCAAACGACGACGACAACGAACTCGGCGACATCGACGACGACGACGACGACGACGACGACGACGACGACGACGACGGTGATGGTGACGACGACGACAACGACGACGACGACGACGACGACGACCACGACGACGACGGCGACGGCGACGGCGACGGCGACGGCGACGACGACGACGGTGACGACGACGACAACGACCACGACGACGACGCCAACGACGTCCCACCCGCCCGTCCGAGCGCTGGTAAACGACGACGACAACGAATTCGGCGACATCAACGACGACGATGACGACGACAACGACCACGACGACGACAACGTCCCACCCGCCTGTCCGAGCGCTGGCAAACGACGACGACGTGGAGGACGACGACGACGACGACGACGACGACGACGACGACGACGACGACGACGACGACGACGACGACGACGACGACGACGACGACGACTACGAAGACGACGACGATGACGACGTCGACGACGATGACGATGACGATGACGACGTCGTCGTTTGCGGGCGCAGAGAGACGAGAGGGGGTCGAACCTGCCAATGACTTTCGGGAGGGGGGCAGTAATGGGAGAGGGTGCTCTCTCGGGGGAGGGGGACGGGCCCCGAATCCAGGAAAGAGGGTGGAGATTTTCAGAGACGGGCGGGGGGGTCGTTTCCAGGGTGAAGGGGGGATTTTGCCACCAATGCAGCGTACGTGTGACCTTGTCCTGGGTTGCGGATCCAGACGTGGCGACGTAGAGGTTTTGTTAATGCCCCCCCAAAAAAGGGTGGATAGCGAACAATAAACTCAGACGTCGCACCTCGATCCTCTTACCTTATGGAGCTCTCATTGGGTCCATGCTGGTTTGTTCTGTCCGGGTAGACTTCTGACGGCCCCGGGGTCCGATACGATCCCCCCAAAGGCCAGAGCTGAGGGGAAAGAGCATCCAGCGAAATGTCTGAGACCAGACGTTAAGAGAGAATGCTTCACCACGACTAGGCACAACCAGAGCCACTGATCCCATCTTCCTGCCACATTTCTTGAGCTGGATCGACCCGCGGGGGCCCCAGTGGCTTGACACCTGACGACAAGGCACGGTGCGACAGCATTGCTCAGGCGATCGCAAACATGGATCAAGGGGGCGTGCATTAGCGACGGGTCCCGCTTGCATGGGAAATCGCGGATTCCCGCCGCCGAGCGAGGCGGCACCGGCCGCAGTTTGGGGAGGGCACCTCCCCGATCCATGGATTTGGCGACCGCGCGCCAAATCCATGGATCGCTGATCCATGTTTGCGCGCCCCCGAAGTGCGAGGCCCGCTTGTCAGGGCCCCGCGTCCGCCAGGGTCCCCTGCCCGTGCGGCAGCCGAACGGGCACCTGAATGGGCTCGGTTCCGACAGGGCCGTAGCAATCAAGCCCCCTCGGGCGCCGACTGGAGGAGGTGGAGGAGGAGGAGGAGGAGGAGGAGGAGGAGGGAGGAGGAGGAGGAGGGAGGAGGAGGAGGGAAATGCGAGACGGGGCTTCGTCCATGAAGCCACCACCTGGAGGACTGATGTTCGGGGCCTCGATCCCCCGCTCGTCAGGCGGCCGCACGGACCCAGACGCCGAGCGGGCTCGGAAGGGAACCCTTTGGGCTCGAGGAGATCGGCGTCACCCGAGCCTGCTCAGACTATGTGCGCGTCGCCCCCCCGCCCCACCTCCAGGGGCGACGCGCGCGCCGAGGAGTCTTGTACTATAAGCTCCGTGGCGGGCGCTTTCTGGCCACACCGCTCCGGAAGCGGCACACGACAGTGTGATTCTACTACATGTTCGGGTCGGACTCACGCCTCAGAGGAGGTAGCCTTGTACTAGTAGTTATGTCCCTCTGCGTTCGAAGAAGGAAAACGGCATACACATAAACTTTTGGCGCTCCGCGCGAATTTCTTGGATTCGTGTTTGGGCCCCCCATGGCGGCGCCTCCAGCGCCGTTCCTGGCGCGTGCCGCGCGCCTCCAGGAAGGGGGCTCCGGCACAGATCCGAGCATCCCGCGCGGACCTCCCGAAGGGTATGTTCATGCCGTCTTTTGCCCCTCGACGCGTCCCCGAGGACATGGAGTCCATCGCAACCGCGTGCCGCGCGCTGTGCCAGTCCATGGGCATGCAGCCCACCAAGGCCAACCTCTTCAGCGCCTACCTGCCCCGCGCTCGGCGCCAGCTCTCCGGCCGGCCGCGCCGCACGTAGGCTTGTCCAGGCAGGGGGGGGACAGTCGAAGATGCTTCCAAAATCGGAGGAAGGGAGGAGGAGGAAGAGGAGGGGGAGGAGGAGGAGGAGGAGGAGGAGGAGGAGGAGGAGGAGAGGAGGAGGAGGAGGAGGAGGAGGAGGAGGGGGGGAGATGAGGGGAGAGAGGAGGAGGAGGAGGAGGAGGAGAAGGAGGAGGAGGGGGGGGGAGGGGAGGGAGGAGGAGGAGGAGGAGGAGGAGGAGGAGAGGAGGAGGAGGAGGAGGAGGACGAGGAGGAGGGTGAGGGGAGAGGAGGAGGAGGAGGAGGAGGAGGAGGAGGAGGAGAGGAGGAGGAGGAGGAGGAGGGGAGGAGGAGGGGATGAGGAGGGGAGAGGAGAGGAGAGGAGAGGAGAGGAGAGGAGAGGAGAGGAGGAGAAGAGAAGGAGGAGGAGAAGGAGGAGGAGGAGGAGGAGGAGAAAAACAGGACCGTCCAGGCTCCGATGCCGGGGGGAATGCATCGATCCCCAATGGGCCTGATAGCCCCACCCCTCCCAGGAATCGGTATCGGGGGCCTATCGCTGATCTATCGGCGATGTACGGTAGGTTAGCGCGGCGTTGGCGCGCCGGCGACGCCAGCGAAGGCGTTCAAGGTTGAGTTCTGCGACGCGGATGCACCGAGGGACACGATTACGCCATTGGGCCCGACGGAATTCAGCCTTTAGCGATCGGGGTCAAGATCGATTCAAGGTTGAACGATCGACGCGGTGTCAAAAACCTTTTGCGCGCGCCGACGCCGCGTTACCGTTGCGGGTCGATGCTTTCCCCGCCTATGCCAGTCCGCCCCCCTACCGTTGCCCCTCAGGAGGGGGGGGGGGTGAGAGTCGAGGATGCAGGAACGCAGGCGTGAAAGGTCGAAGGATCACAGGGAGGAACTTCCTGGGAGGGTCCGGGGATGTGCGGTTGACCTCTCTGGGGGCGCTTCGGCGCCACGGCCGGGCTCGCCTCGAGAGCCTGGTCGAGGCGCACCCATCGGAGGAGCCACGTGTGTGTGTGTGTGTGTGTGTGTGTTCCGAGGGGAGGTCGAGTAGGGGACCACATGCGAACCCTACCCCTACCCTCCACGATTTCTGAGGGGGAGGGTGGGGTTCACTTCGCTCTGTAGCTCCTGGACAGAGGGAACCCCGCCCTCCCCCTCAGAAATCGTGGGGGGTAGGGGTAGGGTTCGCACGTGGCCACCTATCGAGTGCCCAGACCTCCAGGCAGGGCTGGACCTCAACGGTGTTTCTGGTGATTTCGTGGGCCGTGTTCGCTTCGACTTCGCTTTGCGGTAGAGGGGCGGATGCGAGGCAAAAGCGAAGGAGAACGAAACCAAAACGAAAACGAAACACACCGTTGAGGTGCAGCCCTGCCTACAGGGTCGAATGGATCGAGGATCGGAGCTGGACGCCTCGGGTTTCTCTGTGGGGGCCTACGGGAGGCGTCTCTTCTCGCACGGCCAAGATTCTGGCCGCGGCGCGCTAGAGGGGGACCAAGGAGGAGGCCACGCCGCGCCGGTCGCAGGATGCTGCATTGAGGCGATCGAGGATCCAGGACACAGGACCTCCAGGACTGAGGGATCGAGGCTCGAGGACCGAATCGGCGTCACCGCGACACATACGAATACTACGTGCGACAGGAGAACTCTTATCGTGCATACATCGTGGCGGGCGCTCTCTGGCCGCACCGCTCGGGGAAGCGGCTCATCCTTGGCCGCTTTCGCTGGCCGCGCCCCGCTCGCAAAGTGTCGACACGGTCTTCCGAGGCCCTTGCATCCTGATCGCGCATCCTTGTGATACGGGTGGACTGTACATGAAGCGATCGAGCACCCGGGACACAGGACCTGCAGGACAGAGAGATCAATGTTCGAGGATAGAAGTTCGAAGATGCTTGACGGTTTTGTCTTGCTTTGGGATTTTGGGAGGATTCTCGCCGCTGCGGCCAGATTTCCCACGATATCTTGGACATAACACATTCCTGGAGGTGCGCGGGAGTCCACTCTTTCGGTGGCGGGAAACATTGGAGCCTTTAGTTGCACCAAACATTTTCCGTTGCCAATTGATGTTGATTGATTTAGTCTGCTTTCTGTTTGCTTTAGTCCGGATCCGCCGTCCAGCTTAGCCATGCTTAATCAGATATATAGTGTTTTGAACTCGGCCCATCTCGTTCTTTCTAGTCAGGATTCGTTTGGCCCATTCGGACTTCGTCAGATTCAGACTGGCCTCGTCGAATCTAGCCAGAGTTGGTCCGCCTCAGTTCTACTTCAGCCCCATCCCAAACGCTTGAAAGCGTAGAGGAAAAACATGGTCGGTCCCAGACCTCGGATCTTTTGAGTTGTTCCAAGACGCTGTTCCAACATCCCAGCCGAACTTCCCCGGGGTAGAGAGACAGCCTCCAGACGTCAAATCAAAACGAATAGGTTCCATCTTGATCTGTTTCGCTATGGAAGTCTGGGATCGGCGGTCCTTCCCCTCAGGAGGCGGCGATCCCCCCCAGCGGTGGCGTTTGCAGCACTGCCTGAAGACTGAACAGGAAAACGTTGCGGCGGTGATCTGCGACCGCACGTCACAACGTGCCATGGGCGGAGGAGGGCGTCGATCGATGCCGACGACGACGACGACGACGACGACGACGACGACGACGACGACCTCGACGACGGCGGCGACGGTGACGACGACGGCGCGCGGAGGTCCCGCGTGAAGAAGAACGTTCACGTGGTGCTGGCGTTTTCACCGGTCGGCGACGGGCTGCTCGGGGGACAACCACAGCCGTGCACCGAAGCCGACCGCCCAGACCTGGCAAGTCCTTGAGATCCGGGCATCACATTTTTGTTCACCTCGTTTTTCGTTCCCCTTCGGGGCCCGGGACCCTTACGAACCAATCCGGGTCGAGAGGTGCTGCTTGACGATGGGGTCGAGGGTTTCAACCGTGCCTGTCTAGACAAATTGCCTTCGGCCCATCCCGCCTCCGTGTCTGGCTGGTGGGTCAGAGTTCTCAGGGATGCTGGGGTCTCTTCGGGGCGCTCTCGGCCTCTCGGGGGCAGCTTGGGGGCAGCTTTGGCCTCTTGTGGGCCTCTTGTAGGCGTCTTTGGGCCTCTTGGGGACCTCTTGGGGGCCTCGTTGGGTCCTCGTCGGGGCCTCTTGGGGCCTGCTGTGGGCCTCTCCGGGGTCGAGGGCTCGAAGCGTCCGTGCGGGCGCCTCCCGTCGGGGCCCCCTCTCGGAGCCGTCTTGAGGCCCGGGGGGTTCTTCCCCCAGGAAAGCACGATAAAATTAAAAAAAACAACGCCAGGTTTGGGGACTGTTCGGGGTGTTTTCCTTCCCGAGAAACACCGGGCATACCCTCGAAGACCTTAAAAAAAACCCTCGAGTTTGAGTATTTTCCAACCCTCCTTGGTGGGGTATTCGTTCTGAATAGAGCACTGCGATTCCCAGTCCTCCTCCTGCTCCTCCTCCCGCCTCCCGTCTCCCGCTTCCGTCTTGCCTCTTCTTGTCTTGTGCATATTGTGCATACCTCGTGTGTGTGTGTGTGTTTGTGTGTATGTGTGTGTGTGTGTGTGTGTGCGTGTGCGTGTGTGTGTGTGTGTGTGTGTGTGTGTGTGTGCGTGTGCGTGTGTGCGTGTGTGTGTGTGTGTGTTCGCCGTCCCTGGGGGGCTGCGATCTGCGACACTGGTGTGTGTGTGTGTGTGTGTGAGTGTGTGTGTGTGTGTGCCGTCCCTGGGGGTCTGCGATCTGCGACACTGTCACCACTTTCGATGGCTGCTGGTGGGTCCTGCGGACTGAGGCGCGGGGATCTGAGTGGGACCTCGCCGTCCCTTGGAGGCTGCGATCTGCGACAGTGTCGCCACTTTCGATGGCTGCTGGCGGGTCCTGCGGACTGAGGCACCGCGGGGATCCGAGCGGGACTTCGCCGTCCCTGGGGGGCTGCGATTTGCGACACCGTCGCCACTTTCGAGGGCTGCTTGTGGGCCCTGCGGACTAAGGCACCGCGGGGATCTGAGCGGGACCTCGCCGTCCCTGGGGGGCTGCGATCTGCGGAGCCGTCGCCATTTTCGATGGTTGCTGGTGGGTCCTGCGGACTGAGGCACCGCGCGGATCTGCGCGGGACCTCGCCGTCCCTGGGGGGCTGCGATCTGCGAAACTGTCGCCACTTTCGATGGTTGCTGGCGGGTCCTGCGGACTAAGGCACCGCAGGGAGATGAGCAGGACCTCGCCGTCCCTGGGGGGCTGCGATCTGCGACGCCGTCGCCACTTTCGAGGGCTGCTGGCGGGTCCTGCGGACTGAGCCGCGGGGACCTGAGCGGGACCTCGCCGTCCCTGGGGGTTTGCGATCTGCAACAGTGTCGCCACTTTCGAGGGCGGCTGGTGGGTCCTGCGGGCTGAGGCACCGCGGGGATCTGAGCGGGACCTCGCCGTCCCTGGGGGCTTGCGATCTTCGACGCCATCACGAATGTCGAGGGCTGCTGGTGGGTCCTGCGGGCTGAGGCACCGCGGGGATCTGAGCGGGACCTCGTCGTCCCTGGGGGGCTGCGATCTGCGACACCGTCGCCACTTTCGAGGGCTGCTGGTGGGTCCTGCGGACTGAGGCACCGCGGGGATCTGAGCGGGACCTCGCCGTCCCTGGGGGGCTGCGATCTGCGACGCCGTCGCCACTATCGAGGGCTGCTGGTGGGTCCTGCGGACTGAGGCACCGCGCGGATCTGCGCGGAACCTCGCCGTCCCTGGGGGGCTGCGATCTGCGTCATTGTCGCCACTGTCGAGGGCTGCTGGCAGGTCCTGCGGACTGAGGCACCGCGGGGATCTGAGCAGGACCTCCCCGTTCTGGTGGGCTGCGATCTGCGACAGTGTCGCCACTTTCGATGGCTGCTGGTGGGTCCTGCGGACTGAGGCACCGCGGGGATCTGAGCGGGACCTCGCCGTCCCTGGGGGGCTGCGATCTGCGGAGCCGTCGCCATGTTCGATGGTTGCTGGTGGGTCCTGCGGACTGAGGCACCGCGCGGATCTGAGCGGGGGCCCGCCGTCCCTGGGGAGGTGCGATCTACGACACCGTCGCCACTTTCGAGGGCTGCTGGTGGATCCTGCCGACTGGACGCCGCGGGGATCTGAGCGGGACCTCGCCGTCCTTGGGGGATCTGCGACATTGCCGCCACTTTCAAGGGCTGCTGGCGGGTCCCGCGGATTGAGGCACCGCGGGGATCTGAGCGGGACCTCGCCGTCCCTGGGGGGTTGCGATCTGCGACGCTGTCGCCACTTTCGAGGGCGGCTGGTGGGTCTTGCGGAAGGGGGCACCGCGGGGATCTGAGCGGGACCTCGCCGTCCCTGGGGGTTGCGATCTGCGACATTGCAGCCACTTTCGATGGCTGCTGGCGGGTCCTGCGGGCTGAGGCACCGCGGGGATCTGAGCGGGACCTCTCCGTCCCTGTGGGGCTGCGATCTGCGGAGCCGTCGCCACTTTCGAGGGCTGCTGGTGGGTCCTGCGGACTGAGGCACCGCGGGGATCTGAGCGGGACCTCGCCGTCCCTGGGGGGCTGCGATCTGCGACGCTGTCGCCACTATCGAGGCCTGCTGGTGGGTCCTGCGGACTGAGGCACCGCGCGGATCTGAGCGGAACCTCGCAGTCCCTGGGGGGCTGCGATCTGCGTCATTGTCGCCACTGTCGAGGGCTGCTGGCGGGTCCTGCGGACTGAGGCACCGCGGGGATCTGAGCAGGACCTCCCCGTTCTGGTGGGCTGCGATCTGCGACACCGTCGCCACTTTCGATGGCTGCTGGTGGGTCCTGCGGACTGAGGCACGGCGGGGATCCGAGCGGGACCTCGCCGTCCCTGGGGGGCTGCGATCTGCGACACCGTCGCCACTTTCGAGGGCTGCTGGTGGGTCCTGCGGACTGAGGCACCGCGGGGATCTGAGCGGGACCTCGCCGTCCCTGGGGGGCTGCGATCTGCGGAGTCGTCGCCATTTTCGATGGTTGCTGGTGGGTCCTGCGGACTGAGGCACCGCGCGGATCTGAGCGGGGGAGCTGCGATCTGCGACACTGTCGCCACTTTCGAGGGCTTATGGTGGATCCTGCGGACTGGACGCCGCGGGGATCTGAGCGGGACCTCGCCGTCCCTGGGGGATCTGCGACATTGCCGCCACTTTCAAGGGCTGCTGGCGGGTCCTGCGGATTGAGGCACCGCGGGGATCTGAGCGGGACCTCGCCGTCTCTGGGGGGTTGCGATCTGCGACGCTGTCGCCACTTTCGAGGGCGGCTGGTGGGTCCTGCGGACTGAGGCACCGCGGGGATCTGAGCGGGACCTCGCCGTCCCTGGGGGTTGCGATCTGCGACATTGCCGCCACTTTCGATGGCTGCTGGCGGGTCCTGCGGACTGAGGCACCGCGGGGATCCGAGCGGGACTTCGCCGTCCCTGGGGGGCTGCGATCTGCGACACCGTCGCCACTTTCGAGGGCTGCTGGTGGGTCCTGCGGACTGAGGCACCGCGGGGATCTGAGCGGGACCTCGCCGTCCCTTGGGGGCTGCGATCTGCGACGCCGTCGCCACTTTCGAGGGCTGCTGGTGGGTCTTGCGGACTGAGGCACCGCGCGGATCTGAGCGGGACCTCGCCGTCCCTGGGGGGCTGCGATCTGCGACAGTGTCGCCACGTTCGAGGGCTGCTGGCGGGTCCTGCGGACTGAGGCGCCGCGGGGATCTGAGCGGGACCTCGCCGTCCCTGGGGGCTGCGATCTGCGACACGGTCGCCACTTTCGAGGGCTGCTGGTGGGTCCTGCGGACTGAGGCACCGCGGGGATCTGAGCGGGACCTCGCCGTCCCTGGGGGGCTGCGCTGCGACACTGTCGCCACTTTCGAGGGCTGCTGGTGGGTCCTGCGGACTGAGGCACCGCGGGGATCTGAGCAGGACCCCCCTGTCCCTGGGGGGCTGCGATCTGCGACAGTGCCGCCTCTTTCGAGGGCTGGTGGGTCCTGCGGGCTGAGGCAGCGCGGGGATCTGAGCGGGACCTCGCCGTCCCTGGGGGGCTGCGATCTGCGACACCGTCGCCACTTTCGAGGCCTGCTGGTGGGTCCTGTGGACTGAGGCACCGCCGGGATCTGAGCGGGACCTCGCCGTCCCTGGGGGCTGCGATCTGCGACACCTTCGCCATTTTCGAGTGCTGCTGGTGGGTCCAGTGGAGTGAGGCACCGCGCGGATCTGAGCGGGACCTCTCCGTCCCTGTGGGGCTGCGATCTGCGGAGCCGTCGCCATATTCGATGGTTGTTGGTGGGTCCTGCGGACTGAGGCACCGCTGGGATCTGAGCGGGACCTCGCCGTCCCTGGGGGGCTGCGATCTGCGACACTGTCGTTACTTTTGAGGGCTGCTGGTGGGTCCTGCGGACTGAGGCACCGCGGGGATCTTAGGGGGACCTCGCCGTCCCTGGGGGGCTGCGCTGCGACACTGTCGCCACTTTCGAGGGCTGCTGGTGGGCTCGCCACTGTTGAAGGCTGTTGGTGGCTCCGGCGGAGTGAGGCACTGCGCAGACCTGAGCGTGGCCTCGCCGTCCTTGGGGGGACACGTCATGTTGTTGCTGCCCCGCCGACGTTTCAAGCCCCTTTCCCACCGTCTCCTTTTAGACCTTGCGTCTTCCTTAGTGACTCAGGGGTTCACTTAGTTACTCATCGTGTTTCCCTTGATTGGGGACCTGCGAACCTTTCGAATGCCGCTCGCAGAAACATCTGCGCCCATGTCACGTCGCCGCATTCTCGTCAAATCTCCCAAGCCACTCTTGCCCCGTATTGCGCAGGGGTGGGGTACGTCGCCCGGGTAATTTTCAGGGGGGTCCTGGGGGGGTTCGGCCTTTTGAGCCGTCTTTGGGCCTTCTTGGACTGTTTGGGGGGCCCTCGTGGAAGCCTCTGGGGTCTGAGAGCGACCCCGGGGGCCTCTTTGCCTTTGAGCGTCGGGAAGCCGAACAGGCGAGAGCTCAAAACTCCGTCGAAACCCGAATGAAAAACAATCAGTCGTCCTTGCTGGAGCCCTTGGAGGCCTCGTAGGGCGCCTCGGAGGCCTTTTTGGGCAATCTTCAGGCCATCCTTGGCGTCTCGGGGCGATCTCTCTGCGCCGCGCGGCCCCCTTTCGGTCGTCTCGCAGGCCTCGTGGCGCCCTCCCTGGGCCTGTCTTGGCGCCCTCCTTAGGGCCCGGAGAGGTCACGCGGGGAGACGGCCCGAGGCCCAGGGGAGGCGAGCCAGGCCCCAGGGGGAGGGCTCAGGGCCCCTAAAGGCTCCTCCTCCCTCCTCCTCCTCCTCCCCCTCCTCCTCCTCCTCCTCCTCCTCCTCCTCCTCCTCCTCCTCCTCCTCCTCCTCCTGCTGGCTCCTCCTCCACCCTCCTCCTCGTTCACCTCCCTCTTCTTCCTCCTCCTCCTCCTCCTCCTCCTCCTCCTCCTTCTCCTTCTCCTCCTCCGCCTCCTGATTGGGCGGAGCATGCAGAAGGGGGCTCGGGGCCCCGAAGGGGCGCCTCAGGACGGATGGGCTGAGGCCCGAAGGAGTCGGCAGAGGACCTGAGGGCACGCCCACGCCGTGCCCCAGAGGCACGGTGGCGGATCACGATGCTGTTTGTTTTTGTTGTTTTTCCAGTGATGTAGAATCTCTCACGGAGTGTACAGCCCAGACTTCTTTCGTCATCAAGGAGTGGAAACATATTTTCATCTCATCGCTTCGCTCATTCCGCCGGCCTTGGAGCGCTATTTGAGGCCTCTTAGGGCCGTCTTGGGGGCTTCTTAGGGGGCTTCCTGGGAGCATATTGGGGCTCCTTGGCGGCGTATTGGGCTCCCCTGGGGCCTCTTGAGGGCTCTTGGGGGGCCCTTGGGGCGGGAGGGGGGGTAGTCGATTGCAGCCCCCCCCTCGGAGGCCACGATGCTCGTGAGGGGTGGCGAAAAATAGCCTCCCCCCGGGGATCGCCCAGGGATCAGCCGGGGATCGGCCGGGGTACTTTTCGGCCGGGGCACCCCAGGGGCCGCCCCGCGCGCGCGAACTAGAAATATTGTTAAGCAGTTACCGGGGATCTTAGCACGCCTCTGGCCCGTTGGGCCGGCGAATTCCCTGTAGTCGATCATGGTGCGTTTCATGATGAAATCCTCAGGGCTGTAGTTGCAGCACAGCTCTCGAAGATTAGAAGGAACCGTCGGCCGTCTGGATGCATTTTTCCAGATGATCCTGGCTTCGTGAACTTAACTCAAGCAGGAAGCAAGCTACACAGCTCCAGTATTTTCTGTACCTGTAGTAGGTTATGACGCGTCGGCCTGTCGAATTGTCAGGTCCGTAGCTGTAGTATTACTATCAAAACACTTGGCGGAACCAACTTCGTGTAAAACCTAGAAAATAGATGATTCGAGTTTTGAATCTGACATTTAAGGAAGCTTTCTCGTCGTATTCTGAGAATTATACTTCGCGTGTCAAGAGCTCTACGAGGGTCCCGGCGGTAACCTGGTTGACGGTTTACCGCCGGCTCCCAGTCAAGGAGTGGAAACAGCCGTTTGTTTGACGCAGCTCTGCCATCGGAGGCCTCTTCTGGGCCCAAAGTCAAGCAGACTGCCTCTGAGAGGGAGTCGCAAGGTTCGGTGGCCACGCGCTGAATAAGACGCGCCGTGCGAGGCCTGGCTACGCACGTCTTCCAGGCCCTCGGCATCGCTCGGGCGTGTGGATTCTTTCTTCGGCGAGGGCCATGGAGGAGCATCTCTATTCACCTTGCGAAAAGATATGCGCACGAAGCCGAAAGCCGCACAGGAAGTGGACGTCCGAGCGATGGCGAGGGCCTGGTCAAGGAGGCGAATGCCCTCGACCTTCACCTCCCGAGCATCTCTCGCGCAGAAGTGGCCGCCCCCCGGCGGCGGCTTCCACACAACAACAACGGCGGAGACGCCGCTTGTTTGCCGCGCGGACGGCTCGAAAGGTTGACCCCAGGGTTGGCATCGCTCGGACGGGTGCGTTATTTCTCGGCGAGATCCATCAGGGAGCACACTTGGGTCAAACGTCATAAAGATACACGCGCGGAGCTGAAAAAACACACGGGGAACGGACATCCGAGCGATGGCGAGCTGCGTGCGCCGATGCTTGGCGGGGCCTGTAACGGTCGATCGGATTCCACATTGATTCTGAACGGTCCGGTCTGGTTCGATTCGATATTCCGGCAATCCGGTGTGGCCCGATGCTCGCGGGGCGTTGCTGCGCATCTCGACTCTCGACTCTCGACGAAGCCGATCCGATTCGATCTCGAAGATGTGCCGATGCATCCCGACCCGACGAACCTTCCGAGTCGATCCGACTCCCCGGTTCGATGTTGATTGCATTGTTTTGCCTGGAGCCCACGTCCTGCTCTTGGGAGGCCACATGCGAACCCTACCCCTACCCCCCACGATTTCTGAGGGGGGGGCGGGGTTCACTTCGCGATCGGCGTCGGCGCACGGCTGGCGTCCCGGCCCAGGTTCCGCAATCGGCTGCGCATGTTCCCCTCGCTCGTCAACTGCTGCACGATCGACTGGTTCCACGAGTGGCCCGCCGAGGCGGCGACCCGCTCGGTCGTCGTCGTCCTGCCCGTCCTCCTCCTCCTCGCCCTCCCTTGTCTCAAGTCGGGCACGTTGCTCTACAGGAGGAAGAATGGAAAAATAGTTAAGAAATGGTCAGGGGACGATTTTTCGAGTATTGTTTGACGATTTTGGAGTTTTGGTCGGGCTATTCGTTCATTTTTCGCCCAAGATCCGCCTGTAGGGGGCCATCCCCGACCTAAAACCTTGTACTCTTTTCCCTCTCACCCCCCTCCTCACCGCCCACGTCCTCCTCGTGCGCATCACTGCTCTTGCTTGTCCTCCGGGTCCTTCTCTTTTTGCTTCCACTGTCCTTACAATACTCCTCGCCGCCGTCGTGTGCGCCGCATAGGCGCAAGCAACTATGGGCTATAGGCTGTAGCGTCCGCGGCCATCCTCGTCTCCATCCTCGTCAACGTTATCCCCCCTCCTTCCTCACTTCCTGGCCCTCCTCGCCTTCTCATCTTCTCCTCCCTGCCTCCGCCTCCATGCCTGCCCCATCCCCTGTTCCGCTTCTACTTCTTAACACTTCGCGTTTCCCTACCAGCCCAGCCAATTGTGATCCTTATCCGAGGGAAACTGATCCTTGTGCAGTCCTCCTGTGTTGTACTATGCGGTGGGTTGATCGGCTTCCCGTAGGAGCTCCCCGACGGACTATAGCATTCACTCCCGCATTCCGCTGACCGGGGGGATGTGCCCAGGAGAACAAGTGGAGCACCGAAGCACGCGGCAGTCGAAAGAGCCCGTACAGTTGAGCATCCATGTCGTCCAGAGCCGATGCCCTGGCATGTTGCGTTAGAGATACCGCTGGTGCGTCACTGAGCAGCTAGCAAGCCATCCAGGAACAATGATCAGGCGGTTTGTCATGCTCAATGGCGTGTGGTAGTATGCAGTGGAACAGCCGCTCAGACGACCATGTGGAGCACAGCCTTCTATCGCCCACGGAAGAGCCCATTCATGACAGTATATATCATATATAGAAACGATGTCCAGGCACGTTGTTTCAAGAGCTTCTTGAAGGCATCCTGGAATCATCTTCGGAGCAGGGGGAGGAAGAGGAATCATAACATGAGGAGGAGGAATAGGAAGATGAGGACACGGATGATGATTCCGATGCCCAGGCAAGTTGTCGTTGGAGCCTCGTAGGTAATTCCTGGAGTCCCCTCCGGAGGAGGGTCGGAGAAGGAGGAGGACTAGGAATAGGAGGAGGAGGAACAGGAGGATACGAAGGATGCGTAAACCAAAGGGAAGGAAGATGAGCCCATGCAGCAGCGCAATAAGTTCATTCAAAGCTGGTGGCCGTGCGAATTTGACCCGTAGTCTCATAGAGGTTTCGTGGAGCCATGTTGGGAGGAGGGGGAGGATGATGATGATGAGGAGGAGGAGGAGGAGGAGGAGGAGGAGGAGGAAGAGTAGGAGGAGGAGGACGAGGATGATGACGAACATGAGCAGGAGGAGGAACATGAAACTGCTGATAAGGAGGTAGGATGCCTTCGCTGACCTTCTGCTATGAGAACCCGTTGAGGGACTCTATGAGCCATCTTGGGGCCCACTTTGGACCTCTTGGGCCCCCTTCAGGGCTCGTTTGGGAGGTCATGGGGCCCTCTTAGGGCCCTTTGAGTTGGTGGGTGAGGGGGGGGGGACATTGAGGCCCTCTCGGGGGCCATCCTGTGCCCCATGGCTACTAGGGGGATCCTCAATTCGCCCCCCCCGAACCCCCTCCCCTCTTCGAAGGCAGAATATTTGTATACTCTTGCCCCTTTGGGCCCTCTTGAGGCGCCACTGAGGTGTTCTTAGCGTCCTTGTGGGCCCCTCTTGGGGTCCTCCTGGGGCTCGCTTAGGCCATCTTGGAGCCGTCTTGAGACCTCAGAGGGCCGTCGGAAGCGGACAGGAGGAGAGGACAGCGTGTGCCAGCGTGGACTCCAATCAGTATATGTTATTGCAAGTAAGTTATTGCACTGCGTATATGTACTCAATGTGGTGCAAGCGATGCGGCGCAATCCACCTTGCCAAACTTGAAGTCGTCAACTCCACTACTCGCGCTAACATCCCACCCTCGCACCCACAACTTCTTTTGAACAACCCAAGCGGCCGTGATTGCGGTGACTACTTGTGATTGCGGTGGCTACTTGGAATTGGCTGGCGCATCTCTGTGGCTGCGCTGGCGCGCGCAAGCTCGCATCCAGAACGGCCAGCTGATTTGGCACATCCAGCGCGGCCGCGATGGCGCTAACCGATTGGAATTTCCCAGCTCGTCTCAATGGCCGCGCTGGCCCGCGGGCACTCCAGCGTGGGTCGGTGACTCGAGCGGGCGCTGTATGATATGATGACGCCGGCAACGGCGGCAACTTTGATGATAGTAGCGATGGTGGGGGCGATGATGACGATGACGACGGCGAGGCCAATGCTGGCGCCGATGCTGGTGACGAGAATGACGATCCTGATGTTCATGTGTCGATGGTGAAGTTGATTAATTGATGATGGCTTTAACCCTTTGTGTTGACGGTTACGGTAACGGCGGTGATGCGGTGGCGCTGATGCGGGTGACGGCGAAGAAGTGCGTGCGCGCGGAAATGCCAGACATTCTGCATGTACCCAGACTTGTATGGTTTTGCCGAAAATCTTTATTTCGAAGTGCTTCGAAAACCAGTGGTTCCGGAAGGGTTTCGACGCGCGCGTGGCTGCGCGAGCGCGTGTGCCCCTCATTGTGTTTGTTGATGGGCATTCGCGCACTGGGTGCATGCTAGATCAACGCGGGTGCACCGCGTGGTGAGAGGAGGGTGTCGTCATGTTGGTGCTCGAGGGATTTCAGCAGATGCGCGTGGGTGCAGCATGTGCAAGAGCTGCGATGGGAACCCTGGTGGTTGGTTATGCTTCCATGTCGGGAATGTGTTCTGCAGTGCGCGCGCAAGTGAGCTTTGCACACGTTTTGCAAAGAGGTGATTGAGCAGCGGATATTTGAAATCAACGGGTGCGCGCGCATAGTGTCATTTGATTTGGATGACGGGGGGGGGGCGGGGGGGTGGACGATACTGGGTCGCCTAGGACGGTATGAGTTCATATGGGAAATTCACGATGGGGCAGTATCACAATCACATGTCTTTTGCAGGTTCCCAGGGGCGGGGGCCGATAGCCCCAGCGGACGGAGGGGGGGGGGGCGGTCATTTCTGAACATGCTTGCGTTTCGGGATTCTGAGTTCTCTTCTAGGGACCTGGGCCTGCGGGCCGCTCCGGTCGCCACGTGGCCGCCTCGTCGCCGCCTCGTCGCCGCCGCGTCGCCGCCCGTCGCCGCCCCGTCGCCTGGGCCTGCGGGCCGCTCTGGCCGCCGCCGTCGTCGCCTCGTCGCCGCCCGCCGCCTCATCGCCGCCCTCTTTGCGCTGCTCTGCAGGTCTTGCAATTGCATAGGTCACCACAAAAAAAACGCATATGACATCACATAGATTGCACCACATCAAGTGTACCATACATCTATTATATACATATATATATATATGTATGTATTGCACCATCTTCTATGCTAGAGCAATATCTTTGTGGTCCACGCCAGCAAGCGTTTTTTGGAGGCGGAGAATGCGTGCACATGATTCTATATGTTCAGAGTTGTAGTTCACATAAATCTACATAAGTCTACACTTGTATGCAGATTCATATATGCACATATGTTTGTATGCCTATGTGTGTGGTGCAAGTTTTGTGTTGTGAGCAGTGTTGTGCGGGCAAGGGGTACAATCTAGGTTGGGCAAGCTATGTGGTGCAAGCTAGGTTGTGTAATACATGTGATGAGTGTACGTTATGTGGTCCCGCTTGTGTGGTGCAAGACCTGTGGTGCAAGCTATGCGGTCTAAACAATGGCAGAGGATAACAAATACCGAGCGCTCCCGCCGCCCCCCCCCAGCTTCAAAGTTGGCACGCGCGGAGGAGATTGCGGTCCAAGTGCAATTTATCGGACCCACCGCCAACTTTTAACATTTGGGGGAGAGGGAGGCGTTGACAGATGAACGTGGCATGAGTGTTCGCTATTTTTTCCGAGGCCTGTAGTCTGCAATCTATGTGTTACGAGTTGTGTCGTACCAGCCGTGCGGCCGCCTAGCGCACGAGGCGACCGCGAGGCGCCCACGGTGAGGGGATATGAGAGGTGGAGGAGGACGAGGTGAGGAGGAGGAAGAGGAGCAGGGTGAGAAGCGGAGGGAGACTGAGGGGGAGGATCAGGGGGAGGATGGAGGAGGCGGTGGAGGAGGAAGAAATGAATGCCACCCAGGGGTGGGAGTATCACGGAAGAGGAGGAGGAGGAGGAGGAGGAGGAGGAGGAGGAGGAGAAGGATGAGAAATGAGGGAAGAAGGGAGGTTAAAGGAGAAGGAGGCAGGAGGAAGAGGCAGACGAGGGTGTCAGGAGGAGGAGGAGGAGGAGGCGGAGGGGGAGACAATTTGCTTCTCGTTCCCCCCTCGCTCACCTCTCCTCCCCAGCTTCCATTGGGCCGTCCTCTTCATAGCTCCAATCTGCTACCAGGGGTTGTTTCAGACTCGGAGCCCGAATCCCTCTCGTGTGCGAGCCTGGCCGATGGTTCGGGCGGAGCCCTGCCGAGGGGGCGAGAGCCCTCAGGAACGCTCGCACGAAGCCCCGAGGCGACGAAGTCTCCGTCGTTCCGTCTGTCCTTCCCTTTCTTTGCTCCATTCCTTTCCCTTCCTCCCTCTCCGTTTCTTTCCTGTTCTTGCCCTCTCTATTTCTTTATTTGGTTTATGTTTCTCTCTTGCTTCCTCCTGTCGCTTGTTGCTGGCCTGTTCAGCAGGCCTCAGCAGCAGCTGTTGGAGGCTCCACACCTGCGATGCCCCTTTTCTGCCCCAGTGTGAGCCCACGGAGGTATGGAACCCTCCCCCCTGGGCCAGTGCTTCATCACGAGTCGTTTCCTGACGTTTGGCAGCCCCAGGGCACAGTGAGGGCGCCTCCAGGGGTGCATCCTTGCCCGACGACCCTCTGGTCGCGAGTCCTGCACTGCGCAAGGGGTGTCCAAGTTTCGGGCCTCAGCAGTCGACCTCTGGACCCGTCCAGGAGTGAGTTATGCCCAGAGTTTCTATGCGGACCCAGCAGTGGCGACGAGATGCAGGCCTCCCAGAACCGCGAAAAACACCAACATTATCATCGTCGACCCTCTATCGTCGATCAGCGTCGGCGATGAGGCGCTCTACTCAGTGGCCAAGCAGCAGATGACCACCGCCGGCGTGGAGCTGCCCAACTTTGAGGGCTCACTGACACTGTTCCAGAACATGCATCTGAGCGCCGACTCCGCCTCTGCCCAGTTTCTGAGGCCCAGACCCCCCCACCAACAAAAATCCAGCAGGGAGGAGGAGACAGAAATGGTGTTTTGTTTGACGTATCTGCGGACTTGATCGCTCGACATGTGCCGTTTCCACCAACACTTCCTTGCGACTTGGGTGCTTTCCCTTTCAGAATTTTGTATTTCCATCTCTCAGGGTAATTACTGCACTCTTCCTTGGGAAGAGCTAAAGGCCCAAGGGTGGAGCAGGCCTTGCAGCAGACGCACACGAACAAGGGGCTCCGACGAGGAGGAGGAGGAGGACGACGACGACGAGGACGAGGAGGAGGAGGAGGAGGAGCAGGAGGAGGAAGGTGTTATCTGAAGGTTTCGAAGCGTTTGCTGACTTTCGCCGTTCTTCGCAGCAGAACAAGCGGCATGAAGTAGGCGCATCAGAGCCAGCAGGTGCACCGCTGAACTGTCTTAGCCCACCGTGGCCCGGGCGACCCACAGAAGCTCTGGGGCACCCTGAGCCTGAGTACCCTCGGAGTTCGACGAAGAATGTGTCCAAAGATTCCTTTCAGCAGGATCTCTTACCGTATGTGTTTCATATGAGCATCGGCTGTCGAAGCGGCGCCAGCAGTGGGAGGCCCAGCGCCGATTCACGAAAGCCGCGCGGATCTCCGAAGAGTTGTCTTCATGCTATCGTTCGGTCCTCCAGCGTGAAGGGGGAGATGCCGTCCAGGGACGCGACGACATACCACGGCGCCTGAACAGACGACGGGGGACATCACCGCACAGCGATGCAAGTGGCTCCGAAGACTCGTCCGCCCTCCCTGGCCCCCACTCGCTCCATGGGGGCCGCCATCCTTCGCGCAAGCGAGGGGACCTCAGGAGCTTTCGAAAGCTGGGTCGGGACTGTGCTGGTCCGACAGAGCCTGGCACGAGACACAAGCTGAGATGACGGGGGTCGAGGAGGTTCCTAGATAGTACGTAGCAGTTTCCGCCGTTTTCGGGGACTCGTCGCCTCGGCTGGGCGCGGCTCGGCAAACGGATCAGGATGGGGTTCATGGGACGGTCGTGGGAGCGGTGCAGGGCTTTCTGGAGCCCAGAGCGAGGTCCCACAAGCGCAACGTGTACGTCACGCCAACCTCTTACCTGGAGCTGCTCAGCAGTTACATCAACGTGCTGGCCACCAAGCGGAAAGAGGTTGGCACGTCGCAGCACCGCTACAAGACGGGCCTCCAGAAAATCGGCGACGCCGAGGAGCAGGTTGCCGGTCTGCAGCAGATGTTGACGGAGAAAAAGCCGGTGCTCGAGCAGACGCAGAAGGACGTTGCTGAGATGATGGAGGTTATCAAGGTGGACAAGGCCGAGGCGGAAGAGGTCAGCAAAGCCGTTGCGAAGGAAGAAGAGGAGGCGCAGATAAAGGCAGAGAAGACGCAGGCGATCAAGGACGACGCGCAGCGTGACCTGGACGAGGCGCTGCCAGCGCTGGAGGTAGCCACACAGTGCCTCAAGAAGCTCAAGGTCGAACACATCCGCGAGGTGAAGAACTTGCAGAAGCCGCCAGCAGGCGTGGTCCTTGCCTGCGAGGCTGTTTGTATTATGTTCAATTTGAAGCCAGTCAAGAAAAACGACCCGAACACACCGGGTAAGAAGATTGACGACTGGTGGGAGACGTCTCAGAAGGAGGTGCTCACGGACGCAAAGAAGCTCCTGGACAGCCTGATGAACTTCGACAAGGACAACATCCCCGATAAGGTCGTCGCACACCTCCGCGTGCGGAGGGGGACGTGTCGCCCTCCTGCCGAGCGCTCTTCCTCGGGCAACGGAGCGTAGGCATGTGTCTGTTAGTACCCCGCAGGTGCGGTTACGAGGGCGGGGGCGGCGGCGGGGGCGACAGTGTTGTCCCGACGCGTTACCCCCGAGCGTCATCCCAACGGAATGCCCCCAGGTATCGCCCCCCCGCACTGCTCTCAAGCAGTCGCCCCCAGGTCTAGCCCCCCATGCATTGCCCCCAGGTGTCTCCCCCACGTACTGCCCACAAGTATCGCCCCCTTGAAACAGAGCCCTCCGTCGAGCCACTCGCGCGCAGGGAAGGCGTAAGACCGTTCAAACCGCCTCACTTCAATACATATAGATATGTATGTGTATCTATGCACACCTATACACATACATATTCAATACCTCTTCTGCGAGGCCGTCTTTGCCGCGCCCCTGAGCTCACTAAGAGCATAACACAGCCTGCCGTCACCCCTCCCTCCTCGATAAGGTCATCGCGTCTGTCACCCCCTACATGGAGCGAGAGGATTTCGACCCCGCGATGATCAAGAAGGCGTCGGTGGCCTGCGAGGCCATCTGCCTCTGGGTCAGGGCCATGTACAAGTACCACTTCGTCGCGAAGGCCGTGGAGCCCAAGCGGCAGGAGCTGCGGCAGGCGGAGGCGGACCTGGAGGAGCCCGGCAGGCAAGGGCGGCACGGGCGCAGCAGCACGCGGTGGGCGTTCCGGAGTGGGCCTCGCATTCGGCGCATCGTGGCTGCGGCGGGAAGGTCTGCGGAAGGCGGCGTAGACAAAAGTGAGAGGGGAATATTGTTGGGCGCGCGGGTTTCGGAGCCGTTCGGCCTGGAAGGCCAGAGCGACACGCGGAGAAGAGCAAGAAACCTGTCCTGTCGAAAGACCAAACCAGATGCAGGTGTGGCCGATGCAGCCGTGAGCATCGTCTTCGGTGGAGCTCCCTGTGGGGCCACGAAGCGTGGGAGGGGTGTGCCGGGACACATGCGATCACCGCCACTGGGGCCTTTGTGCCGACATGTGTGTGTGTGTGTGTGTTTTGTGTCTGTGTCTGTGTCAGTGTCTGTGTCAATGTGTCTGTGTGTCTGTGCGTCTGTGTGTCTGTGCGTCTGTGTGTCTGTGAGTCTGTGTGTCTGTGTGTCTGTGTGTCTGTGTGTGTGTGTGCGTGTGTGTGCGCGTGTGTGCGCGTGTGTGTGCGTGTGTGTGCGCGTGTGTGCGCGTGTGTGCGTGTGCGTGTGCGTGTGCGTGTGCGGGTGCGTGTGCGGGTGCGTGTGGTTGTGCGTGTGCGTGTGCGAGTGCGAGTGCGTGTGCGTCTGCGTCTGCGTGTGCGCGTGCGCGTGCGCGTGCGCGTGCGCGTGCGCGTGCGCGTGCGTGCGTGCGTGCGAGTGCGAGTGCGAGTGCGAGTGCGAGGGCGAGTGCGAGTGCGAGTGCGAGTGCGTGTGCGTGTGTGTGTGTGTGTGTGTGCGTGTGTGTGTGTGTGTGCGTGTGTGTGTGTATGTGTGTGTGTTGGGAGGGGGGAGGGTAGGGGCGCATGCGAACACCGCCACTGGGGCCTTCGATAGAGCTTCCTATGGGGCCACGAAAGGTGTGAGGGGTGTGTGCCGACATGGGCGGGGGTGACACATGCGATCACCGCCACTGGAGCCTGAGGGGGAGCTCCCTATGAGGCCACGAAGCGTGTGAGGGGTGTGCCGCAACGGGTAGGGGGTCGGGTCGCATGGAAACACCGCGACTGGGGCCGTCGGTGGAGCTCCCTATGATGCCACGAAGCGCCTGAGGGGTGTGCCGAAATGGGCGGGGGGGACGCATGCGAACACCGCCACTGGGGCCTTCGGTGGAGCTCCCTTTGGGGCCACGGAGCGTGTGAGGGGTGTGTGTGCCGAAATGGGCGGGGGAGACGCGAACACCGCCACAGGAGCCTTCGGTGGAGCTCCCTATGGGGCCACGAAATGTGTGAGGGGTGGTCCGAATTGGGCGGGGGGGGCGCATGCGAACACCGCCATTGGGGCCTTCGGTGGAGCTCACTACGGGGCCACGAAACGTGTGATGGGGTGTGCTGGCATGGGTGAGGGGGGGCGCATGCGAATACCGCCACTGGGGCCTTCGGTGGAGCTCCTTATGGGGCCACGAAGCGTCAGAGGAGTGCACCGAAACGGAGATGCGGAGGGCAGATGCAAGGATGGGAGGAAGGAGGGGGGCAGCGGGTGGGAAGGAGTCTCGGGGCGCTGTCTCTTCAAAACGCGGACCCAACACCACAGGATGGTTCGGGACAACATGCACGTCAATGTTCGGAGATCCGTCCGGATTTCGTTGGCCGGCGCTGGACCCCCACCCCAGGAGCGCGCCAGGGGCGGCGCCGGAGGCGTCGCCAAGGGAGTCCAGCGCCTTCCCAGTAAATCCGCGCGGACCTCCCAGCGGTTATGTTGATGCAGTTTTTTGTCTTCCAGACACAAGCACGGCGTTACGACACAGGTGCATCCCCGCGTGTGGCGTTCGATGCTGTTGGGCTCTAGGTCTGGAGGAAGCGGCATGCATCGAATATCGCACTGGCATGCGTTAAGCTTAGCTTCCAGCACGCGCCATCCGACGATAAGCATACCAAATCGTAGATCGATGGTCGCACCAAGACACAGACACGCTGCATCGAAGACGCTCCCTTCCTTCATCTCATTATGATGCCTGTGTTCGCTAGCATGGGTTGTAGCATGCAGGTCGTGGCGCCAGGGGCCAGACTTCAGCCGCATGACTTGTCCTGGGGCGCGTCCAGTCCAGGGTTTCGATGTCGATCCGTTCGTTGTGATGGAAGCCCCCTCGGGCGCAAAAAGAACAGCGTGTGTCGACGAAGAACACAGCCATATGCCGCTGCGAATACCGCAAGCCAGATGATGAGAACGGGAGCGACGAGCAAGAGGACTGGAACTTGGATGAGAAGGACGAGGATGAATTGTAGCAAGGGTGTCTGGAACGATAGGTGAGGTAGAGGAACGAGAAGCTCCCTATGGGGCCACGAAGCGTGCGACGGGTGTGCCGAAATGGGCGCGGCAGCATTCAAACCCTGCCACTGGAGCCTTCGGTGAAGCCCCATATCGAAACGTGTGAGGCGTGCGGCCGAGTTGGGCACGGCAGCATGCTAACACCGTCACTGGGGACTTCGGTGGAGCTCCTTGTGAGACGACGACACTTGTGAGGGGCGTGCCGTCATGGGAGCGGCAGCGTGCGAAACTTCTCACTAGCGTTTTCGGTGAAGCTCCTTGTGGGACACGAAGCGTGTGGGGGGGGGGCAGAAATGGGAGCTGCAGCATGCAAACCCTGTCTCTGAGGCTCGCACACAGGTCGGCAGCATACGAACCTTGCCATTGGGGCCTCCGGCGGAGCTCCCGATAGGGACACGAAATGCGTGAGCGTTATGCCGAAATGGGCGCGGGAGCATGCGAATTCTTCACGCTTCGCGTATTCCCACCAGTTGCGCCACAATGGCGACTCACTTCGTTGGCCTTCCCATTTTCACTGGGCGCAGAGACCTGCCCACTGTGGTAAGGTGCTTGCGCCCGTCATGCGTTGGCCACTCGAATTTGGTCATTTTGTCCAGTGCACGTGCCCGTGCTAACTGTATGTCTAGCCAATTCGCCTAGTTCGCGTCCCGGACTTTGCTCTCGCCGCCTGACCGTCGTCTCGTGGCCGCGACCGAAAAAAGTATTCCCACCAGTCTGGTCAATTCGCTGCAGTTCAATTCACACCTGGTGGCTTGCTCTCAGGCTGTCGCACGCTTGCAGCCCCTGGCAGCCCCGGCAGCCCGCAGCCCCTCCCCCGGCTTCTTGCTCTGAGGCGTCGGCGGTAGGTCCTGCCCTGCTCTGCGCTGGTAATTAGGCAGTCGCGCGGCCCGCTCGGACCCTACTCGCCGTCGGCGCGCTCGCCTTCGGCTGCTAACGAAAAAAGTTGTCCCACCTGTCCATATAGAAACCCTGCCCATGAAAGCTAACAGGAAAAGGGACGAATAGACACGTGTAGCGAAACAAAGCGGGCAACCAGGGTGAACAGAGAGACCTTTTGGAGCAAGGGGGTTGCGTTAGAGGGCCTCTTCGGGGCCGCGTGGGGGCGAGAGAAAGAGGAAGAAGAGGAGGAGGAGGAGGAGGAAGACGATGACGACGACGACCACGACGAGGAAGAGGACATCGAATGAAGAGAATGAAGGCAAGGACGAGGACGAGGACGAGGAGGAGGACAACCAGGACAGCGCCAGAGCCTTTAGCATCGTCTCTTGCAGCGTTCTTGGGACTCTTTGGGGGTATCCTAGGGTGCTCTTGGGACTCTTTTGAGGGTCTTGGGGCCCTCTTGGGACCCTCTTGAGGGCCCTGCAGGGCCTCTTGGGGCCATTTTGGGGCCATCAAAATCGCCTCTTGGGGCCCTCTAGGGGCGCTCTTGGGCCGCTCTTGTGTGCTCTTGGGACTGTCTGGGGCGCCTCTTAGACCCCTCTTGGGTCTCTGTTGGGCCATCTCAGGGCCATCTTTTAAGCATCAAAACGCATCGGAAGCGAAAAGGCGAGAAGTTACACATCATTTGATTGTCCTAGGTGCTTGAAGGATTTTGGCCTCCGGGGAGGCGGGTCCTGTGGGGGCTCCGGGAGCACTAAGAACCGTCGTGTGGCTCTCGTCGGGCCTCTTGGAGGTATGTCGGAAGGCAATTTGAACCATCGCTGGCTATTTTAAGGAATGTTGAGCCATTTGGGAGGCGATCTTTTGGAGTTTCGGGCGCCCTCTTGGAGCCTTCTTGGGCCATCTTGGGCGCTCTAACGATTCGCGGCCCGCCCCGAAAACCTCAAGGACGGGGGAGGTAACCCCCCCGGAAAGGAAGAGGCTCGTTGGTAGAGGAAAAAGATATCGCTCGACCAGTTTAACCCAAAGGGCTGGCGGGATTTGCCATAGGAGCCTTCAGCGGGATTTCCCATGAGGCCACGAAGCGCGAGAGCGGTGTACCGAAACGCTGCTGCCATGCGATCTGCCCTCCCGGAAATCAGTGTGGAGGTTTTTTATGGAGACCATGAAACGTGCGGGAGGGGTGTGCGTAAGCGGGTGGCCTGGCGCCATGCGATCTGTCCCACTGAGACCCTCGGTGAAGCTCCCTAGGGGGGCCACGAAACGTGTGAGGGGTGCCGATCTGGCCAGGGGGGAAGCATGCGATTTGCCCAATCGTGGCCCTCGGTAGAGCTCTGGGCCACGACGCGCGCGAGGAGTGAGCCGATTTGGGCGGGGCAGCATGCGAATTTTCCACTTGGAGCCTTCGGTTCGTATTGGGCAGCGCAGCGCGAGAGTGGCGTGTGCCGCCATCCGATCTGTCCCGCCGAAAAACTTGTGTTGAGTTTCTTATGGGGACCACGTAACGTGCGATGGGCGTGCCGAAGCGGGCGGCCTTGCGCCATGCGATGTGTCCCACTGAGACGCTCGGCTCCTACTGGGCAGCGCAGCGCGAGAGTGGCGCGTGCCGCCATGCGATCCGTCCCGTCGAAAAACTTGCGTGGAGGTTCTTACGGAGACCACGAAACGTGTGATGAGTGTGCCGAAACAGGCGGCTTGGCGCCATGCGATCTGTCCCACGGAGACGTTCGGTGAAGCTCCCTAGCCAAGACGCTGAATTAAGGAACAGTTTGGATTCGGAAGGGGCTCGATGTTCCTTACTTCCTTCCGTTGTTGTTTCTCTAGTCCTTCTCGTGCACCCTGGCTTTTTTGAAGCCACAGAGGGGCATCGTTCCTTATTTAGCGTTCCTTACTTCAGCAGCCCAAGTGCAGAAGGGGCACGAACCGTGTGAGGGGTGCTGATATAGCCAGTTGCCCAATCGGGGCCCTCGGTAGAGCTCTCTATGGGGCCACGACGCGCGCGAGGAGTGAGCCGAATTGGACGGGGCATCATGCGCATCTTGCAATTGGAGCCTTCGGTTCCTATTGTGCAGCGCAGCGCGAGAGTGGTGCGTGCCGCCATGCGATCCGTCCCGTCGAAAAACTTGCGTGGAGGCTCGTATGGAGACCACGAGTGATGGGTGTGCCGAGACGGGCGGCCTGGCACCATGCGATCCGTCCCACGGAGACGTTCGGTGAAGCTCCCTGGGGGGGCCACCAAGCGTGTGAGAGGTGCCGAAATGGACGGGGGGGAAGCCATGCGATCTGCCCCCTTTGGGTCCCTTGGTAGAGCTCCCATGGAGCCACGCCGCGTGCCGAACGGAGCGCGGCATCCTGCGAGCGTTGCCCTTGGAGCCTTCGGTGGAGTTCCCCATAAGCTGTGGGGTCGCGAAACGTGCGAGGGGTGTGCCGACATGGGTGCGGGCTCGCCATGCGGACCATGCCGTTTGGGCCTTCGGTGGAGCTCCCTCTGGGGCCGCGAAACGTATGGGGGGCCCAGGAGGCAGGGATGGGGGGATGAGGGGGGAGGGGGATAGGGCAGCGGGAGGAGGTGAGCCGCGGGGCGCTGTCTCTTCAAAGCGAGGACCCAACACCACAGGATGGTTGGGGAAAGAAAGGGTCCTCGAACTTCAAGTTGACGTGCGTCTGCTGCGGCGGCACTCCGCCCTCGCCCGCGAGGAGTGCATGCAGAAGCTTGCCTCGGCACAGGCCCAGGTTCGGGAGCTGCAGGCGCGTGGGCTGCTCGCCCCTGCTGTCCTCCGGAGTCGTCTTGTGCCCCCCTTTGCACCTTGCCGCAGCAGGCGTCTGCACACCACCTGCTGCACGCCTGGCCGGGGCCATGCGGGGCCGCAGGGTGGTGCCCAGACCCTCCTGGCCTCGGCCAGCAGGGCGCGCAGACCACGCCAGGGCCCGGGAAGGCTGCGGCCAGGCATGGCGGCGGTGTGCAGGAGCCTTCTGCGTCTCCGCCCTGTCCGCCTGCGTACCCAGAGGTTCCGACGCCGTTTTTGGTCTCGAGGCCGGTGTTTCTCCCTCCAGGCTCGGCCGCGACGGGTCCGCTTCGGGCGTTGGGGCCGTCAAGCAGGCAATCCAGGATGACACGCTGGCCCAGGCCAAGGGGTCGGGACTCTGTGGATCGCATGCCCAGGTATCCCATGCCTTCTGCGTTCAGCACGGGTCTGCCTTGCTGTTGGCGCCAGGGAGACCGATTCTCGCCCCTCCTGCTCCACATTCTCCTTCCTCCTCCTCCTCCTCCTCCTCCTCCCCCTCTTCCTCCTCCTCCTCCTCCTCCTCCTCCTCCTCCACCTGCCTCTTCCTGGGGACATGGACCTCTTCCGCGACGGAAGCGCCGTCGAGACTGCGTGCTTCATGTCGGGGCTTGGGCTCTGGAGGTCCCGGGCTCGGGCCCACAGGACCACCAAGTGACGGCCCAGCATGACACACTGGTCCCTCGGAGAGGCCCCAGGGGTTGGAGGAGGGCCTGACGGGGCAGGGGGGGAGCCCAGCCTCTTCGCGCCGAGAAAATACACGCCACGGACGTCCTCTCTCTCGTTCTCGGCACCAGGGGGCCTTTACCACGCCCCGGGGCTATCAATAGACGACTCGGGGGGAAGAGTCCACCCGGGGGAAGCGGTCGAAAGGTCTCAGCGCCTGCGTGTGGGGGGGGGGGGGGAAAGAGAGGAGAAGGAGGAGGAGGAGGAGGCGGAGGAGGAGGAGGAGGAGGAGGAGGAGGAGGAGCAGGAGGAGGCTGTTTGATAGGGCTGCGCGGCACTGCGGATTGAGGGGGCTGGCGAGCGAGAGAGGGTCGAGGGGGGCATCGTGCAGGCGAAGATCGAGCGGCTCGAGAACGAGTTCAACGCTGCGGTCTCCAAGCAGGAGGGCCTGCAGGCCGACATGACCCTCTGCGAGGCGACGGGGGGCAGACCGCATCCACGACAGTCCAGCCCCCTCTCTTCCGCCGCTCCTCCTCCATTTCCGTGGTCGTCGAGCTTCATGTTCGGCCTCGGTGGCGGGTGCACTTCGCTTCGAAGCGTCTCCTGGCCGGCCTACCCGAGACCTCGTCTCGACCTCCGCCAGCCCTCCCTCCCTCCCTCTTGGGCTGGCGTCTCTCCGGCCCCGCATCGGCCGCCCGACCGGCCGGCGAGAGGTGAAGCTCGAGCGGGCGCACAAGCTGATCGGCGGCCTGGGCGGCGAGAAGGCCCGCTGGGGCGAGATCGTCGAGCACCTGACGGCGCAGCTGTCCGTGCTGCCGGGCGACTGCCTCATCGCCGCGGGCATGGTGTCCTACGCCCGGCGCCCGGTCCGCCCGCCGGATCCTCGCGGGCGCCCCGACCCGCCGCCCGCCTCTCTCGGGTCGGACGGGCAGTGGCCCCCGATCCTCGAATATCTTCGTCGACGGCCGCGCGCAACTCCACGTCGGACCTTCGAGTGCTCCACTCTCTGCGTCTTCGGATCCTCGCCGAAGGATGGCCGCGTTGGCCCAGGGCCGAGCCCTGCTCGCAGTGCGAGCCGAGCTCGGCCCTGGACCGCTGCAGCCGCCTCGGCGCAGGCGCGTGGGGCTCTTGGCGCGGGGGGGGGGGGGGGGGCAGGGCGCGCTCGGCTGCATGCGGCAGTTGGACTGGGCCTCGCCGCCGGGCGCACTCTTCTCGGGCGGGGCGAAAAGGGGGGGATTGGGCAAGGGGGGGTTACGAAATTTGCCGCATGCAGCTGGTTTCGGCCTCACCGAAGGGGCCCATTCCTCCGATACGTAGCCGCCTCCGGCGCCGGGAGGCGCCGGGAAAATCAGCTGCGTGAGCTGATTCTCAACCCCCCCCTTTTGCTATCCCCCCCTTTCGCCCGACCCGATCTTTGATGCGTGGCTGCCCCTGGCGCTGGGAGGCGCTGGGAGAACCGGCTGCACGCAGATGCTTCGTTGAGGCTCGGTGCAGATCGACATGGGTCAGGAAAGCATGGGCAACATGAAGTCGGGCGTGTCCCTCTCCAGGAGGAGTATTCAGAGATAGTCAAAACATAGTCTGGGGACGATGTTTTGATTATTTGTAGACAGGTTTGTTGGAATCTTTTCTCTGACGACTATAACTTTTCGTCCAAAATGCCCCTGTAGGGGGACAGGCCCGACCTAAGGGTACGGAAAGAATGGGTAGTACACAAACCGACAGCACTTCCTGTTCACACTTCACAGGGCTCTCCGTCGGCGAGGCCGCGGCCGTGGTCCACTGGAGACGGAAGGCCGCCTGCCCAACTCCAGACTTCCCAGATGGGGTCGGAGTAGACGGTGTCGGAGGGTCGCGCCGCATCGACGACGCGGCTCGATGCGGAGCCCGATCTTCTCCGCGCCGACGTCGCCGATACGTCGCCGAGGTCGGCGCCTCATCGGCGATGCATCGGCGATGCGGCGCGGTCCTCCGGCCTCCGACCCCCATCTGGGAGGCCTCGGCCAAACAGCGGCTGGTGTTTGACTCGGACAACAGCCGTACCCAGTTGTTCCGTACCCGTTGCGGGCGTCCAAATGGGAAGCGCCCGGAGATCTGGTTGTGCGCAGATCTTTCGAGGAGGTGGTTGGAGGGAGAGGCGCGGCGGTCGACACTGTGGCTAGTAAGGCTGGGCCTTTCACGTCGGAGGTCCGCGGGGAGTTCGAGAAGAACTGGATCGCCGAGCTGGACAAGGCAACGCAATGTGGAGGAGGAGGAGGAGGCGGAGGAGGAGGAGGGTCTGAAAAAGAAAAAGGCACCGATACCGATACCCTTGCCTCGTTTCCCTCTTTTGGGACCTCCTGGGGGGCCCTCGTCGCCACCGCTGAATTCACATCGAAATTCTGATTTGAACGCACCCCAAACGGAGTCTGGGGAGTAGCGGTGTCGGTACCTTCCATGGCCAGATTCGCTTCAAAGTGTGGGCCACACATCGCCATTTGGGACAGGTTTGGGGATTACTGGTGGGGGGGGACCCCGCTGTCTTGGGCGAGCGGGTGAAGACGGCGATCAACCCGTTTCGAGCACACGAGCCCTCACGAATGGACCTGGTTGGAGAATCCACGCACGTTTGGGGAGCTGGTTGAGAGTTCCAGGCGTTGTTTCCCTCGCTGAAGGTCCTTCTTTTGAGCCGCCCCTTGTCTGCCGAGAAAGGTGCAGATCTCGCACAACCCAGAGTGCTCCATGCGCAGCGTGCTGGGTGAGCCCGTCAAGATCCAGCAGTGGGTCGTCGACGACGGCGACGATGCACGACGATCGACGGCAACGATCGACGACGACAAAAGCGACGACGACGAAAACGGTGACGACGACGACCACGACCACGACGGATAGCGACGACTACAACGGCGACGGCGGCGGCGGCGGCGACGACGACGACGGACTGCACCGGCGACAACGACAAGGGACGACGCCGACGACGGTGGACGACGACGACAAAGAAGAAGGACGAGCCTCGAGGTCGTGGCTGCGCTTCCCAACGACGCCCTGTCCATCGAAAACGGCATCATCATCGACCGCTCGAGGCGGTGGCCGCTGATGATCGACCCGCAGCGACAGGCGAACAAGTACATCAAGAACATGGGCAGGGAGGCTGACGCTGGATGCGAATGATGCCCGCCCTCTCTTACTCCTATCTGCCTGCCTCTTCTCGACGCACTTCCTCCCCCTCCTCCTCCCCTCCCTCTCTGTTATCCTCCTTGCCTTTCCCTTCCTCCCTCCTCCCCCTCCTCCTCCTCCCCTCTTCCAGCCGGGACGAACATGCCCTGCCCTCATCAGCGGGGGTCATCTCTGATGTGTGTGTGTGCGTGTGTGTGTGTGTGTGTGTGTGTGTCGTCGTCGTCGCCATCGGAAGACGAGAAGAGGGAGGACGAGGCAGAGGACGAGGACGAGGTCCTTGTCGCCGTCGTCGTCGGAGGGGGACTACACGAAACCTACGGCCAAGCCCTGTTGTTTGCTTGCGGCCACCTGTGACCGAGAGCAATCGGATGCGATGTACAGATAGTCAAGTGATGATTATGCTGCTGCTGCTGATGATGATGCTGCTGATGCTGCTGCTGCTGATGATGATGATGCTGCTGCTGCTGCTGATGATGATGATGATGATGATGATGCTGCTGCTGCTGATGCTGCTGATGCTGCTGCTGCTGATGATGATGATTATGATGATGATGATGATGATGATGATGATGATGATGATGACGATGATGATGACGGTGGTGGTGGTGGTGATGGTGATCATGGTGATTGGTGGCCATGATGCATTGTGGCGTGGTCTCACTGCCACGGTTGCGCCCGTTCCCCGCGCGGCCGCAGCGCTCGCCCCCCCTCCCCGCCCTCCGCCACGAGGCCTCTGGGCCGCCTCAGCGGGGGGGCGCGCGAGGCCCCGCGCCACGACGCGCCGGGCCAGACCACAGGGCCCCACGGGCCCGAGAGGGCGCCGCCTCGGCCCGAGGAGTGCGCGAGGGGGCAGGGGCAGCGCAGGGGCGCACCGCCCCCCCCCCCCCCCCCTCCCCGCACGTGCTCCGGCAGGGCGCCCGAGGCGCCGACGCGCCGGGCCCCCCCCCCGCCGAGAGAGGCCCACCCCCCCCCGGCCAACAGAAAAAGAAAGAGGCCCCAGAGGCCAAAACCCCTCGGACGGGGCCAGGGCGAGGAGATACCTCCCTTCCAGGGCGCCTCGGGACGCTCTCGGAGCGTGCCGGAGGGCTCTGATCAGAGGCCGCGGCGCCCGAGACGGCCTCCAGATCCGCCGGGTCTCAGAGATTCTCGAGCCATCCTCCCCGAACCTAGGCTCGCCCTGGCTTCGTCTCGTCTCTCGAGGGAGCTCCATACTTTGGGCTCCGGGGCAGCCCCGCAGGCAACAACAGCCCCTCTGGCCCGCGGAGGCCCGTGGGACGCGCGAGAGCCGTGGAGCAGGGGAGCACCGCCCGCCCCGCGCGCTGCTGCTGGCAGGCCCCTCTCCCGAGCATCGCCCAGGGAGGTCGCTCGGGGGGAGAAAGGCGATGACGATGGCGATGACGATGGCGATGGCGACGGCGATGGCGATGGCGATGGCGACGGCGACGACGATGACGATGCCTGTTGAATGCTGACCGCGCTGGCAGGCCCTTCTCCCAAGCATCGCCCAGGGAGATCGCTCCGGGGGGGGGTGGCCACTGTCGATCGCTCAGGGAGGTGAATCAGAGCTGGATCGAGCCCCAGTAGGACTGCTTCAGAGCTGGACCGGACCCAAGAGGGGTTTCTATTAGAGCCTGATTCAGCGCAAGTAGGATGATTGCAGATTTGGATCGAGTTCGAGCAGGATGCGATCAGAGCTGGTTGAGTGGATTTCATTGGAGCTGGATGGAGCCCTCGTAGGAATGAACTTGAGCTGGGTCGACCCCTCGTAGATCCTACTGGGGATGGACCAAGCCCTAGCAAGGTGGGCCGGGTCGAGCGCTACCAGGATCGTATCCGGGCTGACTCGAGCACCGCTGGGCTCCGCGTAGAACCGGATGGGTCGGTTGCAGGGTGCTACGAGAGGTGGCTTGGCACTGAGCAGGTTTGCAGTAGCGCTTGATCGAGCCCGAGTAGAGACGTCTGAGATGTAGTTCGAGCCCTCGTAGGACCGTAGGATTCCATCAGAGCTTTTTCGCCCGTATCGATTCTATCAGACCGTGAACCGGCCCTAGTAGGGATCAGTTGGAGCTAGAAAGATCCCTAGTCGGATTCTAGTTTGGCTAGATCCAACCCCAGTAGGACTGCATCAGAGCTGGATCGAGCCCGGGTAGGATTAGATCATACCTGCTTGATCGGATTATATTGGAGCTGGTCGAGTTCACGTACGATTGGATTAGAGCCTGACAAAGCCTTGGGAGGATTGCTTCGGGCCCGGATAAATTCTTCGCAGGATTAAATTCGAGTTGGGTCGAGCCCTGCCAAGGTTCTAGTAGAGCTGGATCGATCCCTGATTGGATTTTAGTGGAGGTGGACCGAATCCGAATATGTTCGTGTTAGCTTTAAGGTATACAGCTGGATTGAGTCCCAGCAGGATTCGATTCGAACTGGATCGAACCCTAACGACATTCCGTTATGATGATGATTATGATGATGATGGTTTGCTTGTGGTGGGTGGGGGGGAAGGCCGATCCTTCCCCCCCCTCGCCGTCGTGGGGCGCGGGCGACGTCGCCACGTGCACCGCCGCCGCCGCTGATGTTGCCGTCGTCGTCGTCGACGTAGGCGTCGTCGTCGACGTAAGCGTTCTGTGCCAACGGCGAGGGGGGCAGGTGGTCGGACCCCCCCTCCTCGTCCTCGGCAGGGGGGCGGGGTGGCGGGGGGGCCGTTCGAACCGCATGTCGGACCAATCCCCACCGATTGGTACCAACTGGATTTTTTCTCGACGGGCTCAAACACCAACATGTGCCGTTCACAACCAGCGATTTTGAGCCGACGACAAGACTCTAGGTGAAAGCATGTTTGAGACAATGCAGAAATCACATGCGTGTGTGAAGTGTATACCTTCACTCTGGCAAACAACGTGGATGCCACGGTTGGAAGTGGTACTCGCTTACTTTCGGACATCTCGGAGATGAGTTGTTTTGAATTTGACTCTCAGGAGCCGTTCCGAGAACCGTGCAGCGTTTCAGGAGCCGTGAAAACGCTTTTCACGAACTCCGCATGCGCCTTTGGGGGGCCCCGCAGGCGCCTTTCCAGAGCAGTGGGGGCCTGAAAACGAGTCTGTGGGGACCTAGTAGACATGCTGGAGGCTTCCTGGGCAGCTTCCGGAAGGAAATGGGATCCCCCCGGGATCCTTCAAGGATCCCTCGGGAAGGACATCGTTTAAGGATCTCTTGTGAATCCTGTAAGGTAAGGATCTCTCGGACATCTGGGAAGGCTCTTACCAGAAACGTGCAAGGCCCTCCCAGGGACCCTGGAAGTATACTCCTTCGGGGATCCTGCAAGGGACTTTCGAAGACCCACTGCAGATCTTTCAGGGATCCTGGAAGGATCTCTCAGGGATCCTGGAAGAATCTTTCAGGTGTCCTTGAAGGCTGTCCTTTGGATCCCGGGACGATCTCTCAAGGATCCCGCAAGGGTCTTTCAGGGATCCTGTAAGGATCCCCCAGGGGTCCTGCACGGATATTTTAAGGGATGGATCTGTCGGGGGTCTTAGGAGGGATCCCGAAGAGATCCTGCAAGATACGCCTGGCATCTGAGTAGGATATGTAAGGAATCTTGTACGGACCTCCGAGAAATCTTCGAGGATCTGCGAGGATTCCTGCAAGGCTCTCCGGGAAATCTTGGAACAATCTCCGATGGATCGTGAATGTAGTGTCGCGGGAATCACACACAAATCCTGAACGGAATGCCAAACTAATCCCATACATAAGGGCACGTGAGTCCCGCAAAAATCGGGGAAAGTATGTCTACGAAATCCGGAAAATTGCCCTAGGAATTTGGGAGGGATGTCTCAGGAACCCACAAGGAGTCCCTCCAGGAATTCCTCAGAATTCCTTTTTAGGAATCCGGGGGGGATCATCCATCAGGAATCCTTCAAGATCAGGAATTCCGGAAGAATGTTGACAGGAATCCCTGAAGAATTTTGATAGAATCCCGAGGAATCTCGGTGGAATTCCGAAGTAACGTCGAGGAGGCATCTTAGAACAATCATGAGGAGTCCCGAGGAAACTTTAAATAATCACACGAAATCCGTTTGGATCGTCGCGAGGCATCCTGGAAGGAGTTTCTGAGGAACCTCGAAAGAGTCCAAAGGAATGTCTGAGTAGTCTCGGAGGAATATTTAAGGAATCCTTGCGGAGTCCCGAGGAATATTTGAAGAAGCGCGACGAATTCTCAGGAATCCCGTGGGAATCCGACGGGATCAAAGAAGAAAAAGGAGGAATCCCTGACGAACCATGAGGGATCTTAGGGGATGCCTGAAGAACCACAGGGGTGCACTGAAGAAGTCGAGGAACCAGAGGGAACCTTTGAAGAATCGCGAGGACTGTGGCGAACCACGAGGCGTCTCGAGAAATCTTTGAAGCATCCGTGAGATTCCGAAGGCAACTCTGCGGAAACCAGAGGAATCGCTTAAGAATTCCGGGGAACCGACGAAGAATCACAAAGAATATGTGGATAATCGTTCCGGACCTTTGACACATCGCAGGGAAATTCTGAGGAACCATGTCTTTTAACAGCTGCGACGGCCCTTGAGAAAAGCCAGAAGGATGCGAAGGAATCGCGGGGAAACCAGAAAGAGTCCTTGAATCATCACGGGGAAACCTAAGACATGTGCTGTGGAGTCCTGAGGAATCCCGGAGGAATCCTGGAGGAATCCTTAGCAATTTGGGGAATCCTGAAGAATCCTTGAGGAGTCGGGAGAATCCCTGCAGGAACCCGTAAGGAATCTGGAACATTCTGTGAGGAGTCCCTGAGGAATCCGGAGGGATCTTTGATCCCTGAAGAACACGGAGGGTCCACGAGGAATTCCAAAGGAATTTTTGCGGAGTGTCGGAGGAGGGTCTAATATCTCAGGAACCCTTGAGGCAGTTTGAAGAATTCCGAAGGAATTCTCAAGGAATCTCAGAAAGAACTTTCAAGGAATCTCTAAAGAGCTTCCAAAGCAGTTGGAATTGGTGCATGCTCGGTTGGAATTGGCACCGAAGTGGCTGGAGTCCGCCCCAATAGGTCGTGATCTGATCCAGTTTCGCTTCGAGCCACCCTCTTTGGAAAAGGGGGGGTGGGGGGAGGGGGTCTGGGCTGGAGGGTGGGGCCCCCCGGCGGCGCCCGGCGTGCCACGGGGGGTTTTCCGAGCGAGCGCCTGTGAAACGCATTTCCCCTGGCTTCTCGACCCGCTCCGTGGGGCCAGCCCGGGGTCACTTTGGGATTGCCCCCGGGGCCTGGCAAGGGCCTGGTATAATTGCAGAAGAAACGCTGCGATCCCGCCGTCGCGATTGTTCAGCCACGCGAGGAGGCACTGGTCCCCTCCGCAGCCCTTGTGGCACGAGCCTGCGGCGCGTCGCCGTCGCCCCCCCGGCGGTCCCGCCCGGCGTCGGGGGCACCACAGCGCGGAAGGTTGCCTCAGCAGGCGCGCCGCGGTCGTTTCGCACCTCCCCGGAGCCTGCGGCCTCCCGGCCCCGTCGCCGGCGGAGTCGGCGGCGGCACGGCCTGGGGGCTCCGAGGCGCCGCCGCGGTCACGAGGACGCCCCCGGGGAGGGTCGCGCGCCAGCGGCGCGGCGATGGCGCCTGGCTGGCAGGGCCTCACGGGCGGTGAGCAGCTGCTGCTGCAGCTCCTGGCGAGCCTGTCCTCGGTCCTGTCCTGCGTCGGCTGCGTGGCCATTCTCAGGCCAGTGCTGCGGGAGCACAAGGAGTCGGTGTCGGCGGACAGGCTCGTGAAGAAGCTGCTGGCGGTCCTGTGCGTGCTGTACCTCGGGTGCGGCTTCTTCATGGCTGGGGGCTGTCTGGTCTCCAACAGCCCGATCCTGTGCAAGATCCAGGGCTTTGGTATCCAGTGGTTCTCGTTGGCGAGCGTGCTGTGGAACTCCTGCATGGCCTTCAACATGTTTTTATGGGTAGTGTTAAAGAAGCCCGTCCGTGTGCTCAAACAGATGATCAAGTTCTACCTGGCTGCATGTGTGGTTGCCCCGTTTATCCGAAGGCCTTCGGACATTGCCGCCAGCCCACCTGCCGCAGGCCTCGGGGGGTCCCTCGCCGCCATCCTCGTCGTCGCCATAACCTCATGTTCATTACGTTCCGTATCCCCATGGCCAGCGAAGGGATCTCCCCTTCTGAGGAGGAGGAGGAGCAGGAGGAGGAGGAGGAGGAGGAGGAGGAAGAGGAGGAGGAGGAGGAAGAGGAGGAGGAGGAGGAGGAGGAAGAGGAGGAGGAGGAAGACTCCTAGTGAGCCGTGTTCTGTCCTGTGTGGCTCTATTCGGTTTACCTCGGGCCCTCAGAGGCCAACGTTTGCGCCTGGGCCTGCCTCCGTGAGTTCCCATCGGGGCGCGCTTGGACTGGTATCTGGCTTTCCTTTGAGGGCTCTCTCGATCTCGAGGAAGCCTCTTGGGGCCTGTTTTGCGTAGTGTCGCAGATGGTTCGCGCCCCAGGAGCATAGAGCCGTCGCAATTTGCGAGAGATCATGGCCCTGGAAGCGCAGGGACCCCGCGTAACCTTCCTCGGATCGGGGCCTTGGGAGCATCGATGCAGCTTGATTTACGAGAGATTGTGGCCTTAGGAGTGCGGTTCCAATGTTACGTGCTAGGATTTGCGGCCCTGGAAGCCCAGGTCAAGCGAAGCTAACTCGAGCACGGATGCAACGTCTTTTAGACTCGGTCGTGGCCTTGGGTGCCCAGACCCAGCACGAGGGATAGTGGCCCTCGGAGCGAGGACCCTGAGTAGTTTGGAAAAGATAGTGACCTGTGAGAGCGCGGATGTAGTGTGATTTGAGCTGAGCACGGCAGTGGCCTCGAGAGCGCGGGTCGTGGCCCTCGGAGCGCGAACACACTCCCAGTTCCGAGGGATCGTGGCCGTCGGAGCTTGGACCCCTCGCCACTTCCAGGGAATCTCGGCCCTGGGATTATGATGTTCCAGCCGCCTTGACCACCAGACAGAATTTCGAGCACCAGGAGGAAGTGCCGAAAAACTCAAGGGCTTTCACGCGTCGGGCCCTGGGGGGGCACTCGTCCGACACTGCTTCGACACCTCTTCGACACCTTTCCCTGGTGCTCGGAGCCCAGTTTCGGGATGTGGTCCTTAAGTGCCACGGGAGCAACATAACCCTGGGAGCGCGGGACGAGGCAGCTCATTAAGGATCGTGGTTCTGAAAGTGCGGATCCAGCGGGACTTACAAGGGGTCGTGGCCTTGGGAGCACGGACGTGGTCCGTTTTACAAGGGGTCGTGGCCCCGGGAGCGCGGCTCTGGTGCAATCGTCTAGCAATCGTTGCCCTGTGACACAGAGCCGGCGTGATTTACTATCGGCGGCGAGCCCGGGGGGGAACCGAGAAGAGGCGGGCCTTCTCAGAAGGATCGGAAGTCCCCACGCCTTCTGAGAGGTTTTTTCTAAGCCTTCCCTGAAAAGAAAGAATACTTTTCAGAAGGCCGGAGAGCTTCTGAAAAGCCCTGCCGCCTTCTGAGAAGGCTTCTCCTTCTCACCTCCCCTCCTTGCTCGCCGCCGATACCAGGATCGTGGCCCTGGGAGCATCGATCCAGCGTAGTGTTTGGAGGGGACGTCGGGGTCAAGACCAGCTTAAGTTCCCCACCCGCTACGGGGTCCCATGTTTGGGGCCGGGGGGGTTTTACAGAGTGGGGGGCAGGTGCAGTCAGTTCAGAGAAGGAAAGGGTACACGCGGTGCGAATGTTATGGGACACGCCATTGAGTGAGAGCAGCAAGTGCTGGCCGACAGGGGGGTAAACATTAGTTCTTCCCCACACGTGGAGATCCGATGTCGTTTGACACGGTTCCCTCTTCGCGACTCGCGCTGCAACAGGCATGTACCACACCCTCGACGACTCCTGCCCCCTGTGTTTGTGGACGAAGCCCTGTGGGGTTTTGCTTCGTGCCGGCTCTGGGTCGAGCCCTGCCGGGCAGCACACTGCGCACCGCCGCCGGGTCTGGCGGGCAGACCCCGCTGGGCAGGCCGGCGGGCAGGCCCCCGACCGGCGGGACGGGCGGGCGGGACATCGGTCGGGGGTGAGCAGGGCCCCCACCCTGACACGTCGATTAGTGAATTGTCCGTTTTCGGTCCTCAAGATCTGGACGCCTGAAATGGGTACGGAAATAATGGGTACAATGCCCAACAGCAGTTCCTGTTCATTTTGCACAGGACTCGCTGTCCACGCCGCCGCGTGCCCATTCGCGACAGAAGGCCGCCCGCCCAACAGCGGCCGCTGTTGGTTTGGGACAACATTTGTTGTTGGGCACTGTGCCCATTCTTCCCGTGCACATTTCGGGCGTCCAAACAAGAGGGCGCCGGGGCCGTCATTCTCCAGGCCTGCGCCCGCCAGGCTTTTGGCCCGAGATCGTTCTCACGAGACCACGTTCTGCCAAAGGGGGTCCATCCCCGAAGCAGGGCGGGAACCGGCGGGCCTTGCTGGGCGGGCGGGGCGGGCGGAAGCGTAAGCGAAAGTCGGGCGTGTCCCTCTGCAGGAGGAATCTTCAAAACTAGTGAGAAATGGTCTGGGGATGGCTTGTTGACTATGTTTTAAGATTTGTGGAGTCTGTTTGGAGTGTTTTCTTTTTCGTTCAACGTCCGCCTGTAGGTGGACACGCCCGACCTAACCTGAAGCGGGCGGGTCGGGGTCGGGCGAGCGGACCTCACTGGCGGGTCGGGCTGGGCGGACCCTGCGGGCGAGTCGTGCGGGCCGGTAGTCCCCAATGGCGGTTCGGGCGAGCTGGCCCCCATGAGCGGGTCAGGCGTGCGGAATACAAGACACAGTTCCTGGACAATCTTGTGCGACGTATGAGGCGAGAGCGCGGTTCCTGGGCGATTTGTAAGGATGTCCTGGGCGAGAGTGCAAGTCCAAAGTGGCGCGAGAGCGATTCTTCATGAAATGGCCACACCTTTTGAAAGAGCGCGATTCCTGAGCAGAGAAAGGGCGACCCTTTTTGCAAATTCTAGACGCTTCGCGTATCCCCACCAGCCCGTTTCTGGGTTGCCGCCCCCTCGCCGCCTGATCCGCGGCTCCCGTGCGCGCCCGGGAATTTAGTCGCGGCCGCAGCCCGACCGTGACTGCTCGCCGCTGGCGCTTCCGCCTGCGGCTGTAAAAAAAAAGTATCCCCACCAGCCCGTCCAGAAACGACGCCCAGGCGAGTAGAGGGTCGGCCTGAGGGGCTTTTCGGCGTCTTGGGTGCCTCGGGGGGGCCTCTTTGGGCCGTTTGGGATCCTCTTGGGGGCCTCCTGGGGGCCTCTTGGGGCCATCTTGGGGCCATCTTGGGGCCTCTTGGTGCCTCCTGAGCGCTTCTTGGGGCCATCTAGGAGGAAATCGATCAAAGAAGAGGGGAGCTTCAATTAGCGCTGCCCCCTCAGAAGGCCAAAATGGGGCCGAAACCTTAGTAAAATCAATGATTCTGGCTTCAAATAAGAGGGGAGCTTTAATTAGCGCTGCCCCCTCAGAAGGCCAAAATGGGGCCAAAACCTTGGTAAAATCAATGATTTTGGCTTCAAAGAAAAGGGGAGCTTTAATTAGCCCTGCCCCCTCAAAAGGCCAAAATGGGGCCAAAACCATAGTAAAATCAATGATTTTGGCTTCCTCGCCGAGGCCGTTTTGGACGCTCTGACCGCTCCCCGCCCCTCCTGTCCAGGTCAGTGGGGAGGGGGCAGGGGGAGGGGTAAACCCCTTCCCGAAGGGGAAGAGGGAGAGGTGGAAGAGGAAACGCTCTAAACCACCGACGCCCAGAGGGCTGGTGGGATTCAGAGGACGTCGCAGGCGGCAGCGCGATTCTTGAGTACATTGTCAGGAAGCGAGGGCGCGATTCGTGCATGGATAGTGGAGAGGTCTCAAGCAGCAGCCGTTGTTCTCGCAGTAGCTGGGGACCCAGCAGGGGCATGGCGTGAGCGGGAAGGCTTTCCCTGATAAGAAACAGGGTGCGAGAGCCGAGGGGGACCCTTCCATTTAGAAAACGTGCGCACCGAACGAGGGGGACCAACAATAGCTGATTTTCCGATGTAAGAAGAATGCAACGACTGTGAGGCCAATGCGCTTTGATGGCCCCACAGGAAGGCCGTCGGATTTTGGCCGTCTTGCTGCTGAATGGCGGAGTCATGGGCCCTGGGCCGATCTGGTGCTGGATCTCGGAGGAGCACAGCGGCCTCAGGTTCGCTTGCTTCTACCTGGTCCTCGGCCTGGCGTGGCTGTTCAACGCTCCAGTGATCGTGGCCGTGTCCTTCCATACCGTGTGCCGGCAGCAGACGAGGCTGGGCCAGGAGGCCGCAAGGTTCCTCTGCGTACAGCAGACGCTGCTGATGGTGGTGTTTGTTCTCTGCTGGATGTTCGGCCTGGTCTACGAGATCTGCGAGTGGACCGGCCGCCGGGGCCCTCTCTGGACCCTGTGCTTGCACGCGGCCTTCGCGCCCCTTCACGGCGGCTGCACTGCGCTCGTGTACGTGGGCCTGCGTTGCCTGCTCCGCGTGCACACGGCCCAGGTGGCCCAGGCGATCGAGGATCGCAAGATGCAGTTCAGCGGGGGCGCGAACGAGTCGAGGCGCGCCTCCATCTACGCCGTGACGTACAACCTTGGCGAGACCAGCCTGAGGGCTGCCCGGCCACTAGGCTGCTGGATACCCCCCGGCCACGACATATACATACTGGCGCTGCAGGAGTGCCAGATCCCCCTTGAGGAGCTGGAGGTTCACATCAAGAATCACTTGCGCTCTGGCGGCACCGAGTACGTGGCGTACCACGAAGCCATCGGCCACTCCCACATGGGTTTCCATGGGCTCATCGCCGTGCTCGTCTTCGTGCCGAAAGCGGAAGCGGAGAAAGGAGCATTTGCCGTGATGCGAAGCATGCACAACCACGTCAAAGGCGGCGTGAAGTTCGGACCTTACGTCGCCAGCAACAAAGGTATGGTCGGCTTCGCCCTGCGCTTCTACGGTGTCACTCTGGCGGTGCTTGGAGGACATCTTGCCTCAGATAGCAAGGGCCACCACCGATTGGAAAAGCGTCACAGCTTGATCCGGGATGCTTTGCATAGGAGCGTGCTCACCGACGTCGACGTCAGCATGGACGTGAACTTGCTTTTCCACCACACGATCCTGTTGGGGGACCTGAACTACCGTGTCCACGCGAGCCCGGAGGAGATCCTCGAGATCGTAGCGAAGGCCTCGCTCGAGGAGCGCATGCACCTCTTCAATTCCCCCGACTGGACGCGCAAGCGCTATATGCGCATGGTCCCAGATGCCATGCGGCTCCGTAGCGGCCGGTCCGGGAGGCCTGGCGACCGCTACAAGTTCTCCAGCCACCCTGACGCGATAGAGTTCGACCTCACCTCCGACGAGCTGCACCGGATGAGCAACTCCACCAGCAGGGAGGCCACCAGTCAGTGGGACCTCCTGATGGAGAGCGAGGAGCTCACCATGGCCATGAGAGATCAGGTGAGCGACGCAAGAGATGGGCGTCGATGGTGCTGACATTCGTGCGCTGTCCGCGTAAGGTCGCGCGCGCGTAAGGGCTCTCTCTCTCTCTCTCACGCGGTGTGTCGCGCCGGCGGTCTTCGTAAGCCACCGCGCAAGGTCGCCACGCCGTCGAGCGTAAAACCCCATGTCCCTTTTTAGGGGAACAAAAAGTGGCATAAACATAAAAACTCGGAGGTCCGCGCGGATTTCTCGGATCGGCGCTGGGGCCCCCCGGCGGCGCCTCCGGCGCCGCTCCTGGCGCGCTCCGCGCGCCAGGGAGGGGGCCCCAGCGCCGATCCGAGAAATCCGCGCGGACCTCCGAGTTGTTATGTTTATGCCCCTTTTTGCTCCCCTGCTTCTCTTCTCGTCGCCCAGGTGGTGCTGCACAACTTCCAGGAGCATCCCATCCGGTTCCCGCCCTCCTTCCGCCGGGCGAGGGGCGAGGACGCAGGAGACTGCGGCGACTACTGCGACGTGGGCCGGCTGCGGTCGGCGTACACCACGAGGGTCAGGGACGGCGGCGCGAGGCGGAAGAGCAAGGACCGGGCAGTGCTCAAGGAGGGCTCCCCTGGAGGCGCGCTCATTCACACCAGCAGCGGCTCTGACATCATGCCCACGGACACCAGGGAGAGCCCCGCGAGCACCGAGGACGCCTCGCTGCGTCCGCCGAGCTACACGGACCGCATCCTGGCCCACAGCCTCCCGGACTGCAGGAAGGCCCTGGTCTGCCGCGCCTACGAGTTGTGCGACGCCGCCATGGGCAGCGACCACAGGCCCGTGGCCGCGGTGTACCACCTCAGGTACCAGGCCGGGCGAAAGGGGGGGATGGGGAAAGGGGGGGTTACGAAATTTGCTGCATGCAGCTGGTTTCGGCCTCACCGAGGGGCCCATTACTCGATACATGACCGCCTCCGGCGCCGGGAGGCGCCGGGAAAATCAGCTACTTGAGCTGATTCTCAACCCCCCCCTTGGCTATCCCCCCCTCTCGCCCGACCCGCAGGTACCAGGCCGACGAGAGGATGAAGTTCAACAACATGCATCTGATGGAGACCCGTATCCGCAGCGCTTCGCGGCGTCGCGTCCAGTCTGGCTGGGTTTTCACGGAGCGGCCGTCGAAGCAAGGTGGGTGGGTTCTCGTGGTCCGACGGGGTGCCGCGCCGGGGCCGGCCTGCTGGCCCTTTGGTGCTCTCTGGGGCGCCGTTAGACTAGACGTCCCCTGGACCCTCGCAGCTGTGCAAACGACGCGAAGATCGGGGCAACATCGGATCGGGATAACTCGAGATATCTGAGAGTCGGCGGGTTTGGAGGATGTATTGGGCGCCGCGGCCGCTCCAGAGCGTTCCGGAACGCTCTGAGAGCGCTCCGGAACGCTCTGGAGCGATTTATCCTGATCCTAGCCCTGTTTTAGCTGTTTGGTGGCGCCCCCTTGGGGGTACTCGGACAGCCTCGAGCGGCTTGGGCGTGAGGCCCGTTGTCTGCAGTTGGTGATCCTTTGCGCTGCGGCTCTGGCCAGTACACAGTACAAGGGTGATTGGATTGTGTATACCCATATACACATGTACCGAGAGAGAGGGAACCAAAGAAATAGAGAGGAAACATAAGTAAAGAGAGAGAGAGAGGGAGAGATAGAGAGAAAGAGAGAAAGAGAACACGACGACGAATAGGACAGGGCACGGCATCGGGGGCATATTGGGGCCTCTTGGTCAATCTTGCGGCTACGTGAAGTTTCTGGGGCCCATAGTGGTGACATCTTGGGGCATCTCGGGGCCTTCTCGAGCACACCTGTGTGATGTCGGATGCATCTTGGAGCGTCGGGGGGGCACCTGGGGGGGCCGTCTTGGGTAACTTAGGGGGCTCGTTGGGGGGACCTCTTGAAACGGTATCTGCACACCGTGGCAGCAACATCTGGGACAGGCAGGCCACATGGAAAGCCCTCCATGGCTTTAAGAGTATTCTGCATTCGGGGGCGTCTTGAGGCCCTCCTCGGACATCCCGGAGGCAGTTTGGGGCAGTCTTCGGGCGTCTTGTGCCCTTGAGGCCCTCTTCGGAGGGAGCCTCATGGCCTCATAGGGGTCTTTTTCTGGACCTCTCTGGCACTCCAGACCGTGTGGTGGCGTCTCTTTGTGGATTGTGGCGCAACCAAGTGGTGCGGCCAGTGGGGTACCCCCATGTGTTTTTGTTGCGGTGTGCCCCCCCCGCCCCCCTGCCCCCCCCCCAGTAGCAGCACAGTGGAGACGGGGCAGGAGAGAAACAAGAAAAGAACGACAGCCATAGACAACGCAAGACAACAGTGCAGCAGGCGACTTCACAGCATCGTGCCCCCAAGGGGGCTGGCGGATCTTCACTGTCAGCGTCGAGAATGTCGACGTCCACCTGAGGACCGAAGCGCCATGTCGACTGTCGGACGGCTCAGACTCCCCCCATCGCAGCAGAAGCAGGGAACAGGTGGTGCCCGAGCCCCTGGACGGCTTCGGTACCCTGGGTATCAAGTCGGGCACCCTGGGCGCCAGGTCCTCCGCGTTCGGCCCCAGCGCCAGCCTGGACGGCGGCATCGCCGGCGCCAGGTCAAGCGTGGTTGGGCACTGGACAGGGCTGCTGCCGCAGGTGAGCAGGATCAACTCCGGGAGCCTGGCGCTCACCAGGAGCAACTCGAAGAACCTCGAAGACGTGAGGTCGCCGGTGCAGCGCGGCAGCAGGTACTCGCTTCTCTACCAGAGGTCGAGGTCGAGGTCCTTCTCGGGCATGCTGGGCATGGCCAGTAAAGACTCCGCGCTGGACATCGAGGTGCTGCTGGACCACGCCGCGCTCACGCTGACGTTCCCCATCCCTCCAGAGGACCCCCTCGGCAGCGCCGAGCGGCACAAGCTCATCGCGGAGGAGTCCATCAGCCTCGACTACAACGAGCGCGGCAGCGTAGAGGCCGCCGAGGGCGGCATCGTCTGCCAGGGGACAAGGCCGCTGAAGGAGCTGCGGAGCGTGGAGGAGGGCGGATCCAGCGCGAGCGGCTGCCTGAGGCTCTCTTCGAGGGCCTGCCGGGAGATGGGCATGCACGCCGGCATCAGCCTGACGGGCCCCCATGGGTGCGCCGTGGGGCAGGCCGTTCTTTGCCTGGCCGAAGCCCTCGACAGCAAGGTCAGCGGGCCGAGGCGCATGTCCGTGCCCCTCGTCCTCGGTGGGCGCTGCGTGGGGCAGCTGGAGGCGGACGTCTCCGTGTGGGAGGGCGCGGGGGCGCAGCCGCGGGTGCAGGGCAGCGCAGCCGCAGACGGCGCGCAACGGGCGGAGGACGGCGCCTCCGGTGCGGCCCCGGCGGCGGCGCCAGAGGGCCCCAGCTGCCAGGAGGCGGCGGCCGCGCCCCCGCGCGAGCCTCCTGGCGGCCGCGGCGGCGCTCGCAGGAGCTGCAGCGCCCCCGCGGGCCCCTGCGCGGGGCGCGTGCAGCCCGCGGCGCCCGCCGAGGCCCGCGCCGCGCACGGCGCGCCGCCGCAGTGCGCGCCCCGGCCGGCGAGGGAGCCGCGGCTGCTCCCGGGCGGCGCGCGGCTGGCCGGCGGCTGCGCCCCGCTGGCGGAGCTGCTGCAGCCGTGCTGCTCGGCCGTGCGGGGCTGGCGGGGCCGCTCGGAGCAGCGCCGCGGGTGAGCCCGGCGGGGCGTGAGGCGCCTCTGGGAGGCCCCCGGGGCGGGCCGATCGAGGGCCGTCCGGCGCTGGGCTCCGGGCCTCTCTCTCTCTGCGTGTATAGGCGTGCGCGGCCCTGTGCAGAGCTTCGGCCGCACGGCTCGTGGCCGGGTGGCATCGTTCTGCCCTCGCTTCCCTCGCTCGCTTGCTCCTCCGTCCTCCCGCCTGCTTGTCTCTTCCTGCGGGATGGGTGGAACCACGGCCGCCGCGCCGCGACGGCATCCCGGCGCCTTGTCGACCCGATGCTCTCCTCCTCTTCCGAAAGAGAAGGCGTCGCGGGGGTGGGGGGCGGGGGGGAGATTTTGATGGTTTTCGCTTTTGATCAGAGGCACAGCGGGTGACGCATCGATCCCCAATCGCCCCCTAACGATTTTGTCTTGGCGCAGCCCCGAAGATTCGTGTCGGACGACAAGCGGGGGGGATTGGGAAGGGGGGGGGGCGACACATGCTGCATGCAGCTGGTTTCGGCCCTGTCGCCGTGCGCTTTCCTCGATACACTGGCGCCTCCCAACGCCGGGAGGCGCCAGCGAAATCAGCTACGCAAGAAGGTAGCAAGTCTCTTGGCCCCATCATGGGGATTGGATTTTCATCCTGAGTCGTGTCTTGACGTGTGCGCACGGCGTTCGAGAAGGTTGGAAGGAGGGAGCCGGGACGATGTAGGAGGGATTTGCGAGAATGGAGAGGGGAGGATTTAGAAGGGCGGATGGAAAAACGGCAGGAGGGGGGAGGAAGAAGGAGACTGATGGCGGGCGCGGAGGGGGATGGGGGCGACGGAGGGTGGATCTGTAGACAAACTTATCGTGTAGTCCCGTATCTACTAGCACTGGTTACAGCGCGCTCGATCCTCATCCGTAGCTATTTGGACTCCATTCACGATTCCAAACAGTCCGTTCGGGTTCCATTTTACTCCGCTTGTTTTTCCCGCCAACACAGACGACTCCTGCGATTTAAGGGCTAGTTCAGGAGCCACGTGATGAGTCCACCAATTCTTGCGTTGAGTCTGTTCCTCCATCTCTGCGCCGGTCTTCGCGTCAACGGGAGTGCAGATGGCAGGGTAGCTCCAGCGCCCAAGTGGTTCACCTTGTATGATACATGTGCATCGTTGAAAGACATTTGGCACGAGAATTCACACACGCATGGGGGGTATGATCATCAACAAAAACATTCAGTGAACTGGTCAAAGGGAAGAGGACGAATGCCAATCTAGTAGGGTTGCCGAAGAGCTTCGGGAATCTGCACTTTCCCACTTTGGTGGTGTACATATCAAAGGCCAAAGCTTCCTCGCATCAGCAGTTGAACAGGTCATGCCTTGGCCCTGCGCACCTCAGGCCATGTGGTGGCACCCCCGCCGTCCCTTCCCCAAACATTTCAAATAGCTCCCGGGCCCCACGATCATGACTCAATATTTGGCGCAGCGTGCACTTTCCATGCTGAAGGCAGCTAAATTGCAGATGACTGCAAAATTTGTACATGTCTCATGTTTTGCTCCCGCGACAGTTCCCTAAACACCGACTGTTGCAAGGGCTCTGGTCTGCATTTAAGCAGCAATATCTTAGTCACTGGGACGCTGCCAGCTTGGCGTGCTGTGCCGCGCCATGCCCGCGTGCAGTGCCCCTCTGTGCCGCGCACTGGTTCTGAAAGGCGAACACGTGCCGTTCCCCTGTGCCGTGCCGTGCCTGGGTTCCAGATGCGAATGCTGCTGCCGTGCCGTGCCGTGCTGACGTTCGAGCGTGCAGAAAGTGTGCCGTGCCGCGGCGTGCCGGCAGGTGGCATCGTGCCGCGTAGTGCCCGCGAGCCGCGTGCCGTGCCGTGCACTGCCGGGGTGTCAGGAACGCAGAAGTGCCCGCGCGCCGTGCCTTGCCGCGTCTGCCATCGTGAGGAGTGCGGTCTGCGTGCCGTGCCGCGGCCAGGCTTCGAAGTGCGGGGATCCCGGCGTGCCGTGCCGTGCGGTGCTCTGCCGTGCTCGTTTTGTGTGTCGAGCGTCGGGGCCGTGCCGTGCCGTGCCGCGCGTGGCGTGGCGTGCCGTGCCGCGCGGAAGCTGCCGAGTGCGACGGGGGTGCCGCAGCGTGCCCGCGCTCCAGGCCGTGGCCCGTGCCGTGCCGTGGCGTCTTGCGGCACGGAGACCCCGCACCATGTTTTGTTTTAATGTTGGCCCACGGCCCACCGCTGTTGCTTGCAGGGGAGACCCATGCCAAGAAGCACCCTACTTGCCTCCAGGGTGCCCTGGGTGTCTTGGGCTTCGGGGTTCTGCCGCTGACGGCGTCGCGCTCCCACAGCAAGCGGCAATGGGCGTCCTGGGGTCTCCGGGATGGGTTTCTTGTGGAAGGTCTCTTGTGGTCGGGCCCCTATTGTAATGTGGACCCACCATGCTACATATCACACAGCTTTGCTGCTCACCTGCACTCGATAAGCTTACGTTAACCTTCACCCAAGGCGCAGAGTTCGACGCATCTGCCGTTGGGGCTCCGCGCTGGGCGTTGCCGCATGCCGTGCTGCGCCGTGCCTGGATTGTAGAGTTCATGGCGCCAACATCGCAGAGCTGATTTCGTTCGCAAAACGATACGATGGGCCCGGAGTGCCCTGGAGAATTGTGTTCCAGATTTCGAGGTGAATTTCGTGCGGGTTTTTGTTTGGCCAGGAATGTAGAGTAACAAAAATCCATGCGAAATTCACTCCGTTGTTCACTCGCCGTTTCGGGCTTCAGCATTGGCAGAAACCCACGCGCCAGTCCGCTGCAGCGCGTCTGCGAGGTCGGGGCAGCGATAGAGTGCAAGAGCATGTGCCGCTTGGTACCGCTCGGACGTGTGCAGGTTTTCTGGGCGGGGATCCTTGCGGAGCATCCTGGATCCTCCTGCGAAGGAAGCCGCGCACGGAACCGAACAAAAAGCACAGGGAACGGACGTCCGAGCGATGGCCAGGGCGTGCCGTGCCCGCGTGCCTCGCCCTGCCGCGCCCAGTGGCAGCCATGCGCTGAGGGTGCCGCGCCGTGCCCAGAGGTGCGGCGCCGTGCTCTGCCGTGCCCTGCGCGCGGTGCCGCGGCGTCGTGCCTAATGGGACTTCCACGCGAACGTCCGCCAGACCGCGGCAGGCATCTGGGCACCGTGTCATTCATCAGGTTTCGCTGCGTGGCTGCGCGCTACAGCGCTTCCACCAGGTGGATTGGACCACCGAGAGGTTGCACCACATGTACTGCATGACCCAGATTGCACGCCGCAGGTTGAAAGGCCTCGCTGTTTTAAGGTCCACGCTGGCTCACATGTCTCAGGGTTCCGCCAGTGCCACCTGGCACTCCTGCGAGGCCCCGCCAGACCGCCGCAGGCATCCACTGGTTGCCGTGTTGTTTCTCATGCTTCGTGCCCTCTCTACTGCACCAGGCCTCAGAAGGCGAAACATGCAGCGTGTCGAGCTGTGCCCGCGCACCGTGCCGTGCCGTACCTAGCTGCAGAAGCGCGACGACACATGTGCCGTGCCGTGTCGTGCCCGCCTGCCGTGCCGCGCAGTGCTCTCAGGTTGTTGCGGCACTGGCCACCCACACCAAGAAGCGCCTCCCCGGATGTCGACTCACTGTGTGTGTGTTCTTCTGCAGCGCTGTTTTTTTGCGTTTTTCTGCAAACTCTAGGTCATGCCCCTGCCCACGGGAAAGCTACTGCGGCACCGCCAAGACCTGCCAGGAACGTGGAACGTCATACATGCCAAGTCACGGGGGCTTGCACACGCAGTATACCCACGTTGAGCGGTCACGGCCGTGGCGTAGGCTGCATCGCCGAGCACCAGAGCGTGCGACATTGTGAATTTCAGTATGCGGGTTGCCAAATCCTGGGCAACAGCAGCGGGACGCGCTCATATGTTTTGGCCAACGTGGGCCCTAAACAGTGCAACAGTGCGTCTCTAGCAATCTACGTGGTGCAACAATCTGGATAATTTTATGCGGTGTAATACCTCTACGACCACCCTTCGGGTGACAAGGAGGTTCGGGGGGGAGGAACCAACGTCTCACTCGATCGGTCTCACTATCGATCTCAATATCGATATCACAATCGGTTTCGCTCGATCGATCGCACTCGATCGATCTCACAATCGATCTCACTCGATCTATTTCATTCGATCGATCTCACAATCGATCTGACTATCGATCTCACAATCGATCTCACTATCGATCTCATTATCGGTCTCACAATAGATCTTACATCCGGTCTCTCTGTCGATCTCACTACTGATACCAATCGATCTCACAATCAACGTCATCATCATCATCATCATCATCATCATCATCATCATCAACATCATCGTCACCAGCGTCATCAACATCATCACCATTATCATCAGCAGTGGGACACCATCATCATCATCACTTCATCACCAGCATCATCATCGTCAGCATCATAATCACCATCATCAGCATCATCATCTGGACACCATCATCGTCGCCATCATCATCATCAACAATATCATCATCATCATCGTCATCATCATCAGCGGGACACCATCATCATCACCATTGGAACACCAGCATCACCATCATCATCACCATCATCATCATCAACATCATCATCTCATCATCATCATGCACAACATCATCAACAGCATCAGCATCATAGGGATGCCACCATCACCAGCAACACAACACCAGCATCATCAACATCATCATCATCGGGATACCATCATCATCGTCATCATCATCAGCACCATCATCATCATCATCTTCGGGACACCATCATCATCAACATCAGCATCATCATCACCATCATCGGGCCACCATCATCAAAATCATCATCATCACCTCATCATCACCCGCATCATCAACATCAGCATCATCATCGGGACACCAGCATCGTCATCATCATCATCATCATCACCATCGGGACACCATCATCATCATCACTATCATCATCAACAGCATCATCATCAACCTTACCATCATCATCATCACCATCGGGACATCATCATCATCATCATCATCATCATCATCATCATCATCATCTCCACCATCATCATCTCATCATCCCATCTTCATCAGCATCATCAGGATCATCAACATCACCATCATCTTCGGCACACCATCATCATCCGCAACATCATCATCATCAACATCATCACCACCATCGGGACACCATCATCATCACCACCATCACCATCATCATCATCAACATCGTCTGGACACCATCATCATCATCACCTTCACCATCATCATCATCATGAACATCATCGACATCATCATCATCATCATCATCAGCAGCAGCATCATCATCATCACCATCGGGACACCGACGGGACACCATCGGCACACCGCGGGCCACCAGACGCCGGTCCAGAATCATTTGGTTTGGCCGCGCTTCAGCCGGAGGCGGGACACTCCGGCGGGACACCGCGGGCCACCGGACGCTGGTCCAGAATCATTTGGTCCGGCCGCGCCTCAGCCAGAGGCGGGACACCTGCGGGACACCGCGGGCCACCGGACGCTGGTCTGGAATCATTTGGTCAGGCCGCGCCTCAGCTACAGGAGACTTTCTTCACGCCCGCCCACGCAGCTTCGCCTCGCCCGCACGCACGGCACGCACGAACACGAAACCGAAATCGATTTCCCGGTAGGGGGGCTCTCCGTTCCATTTCGATCTCACCCCCTCACCTCCGATTTATTGAGCGATCTATTCGGTGCAAACTATGTTGAGCGCCCCACGTGGTGCAGCCCATTCGGTGCAATATATGTGGTGCAGGGTATGTTGTGCAATCTACGCGCTTGGAGCCAATGATTTGCAACGTATGTTGTGCAATCGATGTGGTGCAACTGATGTGTTGCATTCGATGTGTTGCAACATGCGTTGTGCACTATATGTCGTGCAATCTATGTTGTGCACCTTAGGTGGCGCAATCAATGTTGTGCAACTAATGTTGTGCAATTCGTGTTGTGCTATCTACGCGGTGGAATCCTATGCGGTGCAAGTGATTTCTGCAAACGAGTTGACACAGTCCATGCCCTTCCAAACATCCCACCACCCAAAGCACGCGCGCGCAGTGGCCAGCAAGTTTGGCGCGACCGACGCGGCCGCGGTGGCTGACCGCTGGGCACACCCCAACGGGCACTTCAGTGCGAATCGGCGATTTGGGCGGGCGCGGTATCATGGCAACGTCGGCGACGGTAGAGACGATGATGATAGTAGCGATGCCGGTGACGATGTTGACAACGACGACGGCGCGGCCAGTGACGGCGCCGATGCCGATCACGCTGGCGACGATGACAGCGTCCTCGCGTCGGAGATGAAGGACATGCGCGCGCGGCCGACGCGCGAGAGTGGCCCGCATGGTACTTTTGGACACGGAGCGTGCCCCCCCCCCAACACGCGCGCAAGGGATTGCGAATGATTTCGGCATGCGGCGCGAGAGGCCCGATTGGCAGAATTCCATGCGCATGTTGAAACACCTAATATATGTTTCGAAACCAGGTGTTTTTATATGCGTTTTGGACACTCGGTTTTGAAACCGTTACGAAACCGAAGATTTCTGAGGGATTCCGGCATGCGCGCGCGACGACGCGCGCGTGTGCATTTGATCACATGTTTTGCAAAGGATCTCGCGAAAGCCCGAGCGCAAGGACGTTCGAACGATTCTGACACGCGCGCGCGATCATGTAAACGTTGAAAATTTTCCGGTTTTAATGGTCCGTTCGCAAGAGCGCACGCGCAAGTTTTTTTCGATATTCCGTGTTGTGAAACCATTCATTCTTATATATTGTTTGGGGTACTCGATTGTAAAATTTTCCGACGCCGCAGACGCTTGAAGGATTGCGGAATGCGCGCGCGACGACGCGCGCGTGCGCACTTACTTTTATTTTCTTGCAATGGATCCTTGATAACTTTATGGTTTTTGATAAACGAGTGCGCGCGACTTGCATTTGTTGCAGAGGATGGCGGGCGGGGTCGATATCGGCTCGGCTGGGATGGTACGAGTTCATATTTCGGATGGACGGTGGGGCCGAAGTATATGTAAGTTGCATTACGAAAAGGGGTGCGGATGATCCCGGGGGGGTCGAATTTATTTCTTAAATGAAAAGAGAATCTATACTGCGCCAGCGCAGAGCAACGCAAAGCGATACAACACAGTACAAAGCCCAAAGCAACGCGAAGCAATGCGAATCAACGAATAGAAGGGCAGACCAATGCAACGCGATGCCATCAAGTGCAACGCAACGCGCAGCAACGCAACACAATGCAACACAATGTACCACAATGCAAAGCAATGGCACGTACAGCTTAACAGCGCAGACCAATCCACAACAATGTCATGACATTCAACGCAATGCGATTGCACATCAGTGCGATTGCAATGCCATGCAACGCAAGCAATGCAGCGCGATGCACAGCGATGCGCGTCAAGACAAGGCAATGAAACGCACGGCAAAGCAATGCAAAGCAATGCGCTCCCACGCAAATCAATACAACGCACGGCATAGCAATGCAACGCGCGGCATAGCAATGCAAAGTACGATAAAGCAATTCAAGGCAATGCCAAGCAATGCGGTTCCAGACGCCGTGCGGCGAGGCGGCGGCAGGACGAAGGCGGCGACGGCGATTACAGAGCCGCCAGGCTGCCATGCAGGCCCAGACGAAGGGCGGCGGCGAGGCGGCCACGGGTTGGCGACGGCGACCACGATACCGCCAGACGAGGCGACGACGGGGCGGCGACGGCGACCACGGAGCCGCCAGACCGCCACGCAGGCCCAGACGACGGGCGGCCTCGAGGCGGCGACGTGGCGGCGACGGCGACCACGGAGCCGCCAGACGGCCACGCAGGCCCCTTCCTCATGACACACACGAACCCCTCAGTACAAGCACTGTTCGGGGAATTGCGATGAGGAGGCGCTTGCCCGAGGGGGGCAGGGGGAGGGAACAGCTGGGGGGAGTTGAGATCTGGGTAAGGGGGGACGGGGAGAAGGTGTGATGAGGGGTGGGGGACGGGGACGGGGCGAGGCGGGGAATCGAAGAACAACAAACGGCATAAACATAATTCCTCGTCGTTCCGCGCGGATTTCTTGGGTGACGGCGAGCAGGAGGAGGATGACGCGGAAGAAGGAAAAGAAGAAGAACAATAAGAAACATGAGGAGATCAGCAGCGTGGATGACCTGGGGAATGTGGAGGAGGAACATTCGGGGCGGCAGCGACGAACAAGAATCAACCGGGCCTAGAACTGTGGCCCTCGCTGCGGGAGAACGCCATGCGGAATGAGAGGAGCGGAGCGCCGCCCCTGCAGTGAGGCAAACGCTGCAGTGGGAACAGACTTCTGGTCCGACCGAGAACGAGCTACGGACAGAGGCATCGGAGATATCGCATCCTGGTATCCTAGCGTGCGACAGCACTGCGTAGGCGAGGCGGGTGCAAAGCACAGTAGCAGCGGAGACAGGAGACCGGTACTGACTAGTAATTTCAGAGCGGGGGAGGTGGTGGACAGGGAGGAGGGAGGGGGGAAGGGATGAGGGAGGAGAGCCAGGAAGGACTTGTGGCGGGCAGTGGAGGGCTCAACGGGGCAGGGGTGCCTGCGGCATTGGGTGGGGGGGCCTCTGCACCGGCCGCAGGTTGAGACGGGGTGTGACGTCTGCAAGATGAGCGACGCGAATTTCCTCAGGACTCTGGAGTTGGGCATCCAGTTTGGGAAGTGGATCCTCTTGGAGAACATAGGCATCATCCTCCTTCTCTTCTTCTGGCTGAGTGTTCCTCCTTCCTTCGCTCCACATCACGCCTGGCAGGCGTTGGCCTTTGTCTCCAGGGTCTCCCCACCCTTGGTTTGACAACTTTGAGCAGCCTCAATCCTTCCCCGCAGCAGCCCGTGTAGGAATCTTACGTGAAGTTTGTCGAGGACCCTTGCTGCCCCGACACTGACTGTATTCTTCGGCGTCCAGATGGCCTCGGTTAGCCCAGGGATCGCGCGGGAATGGCATCGGATATCCTTTGAATCGCGGAGAGCCTCGGATTGCCATCTAACGGTCTCGGATAGTCTCGGTTTGCCTCGGATGTGGCGTAGATGGTGGGGCCAGGGGGGCAGAGAAAGTCCCTCCTATCGCAAGGCATCAACCTGGACCCCGCACTCGAGCCCGTCCTGCAGCAGCAGAAGGTGAAGGACGGGTCGGGCTTCGTGATCAAGTTGGGAGACAAGTCCGTCACGTACGCCGACACGTTCAAATTCTTCATGACGACCACCCTGCCAAACCCGCACTACTCGCCAGAGGTTTCTGTCAAGGTCACGCTGCTCAATTTCGCCATCACGCCGGTTGGACTGGAGGAACAGACGCTCCTTCTCTTCCGCCTTCGACGACGGCGACCCCTGACCTCCTACCTCTTATCAGGCGGTGCTTGGTAGGTGGGGAAGTGTTTGATGAATTGGGCGGTGTTCGATGGGTGGGGCAGTGTTTTATAAGTGCGGCGGTATTCGGTGGGTCGGGGGGGGCTCGGATGGGTGGGGCGATGTTTGTTGGCTACGGAGTTGCTTGCTGAGTGGGGCGGTGCTTGGTGGGTGGGGATCCCCCACGGCGTATGTCTTCTCCTGCTGCAGGACCAGATGCTGGGCATCGTGGTTGCCAAGGAGAGGCCAGACCTGGAGGAGCAGAAGAACCAGCTCGTGGTGCAGAACGCGAAGATGAACAAGCAGCTGAAAGAGATCGAGGACTGCCACGGCTTCGGTCTGCGCACGCGCGGCCTCCAGAGACATTGCAGTCCAGGCTGGCCCCAAGTTGGCAGCACCTCCGCGCCGCCTCCGCTGGCGCCCTCGGGGCATGGGGTGCCGATTCCACCCCAGATTTCGGCGGCGAGCCCGGAGGGGGAAGTGAGAAGGGGCGGGCCTTCTCAGAGGCTCGGAAGTCCCCGGGCCTTCCGAGGAGTTTTCGAAGCCTTCCAGGAGGACACAACAAAAAGAAACCTCTCAGAAATCGCGAGGGACTCTGAGAAGTCCCGCCGCCTTCTGAAAAGGCCTTCTCCTTCTCACTTCCCACCCTCGCTCGCCGCCGTAGACTTAAGTCGGACCTGTCCCCCTACTGGGGGATTTTCGGCGAGGAAAAAAATGCCCCCAAAATGCCCGGAGAAAGGCAACAAATATTCAGAAAGTAGTCCCCAGATTATTTTTGGATTATGGTTTGATTATTTTTGGGATATTTTTTATTTTTCGTCGAAAATCCCCCTGCAGGGGGACAGGCCCGACTTAACCGTAGACTGCCTTCGGGGCCAGGTGGGGCCAGCCTGGACCGCCCCGCTGGGGCCTGTGCGCGCAGCCCCGAGCCCTCTCTGGCTCGAGGATGAGATCCTGCACCTGCTCTCGACCAGCGAGGGCGACGTGCTCGAGGACGACACCCTCGTGGACAAGGTCTGTGTGGAAGTCGACTAATGGAGAGGAAGCGTGCTGCCAAATAAGTTCCCAGATGTCTAGAACATGTTTCAAACACGGTTTAAACATGTAAAACACCGGCTTGAAACATGTTGAGAATATTTTCTGGCATTTTAAACACATCTTTCAATTCAGTGATCGAACAGTTAGAGTGTTCATTGTCATGGCATCCACAAGACAAGGTCACGGCATCGAAGCAGGTCTCCCTGGACATCGCCGAGAAGCAGCAGGTGGCCCGCGAGACGGAGAAGGACATCGACGTGGCCCGCGAGTCCTACAGGCCGGTGGCCTACCGCACGTCCGTGCTGTTCTTCTGCATCGTGCAGCTCACGAACATCGACCCCATGTACCAGTACAGCCTGCAGTGGTTCCAGCAGCTCTTCGCCAACGCCGTGGAGCTCAGAGGAGGTACCCATACCTCTACCCTTCCCTCGTTTTCCCCTTTTTGGGCCTCCTCGGAGGCCCTTGTTGCCACCGCTGGATTCGCCTCGAAATTCTGGTCAGAAAGCATCTCGGGAGAGGTCCGGGAAGTAGCGGTATCGGTACCTTTTCGTTTCCCCAGGAGCAGTCGCCAAAGTCGGACGAGTTCGACGAGCGGCTGAGCATCCTCACCAACTACTTCACGGAGGCGCTGTACCAGAACATCTGCCGGGGGCTCTTCGAGAAGGACAAGACGCTGTTCTCCTTCGCCCTGTGCATCCGCATCATGATGGGCGACAACATGGTGAACGCGGAGGAGCTGAGGTACCTCCTCGTGGGGCCCACCAGCGACCTTGCCGAGGGTGGCCCGAAGGTGCCCGCGGATTGGGTGGGCAAGCAGCGCTGGAACGAGCTCCTGACACTGTCACAGCTCCCGGCGTTCAGGGGGTTCAGCGACTACTTCGAGTACGACTTGGCCAAGTTCAAGTGCATCTACGACTCCGTCGAGGCCGAGAAGGAGGAGCTCCCCGGGGAGTGGGAGCAGAGGCTCTCCCCGCTGGAGAAGCTCTGCTTCATCCGCGCCTTCCGCGTGGACTGCCTCAAGAGCGCGGTCATCTCCTTCATCACCCGCGAGATCGGCGAGAAGTTCGTGGAGCCGCCCACCTTCGACATCGCCAAGTCCTTTGCCGACTCGGTCGCCTGTTGGGGGAAGCTGGAGAATGCCGCTCGACTGCAGCCGCCCTTCTCGTGCTCACAGCAACGATGGGGGAGGGGGCGGGCGGGGCGGCGGTGGCGCTCCTCCGCGTTGCTCCCTCGCTGCTCCTCCCCTCCGCCCGTGCGCATGTCTGGCAGGGTCGGGGCCTCGAAGCGGTTGGGGCCTCTCTGGTGGCCCTTGGGCGTCGGGCACCTGCGGCAGTTGCGTCGGTCAGAGGTCGGGAGCGGAAAAGAGGGGGGTGATGACTAGGGGGGGGGTGGATACCATGGCGGGGGGCATGATATTTCCCCAGATTTCATGGCGCCTCTTCTTATTTCATTACGTCCCTGGCCCCCCCGCTGGGCCGCGCACATGCCGTCGGGCATGATTTGCACCCCCCCCTCTTGGACACCCCCCTCTTGGCCGCTCCCGATGAGGGCATGTTGGTCCCGGGTTGCTGGGGATGGGCCCGGTCTTCCCGGATAGCTCCTCGTGAGAGCCGAAAGGGTCGTTCTCGGGGGCCCCCGAGCGGGGCGGTGACCACACCGTGTGGTGAGTCACGTGGGGATTCGGGGTCACCGCACGGTTTTGGGACTCGGGTCGTTCTCCGAGGACGTCTCGGGCGACTGGGGCATCCGAGGTCCCAAAGCCGTGCGCTGACGGACGGTATGTCACCGCACCGCTTCGGGACTGCAAATGTTAGAGAAGAATCCTGCAGGGAGGGCTTCGCCAGCTCCCTCGCCACGGCTCCCGGGCAGGCATCCCCGCAGCGGCTCCTGCGAAGCTGCAGCGTGCCCTGGAAGCGTTTTCCAACTCATTCCGAGCTAAGACTTGGTATCGCTCGGACGTGTGCACTATTTCTCGGAGGGGATTCTGAAGGAGCATCATGGATCATCCTGCGAAAAAAAAAAAACACGCACGAAACCGAACAAAGCACAGGGATTGGACGTCCGAGCGATGGCCAGAAGAGGGTTGCAGAGTAGAAGCTTGCAGCGCAGGGTAGCCCAGAATGCTTTTCCGGCGCTGGCCAGGGCGCCTCGCAGCGACTTGTGTGAGCTCGCAGCGTGCACTGGCAAGCGAGTGCCTGTTCGTTCCAGGCACGTGTGCGGGAAGCCTTTCCGCAGCTCCTTCGGAGCTCCCTGGGAGCTCCTTCGAAGCCCTTTCCTTTTCTCGAGCTTGCAAGCCCTCCAGTCAATTCAAGCGCCCGCGCGAGCGCTTCCCAGAGGCGCTTCACACGTCACACGCCTGCGTCGCTACCCGGGCTTCGGACGCCACGTGTCCGAGGGCGGGAAGCATCAGTATTCAAGGGAGGAAGAACCACCCGGACCCGACAATTGACGTTTACTAAACGATTTTGGGCGTTTATTAAACAGCGCTGCCCTGTTTGATTCCTTTCCTGGGTGCGTTTACTACACGGCTGCACTTGTCGGGGTGTTTATTATGGGGGTGGTTGTTCTGCTCTCTCTCTCTCTCTCTTTCTCTCTTTTTTTCCTCTCTCTCTATATATATACGCGTGGCCTCGCAGTGTAGACTGCTGGTCCGCAACCCCACGGACACGTGGCGGCTTTGCGAGGACCCCCCCCCGCGCGGAAATCCCTGCCGGGATCGTGCATCCCTGGCATCGCGCTTTGGTTTCTGGACCGCGAGGGCACGGGCACGGATATGGCCGTTTTCGTGAGGTACGCTTCTGTTGGGGTCTTTCGGCGAGGACCATCGAGGAGCATCCTTGATCATTTGGCGAAAAAACCACGCACGAACCCGAAAAAAACACAGGGAATGGACGTCCGAGCGATGGCCAGGAGTGTGCCCAGGAGGCTGCAGCTCCTGGAGGATTCCTCATCTGATGAGGGCGGCGGTGATGTCCATGGCCGATCCACGATTGGAGGTCCACCCGCCTCCAGACCCTGGGCTCCTTCTCCAGGGGCTCCTTCTCCAATGCCACCACCGTGCTGCGCATGGGACGAAAGCCACGACATCTCAGGTGCGGGCTTGCAGTCGTCCCTGGTATTCGTGCCCGGCCTGTCCTGGTTCCCGTCCGGCTCGGCACGGCCTGGTCCGACCTACTGCAGTCGGGCGTCATGCATTGCTCCGAAGAAGGAAAGCGGCATAAGCATAAACTTTCGACGCACCGCGCGGATCTTTTGGGTCCGCGCGGGCCCCCCTTGGCGGCGCCTCCGACGCCGCCCATGGCGCGCGCCGCGCGACAGGGAGGGGCGCCCAGCGCCGATCTGGGGAACCCGCGCAGATCTCCAGAAGTTTCTGCTTATGCCGTTCTTTGTTCCTCTATAAATCTGGCCGGGCGGTGCACGAAGTCCTCCCAGGCGTTGCCACCCTAACCTCGTCCCCGCAACTCCTCGAGGTGAACACCACCCCGCTCATCTTCATCCTGTCGCCGGGCACCGACCCGGTGGCCGACGTGCTCCGTTTCGCGGACAAGATGGGCATGGCCAAGCGCTTTGAGTCGATCTCGCTCGGCCAGGGCCAGGGGCCCAAGGCCCCCGGCGTCCTCCCTGCTTCTCGTGCCTCGAGCGGCCGTCCTGGGGATTCTGGGGCCCAGGGTGAAGTCGGGCCCGTCCCTCTAGAGGAGGAATGAACAAAACCAGAAAAAATAGTCGGGGGATTATGTTTTGAGTATTTTGGGGCATTTCTTGGCGATTGTTCATTGTTCATTGAATTCGTCTGTAGGAGGACACGCCCGACTTCAGCCCAGGGGCAGACAAGCAGGGCCTGGCCGAGGCGCATGGGCGGGCCGGGGCAGGGATGGGGCGGGGAGGAAGATCCCTTCTTGTCGTCGTCTTCGTTGTTGGGCGAGCTTGGGCCGAGGCGGGCGGAGGTAAAGAGGGGAGACAGAAAGAGGGTGGGAGGGAGGGAGGGTGGGCCACGGGAGGGTCCAAACTGAGAACACAACGCCGCAGGAGTGGTCGAGCCGTGCGGTTTGCCAACCTGGCCAGCGCCTTCTCAGGAGTGGCCCCGGGCTGCGGGCTCCAAGGGGCGTCCGAGGGATCCCCGCCCCGAGGCGACGAAGCTCATCGAGTCCGCGCAGAACATGGGCGGGTGGGTCCTCTTGTCCAACTGCCACCTCATGGAGTCGTGGATGTCTTCGCTGGAAGCCCTCGTGGAGCAGCTGAACCCCGAGAACATGTCGAACAACTTCCGGCTGTGGCTGACGTCCATGCCCGCCAAGTCTTTCCCCGTGCAGGTCGGCCGCGTGCGATTGAGCGAAAGGGAGGGGCTGGCCGCTCCGTCTACACGCCCGTCGTTGAAGGCTTGCTTTGTTTGGATATCCAGATCCCGAATCTACTTCAAGCGCCTTCCTATCAATCATATACTTGTTGTTTTTGTTGCCGTTATTATGAAGGCCTTACGGCCGGTGCCGCCGACCCTGAAGAAGACGACGACGACGACGACGACGACGACGACGACCACCACGACGACGACGACGACGACGACCACGACGACGACGACGACGACGACGACGACGACGACGACGACGACGACGACGACGACGACGCCAACGACGACACCAACGACGACGCCAACGACGAGGATGACGGCGACGGCGACGGCGGGCATAACGCCGACGGGGTTAGTTTTGGGGCTTCGTGGGAGCGTCTTGGGGGCCTGTTGGGGAGCTTTGGGGGGCCTCTCGGGGCCTCCTTTGGGCCTCTTGGTTGCCTCTTGGGGCCTCTCGGGGGCCTCTTGGCGCCTCTAGGGCGCCTCTAGGGGCCTCCTGGGTGCGTCTTCAGGCGGAAGGCTCGAATTTTCCGTTCGCGGTCCATCTCTGGAGCCCCTCGTGGGGCCGTTTTGGAGTCCCCTTGGGCAGTCTTGGGCGGCTCTTGGGCTGTCTTGGGGCCCTCTTGGGCCGTATTGGGGCCCTCTTGGGGCCCGCTTGAGCCGTCTTGGGGCGATCTTGGGGTGCCTCGTGGGCCGTCTTGGAGCGTCGGAAAGCCGAAAAGGCGGAAACGCAAGCCGGTCTGGTGCTCTTCCGGGCCCCAGGACCCCCCGGGGAAAAAGCGTATTCGGGTGGCGACCCCCCGTGGGATGCCCCCAGGACCCCTCTCCCCAGGACCCCCCCCCCCGGCGCGGGGAAGGGATCAAAGGGAAGGAGCTTCCCTTCGCCCTTCGAGTCCACTCCTAGGTTGTTCAACTTTGCTGTGGACGGCGCGCATGAGGAAGAGGGCCCATGAAAATGGAACAGAGGAGGACGGAGACGACGACTCCAACGAAAGAACCCGACTCGAACGGAAAAGCCCTTCACACTCGCCGACAGGGCCGGCAGATTTGAGCGGGCCCGAACCCAATCTACTTGATCCGCCTTCCTACTTCATATTTCCACCTACTTCTTCCGACTGGCGGGTACACCCTCACTGTTGCGAAAAGAGCGAGTGAGGGGATGGGGGGTGCGCGGGGTCGCTGCACGCAGGTCGCGGGCTGACCCCGTGGCGGGTCGCGAGTTGGTCGCGGGGCGACGAAAACAATTAGATTACACTCGTGCTCAATGCTTCCAAATTCCCCATCGTTTTGCCTTGCCCTCTTCGTGGGGACAGTTCTATGCACACGTGGGTACGATAGTCCGGTGCCCAGATTTCCCGCCCAACACGTATTCCGTCTTTTGATTAGATGATACGCATAAGCGTCACAATCACTTTGCCCTGCTGCTGCTGCTCCTCCTCCTCCTCCTCCTTCTCATCCGCCTCTCCTCCACCTGCTATTCCTGAACCCTTACTCACCCGACCTCCCAGCACGCGATCCGCATCTTCAGTGTCCACAAGTTTGACACCAACGAGGCAGCATTCGTTGAATTGAATCGCCACTGGCTGGCTAGCTGTGACTGGGCAGACTCGGCGCCGCTTTCATGCACACGTATTGCTCTCGGCGATTTCAACTTCCCGGGCGCCCCTCCCCTGAGCCACACCGCCCCTCTACAGCCATCCGCCTGCACCCGGACACCCGTGCCCACGCAGCACCCGCCAGGGGGCGCCCGCTCTTCGGCCGCATGATCGAGGTCTGCAGCACTTGGCTCACTCGTTGCGATGCGCACGCCCACACACCAACGGCCATCGATCGAGGGTTCACCACAGGACCCGCTCGCGCCCCACCCAACCTCCACACCACTCTGCAAACGGTTACCGACGCGTCCACCCTGTCGGACCAAGGCATCAGCGATCAAGGCATAGTGGCGTTCGCAGTCTCAGCACTTCCCTCTCGCCGCACGTCCCCTGCAAACCAATATCCGACAGACGACCCGCTCTGTCTACCGCCTCTGCCACACTATGTGTTAGACCACCCCTCCCTTCCCCGAGCTGCAACAGCAACTTCCCGACAACAGCAATTACACGAATGCCACAGCCGCTCAGCGCCTCCGCATCACCAAGCGATGCATGCACCTCGCCGCGGGCATGGTCCTCCGGGAGATCGCGTCTGCTGACGTTCTCAGGGACAGGACGAATGCGTTTCTGGATGCTTGTGAAGCAGCAGGGTGGCAGGAATACATGACGCCGAAGTTCCACTGGCTGGTCCATTTCCCAAGGCACCTGATCAAGTACGGATGCCATCTGTCGTGTTTCGCACACAAGTGAAAGCACAGAGTGCCCAAGTGGTTCTGCAATGATATTCGCCAGCTGGAAGCCTCTGAAAGGAGCGTGCTGTCTGAGGTGACGCCTGCATTTTGCGAATTTGCGCAGCACCAACGCGTTCAACTTCTCGCCGCACTTGGTGCGCCCCAGGGCGACACCTAAGAAGATGCACGCCTTCCTTGAGGACAAGTTCGGCCAGCGCCTCCGCGGGGACAGCACGTCCACGGCTCTGGGGGCTCCGGTGTCCACGTTGTCGACGTGCCAGTCCCGCGATATCGCGCTGCTTTCCGTTGCCAATGGTGGCAAGGCGTGTGGAGAGGTTTGGTTTCACGCTGCTGCAAACGGAACGATGGTGTCGCTGGTTTCGATATGGGACTTCCTTCGCTACGATGATCGATTCGGAGTGCTGACTGTGAGGCCAACCGGCGACGACTTGCAGCTGGTGCACGCGACCGACATCATCACTGCCATGGCGTGGCGTCTGCCAAGTTTCCAGACCACCACCACCACTATACGGGCGTGCCGTCTGCAGGATACTGTCCGCTTTGCACGCGTGCAGTTGTGATAAATTCATGGTCGAAATTTGCGATGGGTTGGGCGTCCGTTGTGGTTGGTTGGAAAAGGTTCGAAGACTTGCAAGGCAAGCAGGCGCCATGGAGGCGGGTCAGTCGCGATCGTGCCTCCCATGTTCAAGTGGTGAGACATCGCGCGAGCTGCTACAGCGTTCTTCTGCGCAGCAGCGCAACAAACTGTGCATTCGAATGTATGGGTGTCGCTCGCCTTGCGCCTCGCGCGTACAAAATCAACAATTCGGGACCTAAAAATGCAGTGGCTTCACGTCAACCTGCAAGCACTTACAACTAATCGCGTTCAGTTAGCGCAACTTGTAAGTTTCCGAAACCAGCTTGCTAAGTCTGCTAAGTCTTGAACAACCCGGGCTCACCACATCACAGCAGCTCTAGCAACAGCAGCGACCAACGATCCGCGCTCCAGCAGCTGCAGCCACTCCAGCCGCAGCAACGACCCACGACCGCAGTAGCAGCAGCAACAGCAGCAGCAACAACAGCCGCTCCAGCAGCAGCAGCACGTCCGCCGCGGCACCAGTGCTCGACGACGCCCTTTCGCTCGTCTAGGTGAGGCCATGGGTTGCCGCCGGAGACCGCGTGCCCCGCGCCGGCGGGAAAGGCCGCTCGACAGCGCCCAGGGCAGCAGCCTTGCAGCAGGAACTCGTCGGCACCCGGCTGGCGCGGCCCCGCCGTCACAACGCGCGCGCCACCTCGGCGAGGCCTGCGACAAGCAGCGCAGAAGTGCGCCGAGCGGAGCCTCCCCCTCCTCGTGCCCGCCCGCACGAGGAGGTCCGCGCCGAGATCGTGGCCGAGCAGCAGGCTGCCGCGCCTCAGTGCGCCGTGGCGGGCGAGGATACATATCCACTCCTCGCCCAGCGGCGCGTCCAGTGCCGGCCGACGCTGTCCCGGGCCCGCGCAACACCGGCGCGCCCCCGCGGCGGCATCCGCGCAGTGCGGCGGCCGCGTCGTTCCCCGTTCCAGCCGCTGCGCCCCCTCGGAGCGGCGTCGCGCCCCGACGCCTCGGCAGCGCCGCTGGGCCCGCCGCGCAGCACAGCGCGTCTGCCGCCACCTCCAACCTCCGCCGCCAGCTCCGCCTCCGCGGACCCCCGAGCAGCGCTCCACCGAGCGCGCGCCGCCGCCCCTGCGCCGCCAGAGCAGGATTCAAGCCACCCGCGATCCTCGCCCGCAGCCCCGCGGGGAAACCGCGCAGCCCACGGGGGTGGCCCCGGCGGCATTCGGTTGTCGCACCGCAAAGGAGCAGCAATCTCAGCTTCTCAGGCAGCGACTCCCTTTCTCGGTCTGCTTCGCCCCCCGGGCCCATTGCCATGGCGGCGACGGTGACCCCCCACTTCGCCATCGCACTGGCACCGATCCATCTGACCTGTCCCAGCGTTGGTATGTCGTCCACACTGCTTCTTCTCCATCTTTTCCTCCTTTGCACCCGACTCCGCGCCCGCGCGACGGCATTACTCGCGCTGCCAGACCGCCCCAGGCGCCCCACCTACCCTCGCCGCCCCACAAGGTCTCAGCCGCGCGGCGCCCGCAACCAACCAGCAGCACGCACATCAATCAGCACGATCTCCAGCACCCAGCATCCGACTATCCACGTCCACCTCCACCTATCGACCTCCAACCTGCGCGTTCCAGCCTCCAGCACCCAGCATCCGACTTTCCACTTCCACTTCCACCTATCGACCTCCAGTTTCCACCTGTTGACCTCCAGCTTCCACCACCTCAGCGTTCCGATCTGCTAAATCCAGCATCTGACTTTCTACTTCCAGCTCCACCTATCGACATCCAGCTTCCGCCACCGCAGCGTTCCGACCCAGCACCCAGCATCCGACTTTCTACTTCCACCTCCACTTAGCGACGTCCAGCTTTCGCCCAACGACCCAAGCCTGACCGGACTCCGAGAGTCGCTCCAGCAGCAGCGGCGGCGGCAACAACAATTGCAGCAGCCCCTGGGGCTCTGGGAGATGTGCATGTCACCGCGGCCAGGCCTCCCACCCGACCAGAGCACCCCCGTCTGGGTCTGGTTCCCTGAACCTCCACCGCGCCACGGCGAGATGCAGTTGGACAAGGACGCCCAGGCCTGGGACCAGCAGCACAACGCCCACGACCATCACGACATTAAGACCAGCCATCCCGACAACGTCAACGGCAACATCGCCGTCACCGCGGCCAGCCTTCATACTTCCACCTCCAGACTGCGCCAGCAGCAACTCCACGGGACGAGCCAAGGGCGGTTGACTACAATTTAGCCCGCGTCGGGAGGGCACACAGTCGAAAGCACGATGCACATGCCGCCCGTGCCACAGGAGGCTGTGGCGCCAGCAGTGCCGGCGGAAATCGGGACACAGCCGCGCAGACAGCTCCAGCCACCTCAGCGCTCCGACCTCCAGCATCCAACATGCGCCTCTCCACTCTCACCTCCAGCTATCGACCTCCAGCTTCCACCACCTCAGCGCCCCAGACTCCTGCATCCGACATTCAACTCCCACCACCACCTCGCGGCCTCCAGCCACAGCGCTCCGACCTCCAGCACCCAGCATCCGACCTTCCACTTCCAGCTCCACCAGTCGACCGCCATCTTCCACCACCTCAGCGCTCCGACCTCCCGCGCCCAGCATCCAACCTTCCACTCCCGCCTCCACCTATCGACCTCCAGCTCCTGCCGTTTCAATGCTCCGACCTCCAGCGTCCAGCATCCAACTTTCAATGTCAGCCTCCGCCCATCGACCTCCAGCTTCCGCCACCGCAGCGCTCCGACCTCCAGGACCCAGTGTCCGACCTTCCACCTCCACCTCCGCCCATCGACCTCCAGCCTTCGCCCAACGACCCAAGCCTGACCGGACCCTGCGAGTCGCTCCAGCAGCTGCAGCAGCAACAGCAACAGCAACAACAACAGCAACAGCAACAGCAGCAGCAACAGCAACAGCAGCAGCAGCAACAGCAGCAGCAATTGCAGCAGCCCCCTGGGGCTCTGCATGGGAGCTTTGCCCGCTACCGCGGCCAGGCCTCCCGCCCGACCAGAGCGCCCCCGTCTGGGTCTGGCTCCCTCCGGGTCATCCGGGGACCACCCCCAGCAGTGCCCGCAAACTCAGGAGGGAAACAAAAAACACAGACACAATTAATCGTCGATCCCCAGGAAGATATGAGAAAATATGGGAAGTGGGGGGGAAGACAAAAACCCAGAAAATATAAGAAAATATAGGGAATAGTTTTGTTTGTGTGTATTTATTTGTGTGTCCCAGGGCCCCTTCACAAACCTCCATCGCGCTGCCCCGGCGCACGGGGCTCCATACCTCGAGCACTCCCCGACGGCGACGGCTCGCCCCACCCTCGGTGAGCCGGCGGCCCCGCCCTCGCGCCCGCAGTCCCGCCGCGGACTATAGGGGCACCATTTTTACTCGTTGCCTCCTCCTTCTCTTCTTCTTCGGCAGGCTAAGCCTCCTCCTCCTCCTCCTCCTCCTCCTCCTCGTCCTCCTTGAAGCGTTTTCACAGCGGTACTGTTTCTTGTCATATGCGGGTGTTGTTGGGGCGGGGGGTCTGGTGGGGCCCTGCCCTGACGCTTCTGGGAAGGGCGTCAATTGGAGAAACCTCAGGGCCTTAGGGAGAGGCTGAAATCATCCGCACCGTGGATACTTGCCCACGTCACCCACACTCTGTCCTAAAGTGGGCGAGTGACGCTATTGCAGTGAACAGGTTAGGCGGGCCACGTTTAGCGTCAATTCCGCCTGGCGTAGCAGGCGGGTGGACAAAGCAGGGCGAGTCGTGTGCAGACAATTTGGCGATGGCCGCGCTTAGCGAGCACAGTCGGTAAAAACAGCACGGCCGTGGCACGTCAGCCACACATACACACCCAGAGATTGTGTGAGACAGTTCGGCCCCTTCACTCCGTCTGTCTTCCCTCGTCCCTCGACGCTTCCAAAGCCGTCCACCTCCACTTGTATCTCGTTTTACTTTAAGGTCTTGTCTCCGAGGAGGCAGCTGCCACGGGCTCTAAGAAAAGGGTCCAGACTCTTGGAGTCAGGGCCCAACATGGCTGCACGTCCCGGTGCTCATTCATTCAGGGTTGGCCAGACTTCGGGGGCCAGACTCGTTCCTTTCCATTGGTTCCATGTCTAGCCTTTTGCAGCCATCCTGGGGGCAGGCGCAGTCAGAGGTCAGCAGTGCCAGCCGAGAGACGAGTGCAGAACCTGTTGCCCATCGGGCCAAGGAGAGAGCCCTCCCTGGACTTGGACCCGATCTCGAGCGGCTCCTTGTTCTCTCGTGCACGCACCCGGGCCTCCGCTCGCCGCCGCCCAGGTTCTGCAGAACGGCGTCAAGATGACGAACGAGCCTCCCTCTGGGCTGCGGGCGAATCTGCTGCGCTCCTACTCCCTGGTCACGGACATCGGATGTCGTCAGAACCCCCCGCCCCGCCAAATCGACCAGCGAATTGCCCTTGCTCGGCTCTCAGGATTGCGTTGTGGCCCCACGTTTTTATCGGGCCTGCGAACGCAAGGTCTGGTCTTGGGCCGTTTTCGCTGAGGGGTGTTTTCCAATGGGGGGGTTATTGCTACCGCCGAGGACAAGTTGTTCGAGGAGTCGGAGAAGCCAGAGGTTTTCAAGCCAATGCTCTTCGGTTTCTGTTTCTTCCACGCCGTCGTGCAGGACCGCAGGAAGTTCGGGCCCATCGGCTGGAACATTCCGTACGGCTTCACGCCAGAGGACTTGGCCGTGTGCCGCCAGCAGCTTATGCTCTTCATCAATCAGTACGAGGAAGTTCCTTACAAGGTCCTTAACTTCCTCGGCGCCAGCATCAACTACGGTGGGCGCGTCACAGACGACAAGGACAAGTTGCTTATATCCACCATCCTGCAGACCTTCATTTGCCCCGAGGCAGTCCAGCAGAAAGAGGAGTATAAGTACTCGACCAGCGGGTACTACTACGCCCCGCAGGCTAGGTCCGTCAAGCGCGTGCATCCAAGCCTACGCTTGTGCACGTCAACTTTAAACTTGGAACCACAATCGTCACGTTGCAGTCGGGATCGAATTCGAAAAACCTTGTTTCTTGAATTCGAACTCGCGCTCGAACGTTGATGCCCGGTGAGGCTGACACCGTGGAGCAGTTTGTGGAGTACATCCGTGGCTTGCCGCTGTTCCCGATGCCGGAGGCGTTCGGTCTGCACGACAATTGCAACATCACGTGTGCACAGGACGAGGCTCTGAAGTTGCTCGTCGGAATGACCAGCATGGTCTCTGCGGGGGGATCGGGTGAAGGGGGCAAGTCCGCGGACGACGTGATGGACGAGACGGCCGCTGGAATTCAGGAACGCATGCCTAACCCGTTCCCGTTGGACCTGTGCGAGGTGCGGTTCCCGACTAGATACGATGAGTCAATGAACACAGTGGTGAAGCAGGAGTGCCTGCGGTACAACAAGCTGCTCTGGGAGATGGACGCATCTTTGAAGGCTTTCCGCAAGGCTATCAAGGGATTGATCGTCATGACTTTCGATCTCGAGCAGGTGGGCAAATCGATGTTTGTGAACGAGGTCCCTGAGCTGTGGTCGAAGAAGGGTCCCCTGTCCTTGAAGCCGCTGAGCAGCTGGTACCTAGACATCATTGCACGCTGCGGCTTCTTCCAGATGTGGTACGATCTCGGCAAGACGCCTCCGTGCCATTGGATTAGCGGTATCTTCTTCCCGCAGGCTTTCTTCACGGGGGCTATGCAGAATTACGCTCGCAAGTATGGGGAAGAGATCGACCTTTTATCGTACAGCCAGAAAACTTTGGACGATATCGTGGAGCCGAAGCATGAGCTCAAGGAGGCTCCCGAGGACGGCGTCTACATATACGGCTTGTTCCTCGAGGGGTGCCGCTGGGACCGATCGTCCCACCAGCTGGAGGACTCTAAGCCCAAGGAGCTGTTCACCGAGATTCCCGCCCTGTGGTTCCTGCCGGTCGGAGTTTCTCCGCTCTGCTCGCCAATCCGATTACACCGCCCTTCCCCTCCCCAGCAGTCTTTGTGGGCTGATCATGGGCGTGTAGAGAATCTGGGGGGGCCCAGGAGGGGGAGGATGGAGGACAAGGTCGGGGCCCTCCCAGGTCAAGAACCGGGTCCCCAACCCGCTGGACTACCGCTGTCCGACGTACAAGGTGCTGTCTCGCAAGGGCGTGCTCCTCACGACGGGCCACAGTACGAACTTTGTGCTTTACTTGGAGCTGCCCACAGACCAGCCCGTGAGCAAGTGGATCAAAGCGGGTGTGGCAGCCTTCTTGGCCCTCAAACACTGAGCGGTCTCAGCTCTGTATGCGTGCACGCCCCGACATCTGGCGTTGCAAGTAACGGCGCGACAGAGTGAACGGAGTAGCCGAAGGGAAGTCTCGACCCAGCCCGTCTGCGGGTCTCCTCGGGCTGGATCGATCCGTGAGGACCACACGGCCCGAGGCGGGGGGGGGGGGGCAAACGTCTGGCGCGTTTCTTTATTTTTGTTTGTTGTTCTTATTATTGTTCTCCTTCGTCTTCTTCTTCTTATTATTATTATTATTATTATGATTATTCTTCTTATTATTCTTCTTCTTATTCTTCTTCTGCATGGCACCAAATGTCAGGGTATGTAGAGCCCAGGCGCGGAAGGCGCGCCAGGGTTCATCGTGAGGGAGTGGCGCCGCGCAGTGGAGACAGGAGGTGGCGCTGCCGCCCTTCGCGTTTGCCGGGGGCGGCGCGCGCGCCTCTCGGGTGGCGGGGACTGTGAGACTTGCAGGCGTCGCGTCAGCAGCGCTGAAAAGCATGCGGTCAGTGGGAGACGAGGAGGAAGACGAGGAGGGGGAGGGGGAGGAGGAGGAGGAGGAGGAGGAGGAGGAGGAGGAGGAGGGGGAGGAGGGGGAGGAGGAGGAGGAGGAGGGGGAGGAGGAGGAGGAGGAGGAGGAGGAGGAGGAGGAGGAGGAGGAGGAGCAGGAGAAGAAGATGGCGGAGGAGGAGGAGGAGGCATGTTTCTTCGAGTCGCCGGCGTCGTTCATCCAAGGTCGGGCAGGCAACGAGAAGGGGTGAGTGTGCAAGGGTATGTACCCAGACCTCAGAGGTTGTTGTTTACTCGAGTTCTCGACCGCTTCCCCATAAGCCCCAGAGGCCGAACCGGTTACCACGAGTGGCAAAGTTTATCCGATGGAGGTCTGGGCTGGAAGAGCAGTAGAGGAGTAGGATGAGGAGGAGAGGGAACTGAGGAGGTGGAAGACCAGGAGGAGGAGGAGGAGGAGGAGGAGGAGGTGGTGGACGAGGATAGTGAGGGCTCGGGTGAGTGGGAGGAGAGGAGAAGGGATCAGGGGCGGCAGAAGGAGAGGATTGGAGGAGGAGCATGTGGGGAGGAGGAGGCCAGTCAGCCAGGTCGGACCAGTCAGCGGGCCCCGCCGAGTCGCACCCTCCCTCCCACAATTGCCATATATGAAGAGAAAGTGGCGCAGCCTGTCGGATAATGGGGGATCGAGAGACAAGACGCAGGTACGTACACGCTGGTCGTTGGAAGTAGGTATTTTTGGATGTGCAGATCCCAGTCTACTTCAAGCGCCTTCCTACTTCAAGAATCGGCACGCTTTTGCTGTGTTTTGTTATTCTCTGGGGGGGCCTGGACCCAATCAACTTAATCCGCCTTCCTACTTCATGTTTTTACCTACTTCTTCCGACCGACGTGTACTTGGTGCCCTTGGGGCTGGAGCCAAGCTGCAGCCGGTGCCTGGTCTTGTTGTGCTGGCGGCGGTCCGCAGGCGGCCCTGCCCAAAGTAGCTTTGGCGCCGAGTGCGCCACCAGGCCAGGGTCAGGTCGGGCCTGTCCCTCTGCAGGAGGAAGATTCCCAAATAGTCAAAGATTCGTGCGTGGACGATGTTTTACTGCACGTGGCCATTTCCGAGTTTCATGTTTGGGGTATGTTCCGTCGTTCGCCCAAAGAGCGCCTGCAGAGGGACAGGCCCGACGTGAGGCTAGGGGCCGCGGGGTCGCGTCCCCGCTGGGCCGCGTGCCTGCCGGTCGTCCGCAGGGCGCCGCCTCAGGCGCTGCTGCGTCGCCGGGGCTCTCGCTGCCCCTGCCGTGCCGCGTCCCTGCCCTGCCGCAGTTGCCGGGGCGCCGCTCCGGAAGCGCGGGGCGCCGCGGGTCGACACGGACCTGCTGCTGAGAGGAGGAATCACCACCTGCCAAACCACCCAAACCCAACCCGAAGGCCTCAATCTGCCCTCCATTTTCCAGTGGGGGGGGGGTCGGGGAACATAGAAAAAACACGCATGGAACCCATGAGCCCCCCCCCCCGACCCGAAATTCGGGCCTTCGGGTTGGGTTGGGGTGGTCTGGTAGGTAACTCAAGGAAGGAGGTACCCACACCTCTGCCCTTGCCTCGTTTTCCCCCTGCTGGGTCTCCTGGGCGGCCCTCGTCGCCACCGCTGGGCTCGCCTCGGAAAACCCTGGTCAGAGCGCACCCCGTGAGAGGTCCGGGGAGCAGCGGCCGCGGTACCTTCTGGTCTCCCCGGCTGCGGCGCGGCCCGAGCCCTGCCGCTGCGCGGCAGGGCTCCGGACGCGGCGCGGAGGGATCGCTTCCCCGCCCGCTCGCCCTCGCCGTGCGGGGTCGTGCGCGAGAGGATGCTGCGCGAGAGGTCGGCGTCGGCCTGCGCGCGGCTGCCACCTCGGGGCCCCGCTGTCCCGAGGCAGGCCTGCCGGCACAGGAGTGCTGGGGAGGTGCTCCGCGGAGTCGTCTCCCCGCGGCTCCTCCTCGGGCGGGCTGGGTTATGCGAGTGCGGGCAACAGTTATATCCACATCCAGTGCGTCTTGGAGCTTTGGGCTCTCTTCCACAGAAACTGGAGGCGCACTGGATATCGATAAAAATCTTGCCCCAGAATGTTAGATTGTTTTTCATATCCAGTGTGCCTCGGCCTTGCGGCACCCCTTCCCAACAAGTGCACGACGCTCTGGATATGGATATAAGTGCCCGCAGCGAGGCCCCCTGATGTTGGGGGTCAGGCATCTGCGAGGGCGCCGGATGATGGGACTCAATGGTTGCACCGCTTGGTCTTGGGACTGGCACGCCCATGTATAGGGGAGACCCGTGTATGGCACTGCAGAAAGTCCTTGCGCGGCGATGTCCCGAGATCGCCCTTCGGCCTTCTTTGCTCGAGCGGTCAAATTCCCGATGGGCACGGAAGGCACGACGCATGCGCCGCGCCGAGACAGCAGAGCAGCACTTCAGAAAGTCCGCCATGCGGCGGGATCGCCCATCGGCCGGCCTTTTTTTGCTCGAACGGCCAAATTCCCGACGGGCACGGCGGACACGAAGCATGCGCCGCGCCGAGACAGCAGAGCAGCATTCCAGAAAGCCCTTGCGCGGCGATGCGGCGAGATCGCCCTTCGGCCTTTTTTGTTCGAACGGCCAAATTCCCGATGGACACGTCGAGCGCGACGCACGCGCCGCGCCGAGGCAGCGGAGCAGCACTTCAGAAAGTCCTTGCGCGGCGACGCGGCGGGATCGCCCCTCGGCCTTTTTTGCCCGAGCGGCTAAATCCCCGGCGGGCACGGCGAGCGCGACGCATGCGCCTCCCCCAGACAGCAGAGCAGCATTTCAGACAGTCCTTGCGCGGCGATGCGGCACGATCGCCCTTACGTTTTTTGTTTGCTCGAGCGGCCAAATTTCCGATGGTCGCGGCGAGCACGACGCATGCGCCGCGCCGAGACAGCAGAGCAGTATTTCAGAAAGTCCTTGCGCGGCGATGCGGCCCTTGCGCGGCGATGCGGCGAGATCGCCCTTCGGCCTTTTTTGCTCGAGCGGCCAAATTCCCGACGGGCGCGGCGAGCGCGGCGCATGCGCCGCGCCGAGACAGCAGAGCAGCACTTCAGAAAGTCCTTGCGCGGCGATGCGGCGAGATCGCCCTTCGGCCTTTTTTGCTCGAGCGGCCAAATTCCCGACGGGCGCGGCGAGCGCGGCGCATGCGCCGCGCCGAGACAGCAGAGCAGCACTTCAGAAAGTCCTTGCGCGGCGATGCGGCGAGATCGCCCTTCGGCCTTTTTTGCTCGAGCGGCCAAATTCCCGACGGGCGCGGCGAGCGCGGCGCATGCGCCGCGCCGAGGCAGCGGAGCAGCACTTCAGGAAGGCCGCCGGATTTCCGACGGTCGCGGCGGGCGCGGCGCATGCGCCGCGCCGAGACAGCAGAGCAGCACTCCAGAAAGTCCTTGCGCGGCGATTCGGCGAGATCGCCCGTCGGCCCTTTTTTTTTCGCTCGAGCAGCCAAATTCCCGACGGGCGTGGCGGGAGCGACGCGTGCGCCGCGCCGAGACAGCAGCGCCGCTTGCACGCGCAGGCTGCGCGCACAAGCGCCTGCGCGAGGACAGCAGCGCCAGGCAGCAGCCCCTGCGCGAGGGCAGCCGCTCGCCCGCCCTCCCGCGGCTCCGCTGCCGCTGCCGCGCTCCTGCGCTGCGGCCCCCCGCGAGAGGGGCGCCGCGCCCACACGCGGAAGCAGCGCGTCCGGGCGACATGTGCGCGGAGATCTTGGGCGAGGGGGCGGCCAGGCGCCCGCTCGCTCCGGAGCCTGCCCCCCGACGGCCCCGCGACTGAAGCAGGTGTGTTGCGCCGAGGCGGAGCGGGTGGAGGAGGGGGTTTGGAGAAGGGAGAGGACGTGGACGAGGAGCGAGGCAAAAAAGGGGAGGGGAGGGTGAGGTGGAGGAGGACGAGGAGGAGGACGAGGAGGAGGATGAGGAGGAGGAGGAGGAGGAGGACGAGGAGGAGGAGGAGTAGGGGCATGATCAAGTAAGCCAGCTCGAGCGAGTCAAGCATGGCATGCCCATTCCCACCCGCCCTCCCACAACAGAACAAACAGTGCTGACGCATCCGGGGGCCAAAATCAGATCGGCAAGGTGGTTTGGCACAGCTGATGCAGCCGCGATGGCGTTTACCGATGGGAAATTCCTGGCGCGTCTCAAAAGCTGCGCTGGCATTTTAGCACGAGCCGAGGACGCCCCAGGAGGCCCCAGGAAATTTCAGGAGGCCCCAGGAAGCCTCAGGAGGCCCCAGAAGATTGCAGGAAACCCCAGCGAACCCCAGGCGGCCTTAGGATGTCCCCTGAGGCTTAAGGAAGCTCTAGGAGGTGCCAGGAAGCCCTGGGGAATCCTAGGAGGCATCCGGAGGCCCCAGGAGGATCCACGAGACCTTTGGGAGGCCCCGGGAAACCCGACGACTTGGCGAGCTGGAGGCCCCAGGAAGCCTCAGGAGGTCCCAGGAGAATCCACGAGGCCCTGGGCTGACCCCAGGAGGCACTATCATGCCGCAGGATGTTCCAGGAGGCCCTGGGAGGCCCCGGGCGCCAAACGAATTGGAGAGCGAAACATGTGCGCTGCGCCTGTGCGGGAGCGCAACCTTCAGAAAACATGCGCGCTGCGCAAAGGCGAGAGCGACACTTCGTCCTGTGACGAACTGGCGAGCTGGAGGCTTCAGGAAGCCTCAGGAGGCCCCAACAAAACCCACGAGGCCCTGGGAGTCCCTGGGCGCCCAACGAATTGGCGAGCGAACGTGTGCGCTGCGCCTGTGCGGGAGCGCAACTTTCAGAAAACATGCGCGCGCCGCCAAGGCGAGAGCGACATTTGGTCCTGTCGCGCGAGACTGCGCCGCGCCCCATCCTTGCCACGCGTTTCGCAACGCCGACGACAAGAAAATCCACGTTGAGAAGAGACAGGTCGACATTGCATTTTTGGGGGACTGGTCGGATGGCCCGTCCCGCTTGGGGTTGCCCCAGACGTCCGCGCGAGGTGTGCGCCGCGTCCCGCTCTTGCCACGCATTTCGCACCGTCGACGACAAGATAGGCCAAGCTGAGAGCAACAACGACTCTGTATTGATTTGTTTCAGTTCGGGTGGGAGGGCTGAGATTGACGGCCGCGCGCAATGTACGCCGCGTCCCACTCTTGTTATTCATTTCGCATCGTCGACGACAAGACAGGCCATGCTGAGAGAAACAGCAACGACTCTGTATTGTTTTTTTTTGAATTCGGATGGGAGGGCCCCGATTGACGGCCGCGCGCGATGTGCGCCGCGTCCTAGCTACGCATTCCGCATCGTCGACGACAAGAAAAGCCACGTTGAGAGAAACAGCGGCGACTTTGTATTGACTGTTTACAGTTAGGATGGGAGGGCCCGGATGGAACCGCGATCGGCTGGCCACAGGGGGGAGTACGAATATATTCCACTAAGGAATAAGGATAGGGAGGAGGAGGAGGAGGAGGAGGAGGAGGAGGAGGAGGAGGAAGAGTTGAGGAAGAGTTTAGGAGGAGGGGGGTGGTAGGGAGGAGGAGTAGGAGGAGGAGGAGTTGAGGAGAGGAGAAGGAGAAGGAGGAGGAGAGGAGGAGGAGGAGGAGGAGGAAGAGGCAGAGGAGAGGAGGAGGAGGAACAGGGAGGAGGAGGAGGAGGAGGAGAGGAGGAGGAGGAGGAGGAGGTGCAGGAGGAGGGGGAGGAGGAGGAGGAGGAGGAGGAGGAGGAGGAGGAGGAGGAGGAGGAGGAGGAGGAGGTGCAGGAGGAGGAGGTGCAGGAGGAGGAAGAGGGCATTTTTCTCCTGCCTTTACCCCTCCGCGGCCATTTCGGCTCAAGCGCGCTGTCGGGGGAGCTGGGGCACCTTGGTGACGGGGCCACGGGTGAGCGCTGCCTGGGGCGGCCGCTTCCCGCAGCGGCTGAGCCCAGGTCGCCCTCCTGACGATCGGCGCCGAGGGCCTCGGCGTGCATGAGAACGAGTGCCTTGTGACATGCGCGCCTGCGAGTCCATCGGCGCTGGGGGTCCCGACGCCACCATGCACGAGTACCTCCTGACGATCGGCGCCGGGGGCCTCAGCGTGCACAGGCTCGCGCGCGAGGAGCTGCGGAGCGTCGTCGGCGCGCAGCGCGTGGAGGACAGCGGCGTGGGCGGCCAGGCGAGGCGTATCTTCTTCTGGGCGCTGCCGCAGCCGTCGCAGTTTTGCGAGCTGAAGGAGCTCACAGAAGGGCGCTCTAGAAAGGGGCCTCGCCTCCGAGGAACGTGTGGGGTTCGCCGCTCCTTCTGCGCGGAAGGCGGCGGACGCAAGCAGAACGGGGGCAGGACCGCTGGCGGAAGCAAGAGGGGCCACCAAGAGATGCCAGTCTGTGCGGGGGCGATCCGGGGGTTCTGGAGCGGGCCGCCTCAAGAGCATTGGGTCCTGCAGGACAGGGCTTCTGCCCCTCCCCAGTCGCTGGGACCGTCACAGAAGGCCTGGCCTCACGGGCCCCTATGAGGGCGGAAGAGGAGCGAGGGGGGGGGACTGTCCGCCACAGCGGAACCCCTCCACGAGGGCTTCAGGAGGCGTGGGGAGGTGGCCGCCAGTGCGGCGCCCCCCCAGAGAGGCAGAGGAGGAGGAGGAGGAGGAGGAGGAGGAGGAGGAGGAGAAGGAGGAGGAGACCCTGACGAGGCCTGCCTGCACGGGCGGCCGCGCCTGCGCGAGCGAGTCTTGTGATTCTCGACTCCCCCGCCATGCTCGGAGGGCGAGGGCGATGGCCCCACGGGCCTGGGCCCTGCTCTCCTCCGGTCTACCCCTCTCGCGCCCGAGGTGCCCGAGAAGGTGTACGCCGTGGTCCTGCGCGTGCCCACCCGCGACCTGGGGCTGCCGGAGGGGGAGGCCGAGGCCGAGGCCGCGCTGGCCGCCGCCGTCGTCTCCAGCGGCGGCTGGGCGCCCGCGCTGGAGATCGTGGGCAGCGTGGCGGGAGGATCGGCTCAGGGGGGGGGGCGCGCCGACCCCCGACGGCTCACCGATTGCCGACAGGGGCCGGAGTGCCCCATGCGCCCATGGCGGTGCGCAGTCGCCATCGGGGGCGCATCGCCGATCTGTCGGTGATGTATCGCGGGTCGCCGATCTGTCGGTGACGTATCGCCGGTTCAGGCTCCATGTTTCTCCCCCCTGAGCTGGTCGCCCCCGAACGTTGCCCCTCAGAAGGGAGGCTGGGGGAGAGATGGGGGGCAAGGCAGGTGCGCTCGCGCCATCTCCGACGTCCTAAGTACACTCCCACCCATGCCTCACCGTTACGCTCATCTTTCTTTGTCCTGCCGACGAGTGTATTGGCGGACATGGACATCCCCAAAATAGCCCTCCCGTGTCACTGTTAGGAGAAACTAGCGAGGGGGGCTGTGCTCATCACCGCCACCCTTATCATATTATGGGGAGGAGGAGGAGCAGGAGGAGGAGAAGGAGGAGGAGGAGGAGGAGGAGGAGGAGGCGGAGGCGTAGGCGGAGGCGGAGGCGGAGGCGGAGGAGGAGGGGGAGGAGGCCGAGGAGGAGGCGGCGGAGGCGGAGGCGGAGGCGGGGGCGGAGGCGGAGGCGGAGGCGGAGGCGGAGGCGGAGGCGGAGCGGAGGCGGAGGCGGAGGCGGAGGCGGAGGCGGAGGCGGAGGCGGAGGAGGAGGAGGAAGAGGAGGAGGGAGGAGGAGGGAGGAAGAGGGAGGAGGAGGGAGGAGGAGGGAGGAGGAGGGAGGAGGAGGGAGGAGGAGGGAGGAGGAGGCGTAGAAGGAGGAGGAGGAGGCGGAGGAGGAGGCGGAGGAGCCTACCGCTGCCCCCGAGGAGAGCTGGAGGGCCTTCGCTGGCGCGGGCGGCGGCGAGGCGGCAGGCGCGGGCGTGGCGCGAGGGCCCCGCAGCTTCCGCGTCTCGGGCTACCGCGCCGGGCGGCTCGCGGCGCAGCTCTCTTCCAACGGCATATCCGAGGCAGTCGGCGAGGCCCTCGCGGAGGCGCGAGGCTGGCAGGCGAGCGGCGACGCGAAACGGGGCCTCTGCGGCTCGTCGTCGTCGTCGTCGTCGTCGTCGTCGTCGTCGTCGTCGTTGTTGTCGTCATCGTCGTCGGTGTCGTCGTCGTCGTCGTCGTCGTCGTCGTCGTCGTCGTCGTCGTCGTCGTCGGTGTCGTCGTCGTCGTCGTCGTCGTCGTCGTCGTCGTCGTCGTCGTCGTCGTCATCGTCGTCGGTGTCGTCGTCGTCGTCGTCGTCGTCGTCGTCGTCGTCGTCGTCGTCGTCGTCGTCGTCGTCGTCGTCGTCGTCGTCGTCGTCTCGCGGGATGACTGCTTGAGGGGAACGAGCAATGACATAAGCATAATTCGGAGGTGCGCGCGGATTCCTCGGACCGGCGCTGCAGCCCCTGGCGGCGCCTTTGGCGCCGCCCCTGGCGCGCTCCGCGCACCAGGGAGGGGTGTCCAGCTCCGATCCGAGGAATCCGCACGGACCTCCGAGTTGTTATGTTTAATCATGTCATTGTTTGTTCGCCTATGCTAGGGCACTGTCGCGAGAGCTGCCCGCATGTTCTTCGCCTATGTTGGGCACCCTCTTCTGTCACTGTTTGTTCGCCTATGTTGGGCACCCTCTTCTCCACGCGCTGCGCCGCGTCAGCGGCCGCGTGAGCCACCGCGCTGGGTCGCCACGTCCTCTTGGGCCCGTCGCTCAGGTGGACCTGAAGGGCTTCGAGCTCGAGGCGGTGATGGACATCTCTAAGACCGAAGCCAAAACACAGAGACACAAACGCTCCGAGACTCTCCGAGATGCAAGGATCGAGGAACCCAAGTCATCTGGCGCCTCGGACGGATCGAGGCTGCCGATGTGTTGTCGAGTTTGATATGTAGCACGGCTCTGGGCCTCGGGGCCGTCAAACATGACTCTGAATTTTTTCCCTCCCCCCCCAAAAAAAGTTGAGAGGTCCAGCCCACACATCGATAAAACACCAGTCGGACGTCCGCGCGGACGCTCCGAGACTCGGCGCCGCACGCCTGCTATCCCTGCCGCCCGGGGCTGCGATGCCGGCGCCGCCCTTCGGAGCTCTCCGCGCGCTCGGGGAAGGAGGCCTTATTCATGGCTTTTTGAAATCAAGAGAAAAAAATGTCTGAATGGAAGAACCAGTTTTGTTGAGTTCAAACAGCCAGTTTTGTTGACTTCCAAAAACCAGCAATCCCCGAGGTGAGGGGGGGAGGGCCAGGGCCGACTCGAGAAATCCGCGCGGCCCTCTGACAGCGCATGACAGTTGCATGCAGAGCGCACCACCACCACATCCATGCCTCCGTGCCCGGCGATCTTGGGCCCCAGGACGGTGAGCACCCTCCTGACCTCGGCCGCGAGGGCAGGTGCACGATGCCAGGGCCCAGAGGAGGGGGGGGGAGGGGGAGGAGGGGGAGGAGGGTGCACGGGCGCCATCCGCGCACACTGCTCTGCGGGGCCGCCGATCTGCGTGCCCCCCTTGCCAGCGCGGCGGGCCCGCCGCGCGGCCGCGCGGCAGCACCGCGGCGGGCCTGCCGCGCTCGCAAGGAGGAGGAGGAGGCGGAGGAGGAGGAGGGGGAGGAGGAGGAGGAGGAGGAGGGGAGGAGGAGGAGGAGGAGAGGAGGCGGAGGAGGGAGGAGGAGGAGGAGGAGGGGGGGCGAGGAGGACGGGCGAGGAGGAGGAGGAGGAGGAGGAGGGAGGAGGAGGAGGAGGAGGAGGAGGAGGAGGAGGAGGAGGAGGAGGAGGAGGAGGAGGAGGAGGAGGAGGAGGAGGGAGGAGGAGGAGGAGGAGGAGGAGGAGGAGGAGGAGGAGGAGGAGGAGGAGGAGGAGGAGGATGAGGAGGAGGAGGAGGAGGAGGAGGAGGAGGAGGAGGAGGAGGAGGAGGAGGAGGAGGAGGAGGAGGAGGAGGAGGAGGGAGGAAGGAGGAAGGGGAGAGAAGGGGGGGAGGAGGAGAGGAGGAGGAGGAGGCGGCGGAGGAGGAGGAGGAGAGGAGGAGGAGGAGGAGGAGGGGAGGAGGAGGGGGAGGGGAGGAGGAGGAGGAGGGAGGAGGGAGGAGGAGCAGGAGCAGGAGGAGGAGGAGGAGGAGGAGGAGGAGGAGGAGGAGGAGGAGGAGGAGGAGGAGGAGGAGGAGGAGAGAGGAGGAGGAGGAGGGGAGGAGGAGAGAGGAGGAGGAGAGGAGGAGGAGGAGGAGGAGGGGGGGCGAGGAGGAGGGGCGAGGAGGAGGAGGAGGAAGGGGAGGAGGAGGAGGAGGAGGAGGAGGAGGAGGAGGAGGAGGAGGAGAAGCGAGGAGAAGCGAGGAGGAGGGGGAGGAGGAGAGCCGCCTCCGCCGCAGCGCGGCGGCGACGGGGCGCCGCCGCGCTGCGGCGGCGCCGCGCCCTCACGGGCCGCAGCACGCGCGGCGGAGTGGCCTCGCTCGGCGGCCCCCGGGGCGCGTCTCTGGAGCCCCCTGGCGATGACGTGGGTTACGCGCGGGTGGGGGGGGGGCGGGGGGAAGGTCGAGGCAACGTGTCGGGCGGGTGGTAATGGGGGGGTGGCCCAACTGAGGGGCGAATAATAATAATTTCCATAATACTAATAATAAGAATAATAATAATAATGGTTATAATAGTTATAATAGTATTATTATTAATGATAATCATACTTATAGTAGTAATTTTATTATTACTATTAATAATAATACTAATAATAATAATCATAATGATAATAATAATAATATCAATAATAATAATACTAGTATTAATAATCATAATAATAATAACAATAACAATAATAATAACAACAAACAGAAGACCCTTCTAAACCTTCAGGGCCCGTTTTAGGCACCAACCTGCTGAGGGGGGGAGCACCCACTCTCACACGGATCACCGAGAGGTGCCAGATTGCCCCATCCGCCCAGGAGCGCGCAGAGTCGGCATCGGGTGTCTATCGCCGATCTGTCGGATATGCATCGCCGATTCAAGCTCGGTATTACACCCATGAGCTGGTCGCCTCCTGGCGTTGCTACTCAGGATGGAGGTGCGGGGAGAGAGGGGGCAAGACAGGTGCGCTTGCGCAGCATCCGGCTTCCTTGCCATTACGCTTATACGACTCTGCCTGCTGGCTGGTGTCGTAGCGGTCCTGGCGCCCTCCTAATAGCCCTTTCTGTGTCATTGCTGCGAGAAGTCGGCACGGGGAGTTGTGCTCACCACCACCATCCTCCGATGAGGAAGAGGAGGAGGACGAGGAGGAGCAGGGGGAGGAGGCGGAGGAGAAGTAGTAGGAGGTGGAGGATGAGCAGGAGGATGGGCGTGGGGAAGAGGAGGATGAAGCAGAAGGCGGCGGATGAGGAGCATGAGCAGCAGCTGCAGAAGCTGTAGCAGGAGCAGGAGGAGCCGGAGGAGGGAGGGAGGCGCAGCGGAAGGCGGGGGCGGGGAGAGGACGGGGGCGACAACGACGAGGGAGCACTCGGATCCAGAAAAGCGTGGCCCGCGCCGGGGCGCGAGCGCTACTCCTTGAACGACGGAGGGCAGAGTGATGATCCTGAATTGAGGCCAGCGCTGTCGCGAGAGCACCAGTTGGCATTTGCTGACAAACCTTCGGGTTTGCCGGCGTGGACCCCAGACAGTGAGTCATCGCACTTTCGAAGTGTAGGCGAGCCGTGTGGCGCGGTGGCAACGAAGAGCCCGTACGTACAATCACTGTTTGGGGAGCAAGGTTCGACATCCGACGCGCTGAAAGATAGCCTGCGACATGCGCTGAAAGATAGCCTCGCACAGGATTGCGAGCACGTAGTACTGGTAGAAAAGCGGGCGGGCGGCGGAAGAAGGGGGCTCAGGGGGCCGGTGACGGCACGATGTGCGCCAGCGCCCTCTCGGAAGCAGGTGCTCGACGGCGCCGGCGCGAATCGTGACGTCACCGGGGGGACGGGGCCAGGGTGGGCGCCCCCTTTTGCAGCGGGCGCCGTCTTGAATCGTCAGTCAGCCACGCGCAGAGGGGGGTGAGGGGATGGGGGAGGGCTTCTTAGAAGCACCCCTGCTTCTTGGAAGGCGCGGGCCTTATCCATAGATGTAAGGCCGGCGCCTTCTAAGAAGCAGCCTCCTTCTAAGAAGCCCTCCCCCCTCCACCCCACCCCCTTGTGCGCGCCGCCAAGTCAGTGCACGTCAGCGAGGTGGTGGTGCACATCAACGACGACATGCTGCTCGTGACGGTCCCGCTCCTGGAGCGCCGCGCCGCCCCGCAGGCCAACTTCGCCCTGCCCGGCCTGGCGCAGCCCGTGGCGTGGGCGGTGGCCAGGAGCGCCAACATCGCCCCGGGCGAGCTGGTCGTCGATCCGATGTGCGGCTCCTTCGCGGATCCGAACCGTTCTTCGCAACGCTTGACGCTCCGCGTGCCCCCCCCAGTTTCCGCCCGGCGGCTCCCCCCCCAGTCGACGGCGCCCTCCTTCTGAGCGGCTGCGAGGCCCGCCTCCTGTTTGTTCCTCCCTCCGCTGTCCTCTCTTTTCCTCCCTCCCCCGTCCTGGTGCGCAATTCGCTCGTAGCCCGCTTGCTGCGACCTTTGGACGGCGTCCGGCGTCTCCCGGTGCGCTTGCGATCGAAAAAGTGCCCCCACCAGTCCAGCCAAAAACAATCACCAGGCGAGTTGCCCTGATCAGAGATGCGTAGTGGCATGCGGTCAGACTCTGGGAGCCTCTTGGAGGCTTCTTGGGGTCACCATGGGGCTATATTGGGACTCTGTTGGAGCCCTCCGAGGTGCGCCTCACCGACAGATCCGAACAGTTTGAGCAATTTGGGTCGGCATTTGGGGGCCGTTTTCGGACCCGGGCTTTTCCAAACGCCAGGCCCGGGCGAAAGTTGGCCACGATGGGTCCCAGGGGGTCCTGGAGGGGTCTGGGGGGTGCCCCGGGATGAACTGTTGCAAAACATACGAGTACCACCACAGCTGGCGCGAGGGTTAAGGGTTAAGACTAATCGCAGCTTTGTAGAGATACCCCCATGTGTTTCGCCGTTGGGTTCTCCACCTCGGAATGCTCTCCGTTTGGATGTCTCCATTTGGCCTTGGCCTTGGACTCCCAGCGAAGGGACCCATGTTCTTGATCCACGCTCTTGTGACCTTGTTTCGGCTGTACCGCTTCCTGTTTTCTGAGGGGGGGGGCCCGCCGCCGCGGCTGGATTCGCGTTGGAGCCTTGGTCAGGCAGCACAAAGGGAGAGGTCCAATGATTGTCTTGACCAGGATTCCGACGCGATCCCCCCCTTTTCCCCCCTTGAGATTGAATTGCGCTCCTTAGTCAGACGCGGTGTTCCCTTTGCAGCAGGAGGAGGAGAAGGAGGACGAGGAGGAGGAGGAGGAGGAGGAGGAGAAGGAAGAGGAGGAGGAGGAGGAGGAGGAGTTGTTTTTTTTTTTTTGCAAAGTCGGGACATTCCCGGGCTTTCTGCGTGGAAGTGTTATTTGGAGAGCTTCGCCCTCTGCACCGACTGCTTGCGTGCTTACGCTTGTTCGCTTGCTTAGTCTGCTTGTCGGTTGGCTGCCTGGCATCCAGGCTGGTTGGCCCGCTGCCTAAGAAGATCCTTTCTAGGCCTCTCATATGGGGTCCGAGTAGATGAGGTCGAAGGATCGCGCCGCATCGCCGATGCACCGGCGATGCGGGTCGATGAGGAGCCCGAGTTTCTCCACGCCGACGTCGCCGCTGCATCACCGAGGTTGCCAGTGCATCGCCGTTGCATCGCCGATACACCGCTTATGCATCGGCCATGCAGCGCGATCCTCCGACCACATCCACTCCGGTTCCATCTAGGAGGCCTCTACCAAGGAGATCGCTGGTAGTTGGCATTGGCTGGTTGGTTGCGTGTATCCGTGGCAGCTGATGGGGAGCGCTGGCGACCTCGGGAGCGCACTTCTGGTGTGACCTGCCGGGGTTCGCAGCCTCGGGAGCGCGCCCCCCGCCCCTTGCTATTCTCGAGGCGTCGTGGCTTCGGGTCCGATGCCGACTTTTCAGGAAGCGGCGGGGGAGCCGACAGAGCACCCCCCGAACGCGCATCCCAATGCAGAGAGTCGTGTGCAGTTCCGTTGCTCTGGACAGGGCGGCTTTGGGCAGACCCCGCGGGGTGGGTTCGTGGCCTCGGGAGCGCGACGTCTCAAAGTGCTTGCATGGGGTACTGAGGGGTTGTGGCCTCGGGCGCGCGAATCTGCCGGGAGGGAGCGCGAGCGCGCTGTGACGTATGAGGGGGTTTGCTCCGTCGACCCCACTCGGCACCGGGCCCGCGGCCGCCCCAGCCCTGGACCTGTTGTTGATCTGTCGAGGGTTCTGACCGCACGTCCATCTCGCTGTGTCGACCACAACTGGTTTGGCATCCACGGTCTTCTCTTGAGGGCCCCAAGGCGAAGCATCCGAGTGCAAGCGCAGCGCGTGATAAGGTCACGCGTCTGCTGGCAGTCCGTAAGGGCACCCAGAGGCGTCCAGAGGCCGACACGGCAGCGCGAAGTCGAATGATCCTCCAACTTTGAACGGGGGAAGTCTGGCTCCCCTCTCCAAGTCTCCGGCGCCGTGATTGCTTCAATACCCGGGCCTTGGATCTCTCGGCTCTTTTCTTTGGAAGACGCTGGGTGAGGGAGGCGCATGGTCTGGGGGGCCACCACGCTTTTGAAATGCTTCGCCATTCCATTTCAACCTTGCGGCTGGTCACCTTCACAATGTCTCACCCACTAATGTCACCCAAGCCCGTCTGCTTCGAACTTCTATTCGGACATCTGTCCCTTTCGGAGATACGCTCGGTGGTTCCATTTTTTTCGAACTCTTACACTCAGTCACCACAAAGTGTCAGGGGACCAGAAAAGGATTCCTATTCTAAAGCCGCCACAGGGGAGAGTCCGTTGTAAGGCGTCCACAAGCGGACTTCTTTTTAAGGCGGGCACGAAATTGAATTCTTTTCCAATGACGCCAGACAAATCCTCGCATAATGCGCCACTGAGGGGTCCTTTTGTAAGGTCGCCACAAAGAGAACCCTCTTATAAGGCCGCCGCAAACAAAAAAACAAGGGAATCTGTTGCGGTGCGGCCAAGCTATGTCGACAGGCAGCCACGGAAAACAAGGAAAACATTGGAAAGCAAGGGACGTAAGGACATCACATCGAAGCACAAGGAGCACTTGAACAAGCCTTAGTGTTCATTGTGTTTCCACAGGGTTTCATCGCATTGCAGTTCGTTGTTACGTAATCGTAGGTCTCCCACGGTTTGGATTGTCGATCTTGCTTTTCCATGCTATTGTTGTCTGTCTCTGTCTCTCTCCCTCTCTCTCTATAAATACGTATTATATCTTTCGCGCTCAGTGTGTTTTCATAGCTTGTACTGCTTTTCATTGTTCCCGTTTTCTGCACAGGGATGGCAGACACTTGGCCAGGCACGACAAACACAAGTTTCTTTGTGCAAGGCCGCCACAGAACTCATCTTTTTTTTCGTAGGGTTCCCACCGGAAGAACTACGTTGCGAGGCCGCCACACACGGAATTATTTGTTTTGGGTTGCCACACAAGAAATATTTCTGGAACGACATCACAAACGGATTCTTTTGCAAGGCTGCCACACAAGGAATACCTTTGCAAGGCAGCCAGGCGATTCTCGACATTCAGAAACAAGGAACACACAGCGAAACACACGGAGCAGCGGAAAACGCAGTGTGTTTTAGTCTGTACCTTCTGGTGTGCATTGTTTGTTGTATGTGTCTTCAGTTTTCATGTTTTCGAATTTGTTGTTGCTTGCGTGTTCCTATGTTTGCTCAGGTTTTCATTGTTTTCACTGCGTCATCACAGTTGTTATGTAGTGCGTGTTGCTTTGTGGGATATCCACAACTGTTGCACAGTTCTCCTTGTTGTTCGTTGTGTTCTTATTGGTTGTTTGGTTTTCTTTTTCTCCCAGAAGACATAGGGAACTTTGCCAGGGCATTACTTAAGGATGTTTTCAGTAAGGCCGCCACATATGGGATTTTGTTCTAAGGCCTCCACCAAACGAATTCTGTTACAAGGGCACCACGCAAGGAATTATTTCGCACGGCCGCCAGGAGAATAACCATCTCGAAAGCCCGCCACGAAAGGATGCTTCCGAAGGCCGCCACACAATGCATATTTCTGGAAGGGCGCCGCACAAGGAATCCCTTTGCAGGGTAGCTCAGCTATTTTCGGCAGTCAGCTGCGGAAAACAATAAAATCGATGAATTCACAACGAAGGGCAATGCTACACATACATAGTGTTGTGTTTTCGCAGGTGTCCTTGGTGTTCATTGTTGTTTGGTGTCCTGTTCAGGTTCTCATTGCCCTTGTTTGTTTCTTATTGTGGTTTCATATTTGTTATGTGGTTTCGATTGTCTTTATTAAGTTCCCACCGTAGTTTTATGCTGTCCTTGCTTTTCGTTGTGTATTCCCTTGTCTGTCTTTTTGGTCTGTGCTGTCCTTGTCTGCTGGAGGGGTGACTGAACCTCGCCAGGACACCAGTAAAGGTTTTGTCTCGCACGACCGCCGCAAACGGAGTCTTGCCCCAAGGCATCCGCAAAAGAGCCTCTTTCGCAATGCCGCCACGAAGGGAACTCTTTTGTAATGCCGGCACAAAAAAAGGAGTCCTTGTGCAAATCCATCACAAACGGGCGTGGCTTCCGAGGGCTTCCTATACCACGGTCTGTGTGTGCGCCCGCCACAGCCCATGTGTGCGCGGCAGCACGTGTGTGCAACGCAACGTCAACAGTGCCTGTGTGCCCCACACATCTGGCATGCGCCACCATGCCTGCGTGCCTCACAGTGCACGTGTTGATCACAGCACTTGTGCATTCAATTCGCAGCGCCATGCGGGGCTTGCACTCGGCTGTGCCGCTCGCTCTGCAATGCCAATGTGGTTTCGCGCCAGTTCCAATGGTATTCTGTTTGCGGCCACGAGTGATGTCGCCTGCGATGGTATGCACCGCGTGTTCTGCATCGAAAGCCGATGTACATTGAGCGACGTACTACTTGATTACCAATTGCATTGCGCGGTGCCCGATGTTTTCGCAATGAGGCATACGAGCACGTTGATAATGAGGGTGCGGACGGGAAAGTTGAGGTGATAATAGAGACGATGGGGAGGATGACAATCTAGAGAGTGAAGGATAACGATCTGGATGAAGGTGTGGAATAAAAGTGGTCCCCGCCTGACAGCATGGTCAACAAGAGGTATATACGACAGAACGCCGGTCCGTCGTCGTCCCGCTTTGAATGGGGAGGGTGGAGGGCGGAGGGCTGGTCAACTGCTGTGCAATGCTGCAGGTCTCGATGGTGTATCCAGGCACTGCGGCGCACAGAATTTGAGTGCCCCACGATGCGCGCGTGCGCCGCGGTGCTTCTGTTCACTCCCATGTCCTTGTGGACCAGGGTGCCTGTTTGCACCACAATGCCCGTACGCACACATGCGCAGTGGCCCGCGTGTCGCGCAATGCTTCTGTGAACCGCAGCCCGCCAGAATTCGTAATGGCACCACGTTGCCTTCGTCCCTGCAAGTGTGTTTGGGTAATCAAGGGCTGACCTGACGGCTGGCCGTGCGACACAATGCTTGCGTGCACCACCAGGATTGCTCGCAGCACAATTCATGTGCTCACCACGGTGCACTGGCGCAGCGCAATTTTTGTGCGCTCCGCGATGCCAAGAGCGCGCGCGTGCGCCGTGATGGTTGCATGCGCCACCATGCACGCGTGCGCCATAATGCTTGTTTGCGCGACTACGCCTTCGGGCAATGCAGTGAACCGCGTGCACGTTGCATCGAGCACCGCTGCTCATTCGTCAGCAGGGTACTTCTGCACCGCGTTCGTAAACGCAGCTTGAGAACGGACAGGTTTGTCAATCTTGCCGTGCACGCACACACGTAACGTTGCGCATTGTGCCCCAGGTGGTTCCGCGCAAACGCGCGTTGCGGCGTTCGCAAACATTCTGGTGCACGCGCGCGTTGTTGGCACTGTAGTTCACACGCGCTGCGGTGAGCACAGGCGTTATGACGCACATGCGGGCAGCGCGGTGCCGACAAGCGCTGCGGTGCACGCAAGCATTGTCGTGTTCGCGCAGGCACTGCGGGAGTTTAGGTGTGTGCGTGTGTGTTGGTGTGTGTGTGTGTGTTTGTATTCGCGTGTGGGGGAATCGTTGGCGGTGTATCACGCGGTGGTGGGAGCTACAGTTGTTGCTGCAGCAAGGGCTGTCGCAGGCGCTAAAGCAGTAGGGCTTGCGTTGGAATGTAGTGAACGGGGGTATTGTATGGGTTCGAGCAAGGGCTGAAATTAATGATGTAGTGGGACTGTAATACGCGCTGTAGTAGGCAATGCAATCGGTTGCATCGGAAGCCGTTTCTTTACACGCTAGTGCGGTTGATCTTACACGAGCATATCCATTCACATCGCAGTGTCAGAACTTGTAGACTTCATTACTCGCAGTCGTTTACCGCACACCATGCGAAACACGCGCAGCCATCATCCAGCATCCCGCCCCCTTTTTCCAGTTTTTGCCAGGGCCTCGGCATCTCAGAGTAATCGACTCTACTCGTTTTGTTTGCCTTCCTCGGCGGTCCCTGCGGGTTTCGAGCCTTGGTTCTTCGCTATGTCGCTTCCCCTTCGCCGTGGTGTCGTTCCTCCGGCCCTCGCGCGTTCCCCCTTTTCGGGCCCTCGTTCGGTCTTGTTGCTGCTTGGGAGCTAGCGTTGTTTTTTTTTTTTGTGTTATTCATATCTCTCTATATATACATATATATACATCTCCAAGACAAACTATAAAACAACGACCATATCAAATTCGAATAGACCTTGTGGACCAGCTCGAGCGCTGGTTAAGGTGTGTGTGTGTGTGTGCGTGCCTGGCAGGCCTCAGTCCCTGGGGCCTTTCCTTGTCTGAGGAGCGCGCTGATGCTATCCATGGCCAAGGCTCCAATTGGACTTCCCCTGCCTCGCAGACCCTCAATTCCTTATCCGACGGTTCCATGAGCCAGGGGCCTGGCGGCGAGAGGTGAGCGGGCGGCTGCGGGCGGCGGGCGGCGAGGGCGTGGCCCGCAGAAAGAGTTCTTTGCACGCACGGGCCCTTTGGCCCTCGAGAAGCAACAACAAAAACGCCCTCACCGCAGTTCTTGCCGACCCCTGCTTGCACGAGAAAGTAGACGCCAGAGGTGTCCCAGACGCGTCCGCTCTGGGTCCCACCATTCCTCGCCGAGACGGCGCCCCCGCCGGCGCCCCGCGACGCGCCCCGCGACCCCACACCAGACGATGCGACGGACGAGGGGGAAGAGGGGGAGGAGGAGTAGAAGGACGACGAGGAGGAAGGGGGTGGGGGGAGGAGGAGGAGGAGGAGGAGGAGGAGGAGGAGGAGGAGGAGGAGGAGGAGGAGGAGGGAGGAGGAGTTGGAGGAGGAGGAGGAGGAGGAAGGTCGGGCCGACCAGCCCTTGGGGGTGAGGGCTACATCCGCGGGATCTCAATGCCATCGCACCGCGCTCCACATGAAAGGAGGGAGACGATGAGGGAGGGGGGAGAAGAGGACCAGAAGGACAGAGGGAGGGAACGAGAAGACAGAGAGAGAGGACGGATGCTAATGGGGGTGAGGGCGAGGGTGGTAATAGTATTGATGATGACGTCGTTGAGGATGCGGGTGGTGACGATGAAGATGGTGAGGTTGATGGTGATGGGGGTGATTGTGATGATGATATTGGTGATGATGTCGGTGGTGATGGAGATGATGGTGATGGTGATGGCGGTGGTGATGCCCAGGACGACGACGACAATGACGATGATAACGATGGTGGCGATGATTACTATAAGGAAAAGGATGGCGATGATGGTGAGGAGAAGGAGGCAACAAGAGGGATCGAGGAGGGAGGAGGATAATGGGAAACGGAATGGTGTCACAAACACGAGAAGGAGGCCGCGAGGCATTTCGCCAACGTCGACCGAAACGAAACGAAACGAAAACGAATAGTGTCATAATGAGGAGAAGGAGGAGCAGGAGGAGTGGAGAAGGGAGCCATAGAGTCAAGGGGGGGACAGGTAGGAACAAAGGAAGGAGAGGATGAGGATAATGAGGAGGGATTGTCATGAGGGGGGAAGAGCTGGTGACGCCTATCGGGGTCTCTTGGGAGGCTTTCGCGTCTTGAAGGCAATGGAAGAAAGGCAATGGACATGTGATTTCGAGTTCTCCCTGTCGGGCCCCCTTGCGGCCGTTATGAGGGCCTCTCGGGGGCTGCGGGGGTCGTGTTGGGGCGAGATTGAGAGCAGATTGGGCGGCCCAGGGCGGTTCCAGGGCCTGACATCAGCGCATTGTTTAATCACGCTGAAAAGGTATTGCGATGAGGTCGGCCAGTGGACGACGTGGCATGACTAGGATACAGCTGAGATGTTTTCCTTGACGTGAGGTGCATGTGCTCTACACAAGGGGTGCTTTGAGTACATCGCCCACGGCTGCGCTCACAGCATCCCAGAGACAATGTCGAGACCACACTGCATACACAACACAAACGTTGACAATGCACAATAACGACACGCTTGGTTGAGCAGCTTGCAGTGACCATTCCATGCCAAACACAGGTGGCACACATGGCTGCCGCAGTGAAACTATGGTCTTCGATGGTCCCCAGAGCTCTCGATTCATATAATACGAGCGCGTGAGAGCACGTGTGTACACTTAAATGTTTAAACACATGTTCAAGTGAACGAATGTGAGCTATGTGGCGTAACCGGCATGGCGCAATATATGAGGCCCCGAAATTGTTGATGCAGCTGCGTGATGCTACATATGTGGGCGACTGTATTTGGTGCACACTATGTTGCCGCGGATGATCATATGGGGGGCATGGTTATGAAGCATTTGAGGCACCATTCGGACGTCAGCGATTATAAGAAACGAGTCATGGAATCTCTCAGCACTACGAAAGGTCAAGCGTGGAACCACGGGCATGAATTGGAGACATCCTCGCGCGGAGTTGTTACCGGCTGGTGTATCGAAAACCATGGCGGTGGTCTTTCATGGCAGAGCATGCGCATCTCATATATCTCACTTTTGCGAGCTTGGACACCACGCAGTAAGTTATGGCACCGTGGATGTGTAAGGTACGTGGTGCAATCTATGTGGTGCAATTCGCATCGTTAGATATGCATTGTGCAAAGAATGTTGAGTACCATGTGTGGTGAAAGCTATAAGGTGCCAAGCAGGTGTGCAAGTTGCCTTGTACACGGTATGTACTGCAATATCCGTTGTGCAAGTTTTGTGGTGCAATCTACGTGGTTTGAGTTATGTGTGTCAAGGTTTGTGGTGCAAGCTAGTAGTGCAGTCTACTTGGCGCAATATGTGTTGTGCAAGCCGTGTGATGCAAGCTATGTGGTGCAAGGTATGGAGTGCCGCCGACGTGGTGCACCATACGCGGTGCAAACAATGTCGTGCAAGCTCTTTTGTGTAAGCTATCTGGTGCAAGCTATGAGATATAAGCTATGTCGTGTAATAAACGTGGTGCTAGCTATGTGGTGCACGCTTTGTGGGGCAAGCTGCGTGGTTCAATTTACCTGTGCACTTCACCCACGGCGCAACATCCGCGCGTGACCACCTCCCATGCTCGCGCAAGCATCCAAACTCACCATGCGCAACTTGTTCCAAAGCTCCAATGGCAAGTATCTCAAGGAGTGTACGGGCGCGCGGAACTCACGCGCGGAGACGAGTCCGTCATGCAGGTCGCGAATTGTTGGTGGCGATGGTGACGGGTGAGGCGCCAAAGACGATGGCGATGACAGTGGTGATGACGTTGATGCCGATGACGATGACAGTGGCGATTGGGACGATCCGATGCCGACGACGGCGAGTGTGACCGTGATGGAGATGCGGGTGACGAGATTGCTGGTGGCAACGATGACGATGGCGATGATGGTGACGATGGTGCTGGCGATAATCATGAGGAAGTGCGCGCGCGCAACCCTGACAGCGGTGATGATGATGCCGGTGAAGACGATGATGATGTTGATGATGACGATTATGATTACGTTTGTGATGCTTATGCTGTTGGTGATGATGGTGATGATGATGGTTATGATGATGGTGGTGATGACGATGGTTATGATGATGACGACCACAAGGCTGGCGTTAACGATTATGAAAACGATTATCCGAATGAGGATGATGAGAGTGTGTTCCCCTCAGAAGGTCAAACACCGTGCTATGCTCTCCATGGAAAACAATTGGGTGCTCGTAAATGTTTGCGCGCAGCTGTCCTGAAATAGCTAGACCATCAATCGTTTTTCACGGAGTTCGACGCGCGCGTGGCGGCGCGCGCATCTGTCTGGCAGTGTATCTTCTGCAAGTCATCATCAAACACATGTGTTTTTCGTACGTCGACGCATGTGCATTGGGGGCATGCTTCTGGCTGATATTTCGGATGGCGACCGTGCAGAGCATGGACAAACAGTACGCGTATGAGCGTGGCCTCGAAGGGGGGGGGGGGGAGATTCTAGTTTTTTACCCGAACAGGGAGCACGTGGGTGCACGAGGCGCCCACGCGGTGGCGGGGGTGGCGGGCACCAGGCGAAACCTCGGCACGGCCCCCCAGCGCATGGGACGTCCCCGAGGTGCTCTCTGCCTCCCACGGGCGGGCACCAGGCGGAACCTCGGCTTTTGCCCGCCCATCGCGGCGCGCCCAGGAGGCCTCCCACGGGCGGCACCGGGCGAGGCCCCCGCACATCCCACGGCCCCCAGCGCGGGGCGCCCAGGAGGTGGCCACATGGGGGCGGGCACCACATGCGAAACCTCGGCATACTGGGGAGGGGGGGAGGAGGGGGAGGAGGGGAGGAGGAGGAGAGGAGGAGGAGGAGGAGGAGGAGGAGGTGAGGTGGAGGAGGAGGCACCAGGCGAAGCCTCGGCACACACCCGCCCCCCCCGCGCGGGGCGCCCACGGGCGCCCCGCGCGGCCAGGCACCCGCCGAGCCCCCGGCGTAGACCCGTCCAAGTCATGAGCTTTGGTCAATCCTCCTCCTCCCTCCTCCTCCTCCTCCTCCTGCCTCTGCTCCTCCTCCTCCTCCTCCTCCTCCTCCTCCTCCTCCTCCTGCTCCTCCTCCTCCTCCTCCTGCTGCTCCTCCTCCTCCTCCTCCTCCTCCTCCTCCTGCTCCTCCTCCTCCTCCTCCTCCTCCTCCTCCCGCCGAGCCCCCGGCGTATACCCGTCCAAGTCATGAGCTTTCTTGGCATCGCTTGGCCGTGTGCAGTTTCCCTTCGGCGAGGGCCATCGAGGAGCATCCTGGATCACTTGGCGAAAGAGCCACGCACGAAACCGACACAGAGACAGGGAATGGACGTCCGAGCGATGGCCAGCTTTGGTCACCCGGCAAGAGCCCCTGCAGGTGCAAGTATGGTTTTGGGGGGAAATCGGCCCACTGCTTGGTGTCTTCTTGGGGGCCCGTTCGGCGTCATCTTTTGCGGCGCACCTCTCCCCAGCCGGCGCTGAGGCCTCCAAAGAGAATGGCAGCGGTGTCGGCCCTTCGTTGGCTCCCCCCCCCAAAGGCTCGGGGATCATCCTGCTGGAGGCGGCGCAGTGCTGGCGCGGCGCCGCCTACCTCGGCTTCGACCTCGACGAGGCGCAGCTGCGCCGCTTCGCCGGCAACCTGCGGCAGCTCTCGCGGGGCCACGCGATCTCCGCGTGCCGGGCCGATGTCGTTCGGCTGCCCCTCCCGGACGGTAGCGTCGACGCCATCGTGTGCGATCTGCCCTTCGGCAGGCAGCACGGGACCATGGAGAGCGTTGCCTTGCTGTACCCAGCCGCGGTCGCGGAGTTCCGGCGCCCCAAGAGCAACACACTGCGTAAACATGGTGGAATTGTCCGGAGCTCCGCGCGGATTCTTCGGGCCGCCGCTGCGACCCCTCTCGCGGCCCTTAGGGGGCCACATGCGAACCCTACCCCTACCCCTCACGATTTCTGAGGGGAAGGGTGGGGTTCACTTCGCTCGAGAGCTCCCGAACGAAGGGAACCCCACCCTGCCCCTCAGAAATCGTGGGGGGTAGGGGTAGGGTTCGCATGTGGTCTCCTAGGCCCTGACGGCATCTTCGTCGCTGCGATCCTCGGAATCCGCGCGGACAGCTGGCAGGCCACGCTGCTTACAGTTGAGAGCTGTTGCTGCTCTCCCAGGCGCGTGCTGCGGTCGGGCAGCGGGCGCGCGGTCCTCCTCACCAGCCAGGCCAACTCGGAGATGCTGGCCGACATCTTCGCCCGCGCGCCCGCGGAGTTCACCACCCACCAAACCACCCCAACCCAACCCGAAGGCCTCAATTTGCCCTCCATTTCCATTTGGGGGGGGGGGGGTCGGGGAACATTGAAAAAACACGTATGGAACCCGCACCCCCCCCGAACCCGAAGTTGGGGTCTTCGGGTTGGATTGGGGTGGTCTGGTAGGTAGTCAGGAGTGGACGGTGACCTGCCGCCGCCGCATGCTCCTGGGGAAGATGGAGGCCGTGCTGCTGCTGGCGGAGGCCCGGCCCACCGGGGCCGCGCCCGGCGAGCCCGGCGCGCTGCCCGCGGAGAGCATGCGGCTGCCCTGGGAGCAGCGCATGGGCCGGGCGTGCTGGAACGCCGACAAGGCTCGGGGAGGAGACACCTGCACATCCCCCTCGGGGGTCTCGTCCTTGGAGGGGCGGTAGGTGAGGGAGGTCGCGGGCTGCGGGGGAAAGGGGCCCCGAAGGGGCCCCGAACGTGCACGAGCAGGTGCACCTTTCTTCGCCCCCCCCTTTTATTTTTGGTGACCACATGTGAACCCTTCCCCCGTCCCCCACGATTTCTAAGGGGGGGGGGGGGGTCACCTCGTTCGGGAGCTCCCGAGCGAAATGAACCCGCCGCCCCACCCCCCCCCTGAAAAATCGTGTGTGGCGGGGGTGGGGTTCGCATGTGGTCACCTAAACCCAGACATGCGACGTCTTGCTTTTTCAGGACGGCGTCCCTGGAAGACCCGTCACTTTCCCGGGGACTGTTTTTTCGTCCTGGGTTGTTTTTTGGTGGTCCCGAGGCCCGGCGAGGGCCCCCCGGGGCCGAAAATATCCAAACATTTCACGGGAAATGAGATTTGTTTCAAGACGCGAGCATGCCTGGGAATGTGGCCTCCAATGAAGCAACGCCTGATCACCACCGTCTTTGGCCAGGGGCATCCTGGGCCGTGCAGGACGGTGTGCGGACCTTCTCGGGCCCCCGCCAGCAGGGCGCGCCAGGGCCCAGGATTAAGTCGGGCACGTCCCTCTACAGGAGGAATATTCAAAAATGGTACAAACAAATAGTTTTGGGACGATGTTCGAATGGTTGTGACTATTTCGGGCTTTTGTTGGTATATATATGTGTATATGTATATACATAGTTATACGTATATATATATATATATATATATATATATATATATGTATATATGTATTTGTATTGATGCATATATATATATATATATATATACCGTGTAAAGTCACCCTGTAGTGGGACAGGCCCGACATAAGCCCAGGATGGCCATGCGTATGGTCTTAAGGCGGGCGAGCCCCTCGACAGGAGGACAATTCCAAATCAGAGAAATAGTCTGGCGACGATTTGTTTCCCCACATGTTTCGTGGGGTTCTGGTTTTCTTCTCTGCCGCGTCTCACCCGCGTTTCTCCTCCACATTCTTTTCCTGCCTCGTCTCGCGCCCACATGACCACATACACATGATACGCACGCTCATATACAGCCGCACACGCATCATGGGCACCCACATGAGACACGCGTGCAGAATACGGCACACCGGCACAGACACATACACACAGACACACATACACAAACACACACACAGACACACATACATTCCCTCACCCACGCGCAACACCTGCACGGCACGTACATGAGACACGCGTAGCACACTTCACAACACAGCGCAGCGCAGCACAACACAGCGCTGCTCAGCAGCTCAGCTCAGCTCCGTCGCACGCTCGCAAAGCGCGGCAGGCGTGGTAGTTCATCGACACGAGAGGAGGGGCGGCCGCTATCCGTGCCAGTCGTCCAGGCATAGCAGGCGTGGCACTTTCTCGACACCACAGATGGTGCGCAGGGGGTGGTCCCTGTGCGCGGCCGCTATCCGTGCCAGTCGTCCAGGCATAGCAGGCGTGGCACTTTCTCTACACCATAGGGGGTGCGCAGGGGGTGGTCCCTGAGCGCGGCCGCTATCCGTGCCAGTCGTCCAGGCATAGCAGGCGTGGCACACCATAGGGGGTGCGCAGGGGGTGGTCCCTGAGCGCGGCCGCTATCCGTGCCAGTCGTCCAGGCATAGCAGGCGTGGCACTTTCTCGACACCATAGGGGGTGCGCAGGGGGTGGTCCCTGAGCGCGGCCGCTATCCGTGCCAGTCGTCCAGGCATAGCAGGCGTGGCACTTTCTCGACACCATAAGGGGGTGCGCAGGGGGTGGTCCCTGAGCGCGGCCGCTATCCGTGCCAGTCGTCCAGGCATAGCAGGCGTGGCACTTTCTCGACACCATAGGGGGTGCGCAGGGGGTGGTCCCTGAGCGCGGCCGCTATCCGTGCCAGTCGTCCAGGCATAGCAGGCGTGGCACTTTCTCGACACCATAGGGGGTGCGCAGGGGGTGGCCCCCGAGCGCGGCCTCTATCCGTGCCAGCCGTCCAGGCATAGCAGGCGTGGCACCTTCTCGACACCATAGGGGGTGCGCAGGGGGGGGTCCCTGAGCGCGGCCGCTATCCGTGCCAGCCGTCTAGGCATAGCAGGCGTAGCACTTTCTCGTCACCATAAGGGGGTGCGCAGGGGGTGGTCCCTGAGCGCGGCCGCTATCCGTGCCAGTCGTCCACGCATAGCAGGCGTGGCACTTTCTCGACACCATAGGAGGTGCGCAGGGGGTGGTCCCTGAGCGCGGCCGCTATCCGTGCCAGTCGTCCAGGCATAGCAGGCGTGGCACCTTCTCGACACCATTGGGGGTGCGCAGGGGGTGGCCCCCGAGCGCGGCCGCTATCCGTGCCAGTCGTCCAGGCATAGCAGGCGTGGCACTGTCTCGACACCATAGGGGGTGCGCAGGGGGTGGTCCCTGAGCGCGGCCGCTATCCGCGCCAGTCGTCCAGGCATAGCAGGCGTAGCACTTTCTAGACACCATAGGGGGTGCGCAGGGGGTGGTCCCTGAGCGCGGCCGCTGGCTGGCTTGAATCTGTCCTTGATGGAGGATAGAAGGCTAGGAAGAGGGAGGAGGTTCAAGCAATACGGCGTTGAATGACACAGAGGGGAGCATTCGCGACGAGGGCTGAGAACGCAGAATTGCGCATATATTATAAACTTAAGCAAGCACATAAGATTTAAATTAAGTACGTGGGGTTCCTCGGTAGCGTAATTACTATTGTTGATCATGTCTGCTATTTTGTCGGATTGTTGTTCGAATATGTTTAACTTCTTCGCCCAAAATCGGCCTGCAGGGGGACATGCCCGACCTAAGTGTAATCCAGGCGTGGTGGTGGTCTCGGCATGGTGGTGGTGTGCAGGTGCCCCCTGCGTTAGAGGCGGTGCTGCGCCCTCCGCTGACCTCTGTTGCCGCGGGCCGCGGTCGCAACCGCAGTGGCGCGACGCTGACCTCGGAAACCTCATCGTCCTCGTCCCCATTGTTTCGGGGGCGGCAAAGAGGGGGGTGATGACTAGGGGGGGGGATATCATGGCGGGGGCCACGATATTTCCCCAGATTTCATTGCACCTCTACTTATTCCATTGCGTCCCTGGCCCCCTCGCTGGGCCGCGCACATGCCGCCGGCCATGATCTGCACCACCCCCTCTTGGACACCCCCCTCTTGGCCGCTCCCGAGTTTTATCTGGCCGGTTCCAGGGCGTGCCCTTCTGTCGGGCGTGTCCCCTACAGCGGATTTCCGACGAAATATAAAAGATACCCCATAAATGCCCCAAAAAGGTCAAAGGATATTCAAAAAATAGTCCCCAGAATATTTTTTTACGATTTTAAAAAATTATTCTTGGGGTTCTTTTCTATTTTTCGTCGAAGATCCCCCTGTAGGGGGACAGGCCCGACTCAAGCGTGCCCCGCCGTCGAGGTGGCTGGGGGCTGGCTCCTCCTCCCCCGGCAGAGGGCGCGCGGAGGCCCCCCGGTGTGGTGCAGCGGGGGGCGCCCTGCCGTCGGAATCGGCCACGCGCAGAGGGGGGTGGGGGGCATGCCTCCCTTCTCCCTCCTCCCTCCTCCGCCTCCTCCTTTTCCTCCTCCTCCCTCCTCCTCCCTCCTCCTCCTCCTCCTCCTCCTCCTCCTCCTCCTCCTCCTCCTCCTCCTCCTCCTCCTCCTCCTCCTCCTCCTCCTCCCTCTCCTCCTCCTCGCGCCAGGTTTTCGCCCGGTGGGCCGCCCCGTCGCCGCCGCCCCTCCCTTGGGCCGCGCACATGCCGCCAGTCAGGACTTGCGCAGAGGGGGGTGGGGGGAGGGGGGAAGGCTTCTCAGAAGCACCGCTGCGTCTTAGGAGGCGCGGGCCCTGTCTGTAGATGTAAGGCCCGCGCCTTCTAAGGAGCAGCGGTGCTTCGAAGAAGCCTCCCCCCCTTCTCCTACCCCCCTCTGCGCGCCGCCAACGGAAGCCGGCGAGAATAGAGGCACGGCAGGCGCATGCGGCGATGGCGTGTTGGCGACGCTTGCGACGGCGTTCGGCCAAGATCCCCGTGCGCTGTGAGAAAGTCGCGACAGGAGGTTTTTCGTCGTTTCCGGTTTCCGGGGGCCCTTACCGGGCCTCGGGACCTTCAAAAAACGATTTGACCGGTCCCTGGGAAGGGGTCCAGATCTCGGGGGGTCGACGTTGTGAACAAAATCACGACGTCGGGGGTCGGGGTTCAAGGTTGAACTCCGCAGGGTCGAACGACGGGAAGGCACTGCGGGGCAGGGCAACGCCACGGGACCCGACGGAAGTCTGCTTCGAACGACGGGGGCCGCGATCGGGACCAGGTGGAGCGATCGACGCGGTGTCGAACACGTTTGCGCGCGCCGACGCCGCGCGAGCTTGCCGTACCCCCCCCCCGGAGAGGACAATCCTCGCTTGTGCCCCGGGAGCGGGGGCGACACAAAACTCCGCCGTCTTGAAGCCAAGAGGGGGCTTGTTCTGCACATCTGCCTTCGGGGGCCGTCTCGGCACCCTGGCCGGGCCGTCGAACATCGGGGGCGGCCAAGAGGGGGGTGATGACTGCGGGGGGGGCTATCGTGAAGTCGGGTCTGTCCCTCTACAGGGGGAATATTCGAAAATAGTAAAAAAAACAGTCTGGGGATTTCTGTTTAAATCATTTTTTACCTAACAGCTTGTGCTGATAGGTTTCTAGTAGGGTCAAAAGAGAGCACCATGACACTCCAGGGGTGTCCGGGCGGAAGCCGGCAGAAACCGGGAGAAAGCCTCGACGGCTCGAGAGATATTAAGCGCGCTCTCTTGCGTGCTGGGTCGCAAGTCCCAGCCCGAAGCCCGACCTTTCTCCCATACTGCCGCCATGGCCAGCGCCGTGGGCGCAAGTGACGAGGGAGACCGACACGACTCCCAAGGTCGGTGAGGTGAGCGCTGGACTGCGGCACGACGGTCCTGAACCTGGAACTCGAGATAGACTATGCCCACATCGGCTTCCAGGGAGCAAGTGCATCGGGGAGGCAAGCGGGCCGTACGACGGGCTGCGAGAGTGTTGCAATTGGACGGGGGTGTCTGGTACCGTGGTAAAAGGTACACTCGAGCTACGGCAGCCGCTCTACTCTCGGACCACCATGAATTCATGGCTCAGACGGCATTGGGAACTACATCTACTTCCTATGCATCGAGGTCTTTGACACCAGCTCGAGACCCCACGGCCACCAGCGCCGCCAAATATCACCTTCGCCAGCTTGCCCGACATCATCGTCAACAGCAGCTGATGAAGATTTGGACGTACAACTGTGAAAGCCTCCTCCGAGCGGATTGCCTGGCCGAGATCCTTCGACTCGCCCGCGCCGCTCGTGTTGCCATCATTAGCCTCCAGAGTACCCTGCTGGAGCTCGCCACCCCGTGGACCACAGAAGGCTACAGAGTTATCCCGACTCCGCGTACGACCAGAACCAGTAGAGATGGCTGTCCGATAGCTTTCAACCTGAAGTTTTTCTCTTTGAGCGAGCTCCGAGTCACTCGCGAGTGGATGAGTGGGCGATTACAGGGTATTCGACTCACTAGAAGAGGCCCCCGAGAACGTGATATCTACATCTTGAATGGCTACGCCCCGCTGAACGAGGTCAGCCACGGCCGCACTGAAGCCGATCACCACGAACGAGCCGAAGCCCATAAGGCCCTACAAACCCAGTTCTGGGACACGTGTCGAGCGGCCCCCCGCCAGATCCCGCAGCGCCTGGCCCTAATCTTCAACCTGGGCGCCAATGCTGCCATGTCCCCATCCCTGCCGAACGTGGGCTTCGCTGGACAGAGACGCCGCTATGCAGCCACCAACACCAACGGCTCGCGCCTACTGGAACTCCTCCAGGACTACCACATGATGGCCCTGAACACGTTCGGCAAGAGCCCTCGCCAGAACGGCACGTGGAAGCGCACGGTGGGCAAAGGATGGATCACCATCGACTACATCTGCGCCCGCTTAGCAGGCTCCTACGGCAAGCACGCAGCCCCTCTACAACAACTACCAGTCAGCCTTGGCGGATACCGCGACCACCGACCTGTCGAAGCCTACGTGCACGCTGGGCAACGTGCGCGTCGCCAGCCTGAGGAGAAGCCCCTGCGGTGGAACCACGACGCCATGGTGGCCGACCTCCACGCGCTCAAAGACCCCGAGGCACCTCCCCCGCAGCGCGCCCTCCAGATGCGCACAACCCTAGCCCAGATGATGACGGACAACGGCCTCACTAACCATTGGTGGATGACGTGTGGCGAGGAGATGCGTTTCGCCACCCCCTCGGAATACTTCAACGCCGTGGAGCACGCCATCGTTGAGGCCGCCGCCCCGCACTACGTCCCGGCGCCCACGCAGACCACGCGCCCGAAGCTGACGGACAGCACCCTGGCCCTGATCGAGACCCAGCACACCACCCAGAAACGCGTGGCTATGATCGCCGACCCCGCCTGCACGCGCTTCGTCGAGCTCCAGACCCTGTGCGACGAGGCGGCCAAGGCGGCTGCCAAGGCAGTGCGCTCAGAACGCCGACGACGTCTCGCAGGGACAGCGGCGGGGGCCGAGGCAGCGGACGCAAACATGAACCTGCGCAAGCTCCACGGCGTCGTTCGCCGCCTAGCTCCGAAGCCTACGGCGCCAGTCATCACGGTCACCAACCCCACTACGGCGACGGCATGCATGGACGCCGAGGAGGAGACCCACGTCCGCACCAAGGCCCTCTGCGACATTTTTGACGGCACCCCGATCAACAAGGACAAACCTGGAGGCCCTCCTGGGATCCTCCCGAGAGAGACGACACACGAATTGGCTCATACAGGATCGATCACGTTGCCAAGGCTATCGCCAAAAAAAATGCCGAACTACAAGAGCGCCCCCACCCTCAAGATGTCGCCCGACTCAACCGACCCCCACGACGGCTCCGTTATCGAACTGTGGAAGCTTGCTACGGCAGAAACGGCCCCAGTCCTTCGCGAAGTTTTCCAGGCTAGCCAAGCATTGGGCCATTCGGCCCAGCGCTTCAGGGACGGCGAGACTGTCTCCCTCCGCAAGCCGAAGAACGCCCGCGACCACTACCGCACCATCAACCTCATCAACCACATTGGCAAAGTCTTCATGAACGTCACCGTCGTGCCCTCCCTCCGCAACCTGGCCTCGAAGCTCTCGACCACGCAGTCCGGCGCGCTGGCGGGCCGCTCTACCCGGGGTGCGCTGGCGGTCGTAGCCGAGGTTATCCGACGATTCCGACTCCAGGGCCGCGCGTCCAAGCTGGGCTCCGCAATCCCAGGCATGCTCGTTGCGGCCCTGATAGACCTCGAGAAGGCCTTCGACCTGATCAATCGCGACGAGGTCTGGACTGCGCCCGAGGCCCTCGCCCTGAGCCGCGAGGCGCGCCTGACAGTGGAAGAGCTACACGAGGGCACATGCTACATTGCTCGCGACGTCCGCACCAACCGACCCATCAAGAAGCTCTTGATCCCACGCGGAGTTCGGCAGGGCAGCGTGGAGGGTCCGCTGCTGCTCATAGCCGTGTACGACCTTCTCACCTCGAAGCTGGAGCAGAGCCAGGGAAGGGCCGAGTTCCCCGAGATTCCTGTGATTTTTGACCCAGAACTGAAAAAAGATACGCCATCAGGACGCCTTGCTTGGTGAGGAGGAGGAGAGGATGGTCGTGTCTCCCATCAAACTCGTTGACGACCTGATCGCCCTCACGATTGCCGGAAACTTCGAAACGGTCTCTCGCTTCCTCACGTTCCTGAAGGCAGAAATCACGAAAGGCAAGATGAAGGTTAACGACACCAAAACCGAAATGTTGATTGCCACGACGGGTAAGCAAAGCAAAAGCCGGAAAGCCACGATCAGAGCGAAGCACACAAACATTCACATGCACGAGACCCCAGTCCATGCCGCTCCGAGTGTGAAGTACTTAGGGGCGAAGCAGTGTGACGATGGCACGATGGTGGATGAGGTTGCCCATCGGATTAAGGGAGGTAACGCAGCACATGCTCGACTTGCACGTAGAGCTTTCAAGGGAAATTGCAGCGTGCGCCTTCGAGTCCGCTGATGGCGCTCCCTCGTTCGGCCAACGGCCCTATGCAGCTTGGAGGTGGCAGTCCTGAGTAAGCGCGATCTCAGTAGACTAGAGTACTGGCAGACTCGCAAACTTCGCTACCTCGCTCGCTCTCCTGCCCATACCCATCACACGAGTAATGCGGAGATAAGGCGTTTAACCAGGGTCCCGACAGTGGCATCTACGTGGCTGGAACGTCGCCTTGCGTGGCGGCAGGGTGCGGCACGTCCTGCCTTCCCCGACTCGAAGCAGATGCAGGCCCAGGGGAAGCCAGAGGAGGCGCCCCAGCAGGACCCACAGGAGCACTCCCAGGACCCCATGTACGAGCCCACTGAGCTGGTTCGCGCAGTGGCCTTTGGCAGGTTTAACTTCGAGGGCCCTCGTCACAAGGAAATCAACTCCCTTCTAGGCGTGCTCCAGGAGGACCTTCGGAAGCTCTGGAGGACGTGCACAGCGGAGGCCCAACAGCAGGCCCGTGGCGACCATGAACTCGGAGATCCCAACCCGACTCCCGCCAGGCCCTGGCTTCGCTGGCTGCGTCGGGCCCCTCGAGCCCAGCTCCGACGGGTGCGAAGAAATCAGACGGACGAGGCAGCGAAGATAGCCGCTGGCGAAGTACCCCCCTCCCGGACAGCTCCCGCAGCGTCCATTGTGCGCCCGCATGTGTCAACGCCCGAAGGGACTCGACAACCATATGTTTCGGGTTCGCCAGAAGTACGCGAACCCCACGGACCTCACCGAGGACCAGTTGAGAGCCCTTCGGTGCCCACACTGCCAGACCAAGTTCAGCAGAAAGGATACCCTGGTCCGCCACTTCCGCCTGCAGCGATGCCGTGCCCCACCGTCGTCGTCGGCTCAAGCTGCTAGGCCAGCGAGACCCGAACCACCAGGACCTGCCCCTCCGTCTTCTACGCCCTCCTCTGCGACAGCGCCTGTGCACTCGTGCGATGTTCGGCCCGATCAGCGAGGTGGCGAAGCCCAGGCGAGGCGCCGAGGCACTGGCAGCACCGCCGAGCGAGGCCGCAAGCTCGACCGACGGGGCCCCAAACGGCAAGCTGCAGAACCTCATGTGCCGCATGCTTCTTCAGCACGAAGCCGCCCGCCAGTCAGCCGCCCGAGACGACAACTTCACGCTGGCGCTCAAGGAGGGTGCGAAGATAGAGATGGCCCTGGAGCAAGGCTGCCAGCACTATGTGGAAGTGGGCAAGAAGGCACGCGAGGGCGACAACTTTCGAGGTCACCCAGAAGGCAAGAAGCCAGACGCGCTGTTCCGCAGGATCATCTTCCGCCTCGCGGAGGCGGTTCAGAACGACCTAGAGAGTGCGAAGCAGGCGATCGGCCAGGGCCCGTTCGCGACAGAGGCGCTCGAGGGAATGAACGTGCTGCTGCGCTGGGGCCCGCTGGTTCAGGATACGACGGTCAAATCGACGCGGTGCTTCAAAGTAGCCTTCACCGAGGGCGGAGAAAACCAAGTGCGCTGGGTCTGGGCCTGCAACCACCACATCGATCTCAAGGGCGCCCTGACGGTGCTGAGGCTCAACAACGGCCTGTCTGCGGCGAACATCATGCTCGGACACGATCACGGACCCCGCTCGAAGGCAGCCAAGCAGTTAGAGCAGCTGGCGTTCAAGGGCGGCGCCAAGACGGGCGAACAGGGCGGTGCCAAGAAGCCCAAGCGCAAGTAGAGGCACAACATCCTGTTTCGTCCAGGATCGACGTCGCCACAGTTTTGCCTCAGAAGCAACGCCAGCCATCGATCGGATAAGTTTTCAAGCGCCAACGCACATCCTACCAACTTAGATGACCAGCGTCGTTCCCAAGGAGAGAGGTTCGACTGCATCGACAAGAGATATCGACAATGCCTTGCGCATCCTCTCTGGCGTCGGCGGCATCGTTTCCTCGGGGCATGAACGGAGCTACATCGTCGAGGAGGGGTTCGACGGGTGGAACCCGCTCGTCACTGGGCTCGCGGGTGTTCACTGAGACCCCGAGGCGCCACTGTCGCTGGCTGCCGCTGCCCTCCCCCCTCTCTCCTCCTGCGTCTGGTTCCGCCGTCTGTGCTTTGAAAGTGAGGAGAGGGGCCGCCTTGCCCCAGAGGGGGGGCAGGCGCCGCCCTCACAGCGCCGCCTCCGCAAGAGGCGGGGGCGCGTGAGCGCGGGGTCGTGGTTTAGCTCTCGCACAGCCCTCTGTGCCCCCGTTCGGACCCGATCCTTCGACATGAATAGCCATATCGCGCGCCGACCCTCGGTGGTTTTTACCGTGGGCCCCTCACGAAGCGCCCCTCTGAAGGCTCTTGGGCGCAGTGCTGTTGAAAAAAAGAAACCGGGATAATCTGGCGGAGCTCATTCCGTGCGCGCAGGCACGCACGGGAGCCACCTCGGCGCCATCGGAGGTGCGTTCCGTGCGCGCAGGCACGCACGGGAGCCACCTCGGCGCCATCGGAGGTGCGTTCCGTGCGTGCAGGTACGCACGGGAGCCACCTCGGCGCCATCGGAGGTGCGTTCCGTGCGCGCAGGTACGCACGGGAACCACCTCGGCGCCATCGGAGGTGCGTTCCGTGCGCGCAGGTACGCACGGGAACCACCTCGGCGCCATCGGAGAAGCGTTCCGTGCGCGCAGGTACGCACGGGGGCCACCTCGGCGCCATCGGAGGTGAGTTCCGTGGGCGCAGGTACGCACGGGAGCCACATCGGCGCCATCGGAGGTGCAGCTGAGGCTGAGGCTGAGGCTGAGGCTGAGGCTGAGGCTGAGGCTGAGGCTGAGGCTGATGCAGGCTGAGGCCGATGCAGGCTGAGGCCGCATGAGTATGCGGGAGCGCAGCAGGCTGAGGCTGAGGCAGGCTGAGGCTGAGGCTGAGGCTGGTGCAGGCTGAGACTGAGGCAGGCTGAGGCCGAAG